>CM061066.1:75234936-75598936 GCA_030762895.1 Sophora flavescens
CTTGCACGTCCAAAGGCCTGCGCGTCCACTAGTTTTAAAACATGAACCCGTCTAAGCTTAAGTGTATTTATTTCAAATGATTGCTTATTTAATTCAAAGAATATATGTCTTTTTACCCTTGTTGCTTCTATTGTTAAAATCTTTATCTCTTGGATAAAATAACTTCGTTCAATCGAAACCATAAAACTTTGTACTCATGTCAACTACATTGTTGTAAAAATCAAGTGAAGTACAAAGATGGAAAGTCAGAAATCAACCTTTGGTACAACATAGTAGTGATAGCTCTACTTTAAGCATTCCTCTGATAATCAAAAGCACTTCTCCAAGAAGCATATCAAGTTATCAGTCTCAACGGATCCAAGCATTTAATGCTATGTCTAAACAAATATAATTTGAAGACCACTGATGAAGATCAAGATAGAGAAGCACTTCAACTATATATACTTGAAGAATTTCAAAAAGATATATATAAGATATACAACAGATACAAGACACATACGAATCTCTGATATCATCATGCAAAAACTCTGTTGAATTTATAAAACAAGTATACGTGTAAATATTGTTGATCTTAAACTTTAAAATCCTCACACATAGTGAATTATTAGATCAAATCAGTTAATCTCTTTGTTAGAGTTAGAGCCTGAAGAGGCTTGATAGAAAAAGAATACTTGTATCCTGAAGAGGTGTTGAAAACTTGTAACCTATTTGGAGAATAGTGGGTAAAACCTTCAGGTAGAAAGGACTGGACGTAGCTCTTGGTTGGAAGAGAGTGAACCGTGGGTAAAACACTCGTGTGATTTTTTCTAACCCATATCTTTTACAATTTTTGGTTATACTAACTGTGGGGTTTTGAATCTGAGTTTGTTAACTCTTCTAAAACATTTTCCTGTTTGTGTATTGTTTCTATTGTTTTACTTGTAAAAGGTTTGAGAAAAGGCTTTTTCGAAAAACTGTTAAGAAACACAATTCAACCCCCCCTTCTTGTGTTTCCTGTGTCAACTTGGTTTGGTATCGAGTCACCTGTCCCGTAAAGGGTTGAGCATCTAATAAGTGTTGAGGGGAGTACGATCCAACAACCATGGATGCGGGGAGGACAAGCAATCAACAGACCTCCTCTCTTTGATGGTGGTGATTATGACTACTGAAAAAGAGAATGATGACTTTTCTTGATGCACAAAAATGTGGACATCTGGGAGCTGATTGAAACGGCTGCACCGAGCCAATAGGTGATCCTGGAGCTGCTATTCCTGTGAGCTCAATGGACTCAAGAGCAGAAACTCAACATCAACTCAATCTAAAAGCTAAGCACTATTTGATGTGTGATATCACCAAATCGAGCATGATAAAGTCCATAGTCAGTAACATCGCTAAGGTAATATGGGATACTCTTGCCCTAGCTCATGAAGGGTCATCCCAATTTAAGGAGTCAAAGATAAGCATGCTGGTTCATCAGTATGAATTATTTAAAATGACTGAACATGAAACTATAGATCAAATGTTTGGAAGATTCCAAACTATCACCAACAGTCTTAGATCTCTTGGAAAAACCTATGAGAATAGAGATCATGTCAAAAAAAATTTGAGGAGCTTACATAAACAGTGGAGACCTAAGGTCACTGCTATTCAGGAAGTAAAGAATCTCAAAACTCTCACTTTGGAGGAACTTCTTTGATCTTTAAAAGTTCATGAGCTTGAGATCAATGAAAAAGCTGATCCCTCCAGATCTGAAGGACAAAAAGAAGTTCTTCAAAATGAAAAAGGGCTTGATGGCTACTTGGGAGGATCTGGATCTGTCTTCATCTTATGAAGAAAATGAAGAAGAGGAAGAGGCAAATATCTGTCTCATGGCTGGTACATCATCAGAAAGTGAATACACTGAGGCTGAGGTAATGGATTCTAACCCTTCCATTCTTCAAGATGCATTTGATGAATTATTGCACAACTCATCAATTCTGTCTCATGAATATAGAAGTCTCAAAAAGAAATTTTCAAAACTATCTAAATAATTTGATAGGGTTTGCATGGAGAAAATAAGTATTGTAAATGAAAATGACAAACTAAAATCATAGAATGTCAGTCTAACTGACAAACTAAAGTATGAGCCAACTGTCTCTTGTGAAGTTACAAAACTGAAACAAGATGTGACATACCTGACAGACACTCTATCAAAATTTATAGGTGGCTCAGATAAACTAAGTTTAATTTTAAGGTACTCTAGGTCCCTGCATGATAAGTCTGGCCTTGGTTATGACGAAGAAAAGCATGAAGCATCTTATAAAAAGTCAAAACCACATATGCATAATAGAACTTCAAAAGCTCAAACACTGCATGTAAAAAATAAACTGAACTCGTCCAACACTTCTCTGAAGTGTGTGGAAAAGGTGGTCATATAACATCTAGATGCATACATCATAAGCATTTCAAACATGTTCGCCAGTGACTACTAACAAGAAAGGACCCAGGTCAATTTGGGTACCTAAAGATAAGATTGTACATTGCGGACTTGCTTAACAACAGAAAGAAACACATATTCTGGTACTTGGACAATGGTTGCTCACGACACATGACGGAGAAACGTGTATGTTCCAAGACCTTAAACATAGGGATGGTGGTCGGTTACCTTTGGAGGTAATCGAAAGGAAGATCATTGAGTAGGTAAAATTGGTAAACATCATTTTCCCTCCATTGATAATGTTCTATTAGTTAATGGCTTAAAACACAATCTGCTAAGCATAAGTCAATTATGTGATAGAGGGTTTGTTGTTTCTTTTGATAAAAACATGTGTAATGTCAAGAAACCTGATGGATCACTCTTATTCACTGCCAAGAGGCAAAACAATCTGTATAAGGTTGACTTGGAGGATCTTACAAATCAAAGTGTCTCATGTCTAGAATCCATTGAAGATGAGTGATGGATTTGGCACAAAAGGCTAGGTCATGCAAGCTTGAAGTTAATTTCAAATCTAAATAAGCATAACCTCGAGAGAGATTACCAAACCTTAAGTACAAATCTTATACTCTCTGTGATGCATGTCAAAAGGGAAAACAAGTCAAAGGTTCTTTTGAATCTAATAATATTGTTAGTACCAATAGACCACTAGAGTTGCTACACCTTGATCTGTTTGGACCAACTAGGACCGCCTTTGTTAGTAGAAAGAAATATGGTCTAGTCATAGTAGACGACTACACTAGATGGACATGAGTTATGTTCCTAGCTCACAAGGATGAGACTTTCAGGGTCTTCTCGTATTCCGAAAACATGTACAAAATGAAAAAGACATGTGTATCACTTCAATCAGATGTGATAATGGGGGAGAGTTTGAAAATGAGCTATTTCATAAGTTCTGGGAAGAAAGTGGAATACTTCACAACTTCTCAATACCTAGAACACCACAGCAAAATGGTGTGGTAGAGAGAAAGAACACATCTCTTCAAGAGATGGCTAGAACATTGCTCAATGATAACTCTGTCCCTAGACACTTATGGGATAAAGCTGTTAATACTGCCTGCTGCAATCAGAACAGAATATACATTAGACCAATCTTGAATAAGACTCCTTATGAATTGTGGAAATGACGAAACCCAACATATCTTACTTTCATCCTTTTGGTTGTAAATGCTATATATTGAATACTAAAGATCAACTTGGTAAGTTTGATGTTAAAGTAGACAAAGGAATTCTGTTATGGTATTCTGAATCATCAAAAGAGTTTAGAGTTTATAATTCTAGAACCTTAGTAGTAGAAGATTGTATACATGTTAAGTTTGATGACAAACATCCTGATAAGAAACTATCAGAGCTTGATGAAGCTGTTGCAGATTTGAATCTCAAGGATTCTGAAATTCAAACAAATGTCAAACCTGATGATCAAGTGGACGACTCTCAACAACATGAGTCAGAAACTTCAACTTCTCAACATGAAAATGTTCAGAGAACTTGGTATTTCAGGAATTATCATCCTCAAGATCAAATCATTAGGAATCCTAATGATAATCTAGGAACCAGATCTACATTCAGAGAGCAAGATGATTCTGCATTAGTCTTTGAGTTAGAACCAAAGAAAGTAGACGAGGCTCTACTGAACGAGGACTGGATTCTTGCAATGCAGGAAGAACTGAACCAGTTTGAGAGAAGTGAAGTGTGGACTCTTGTGCCTTTACCAAAAGACAAATCAGTTATTGGAACCAAATGGGTTTACAGAAACAAGCTTGATGAAAATGGTAAGGTGATAAGAAATAAAGCTAGACTTGTTGCACAAGGTTATTCACAGGAAAAAGGTATAGACTACACTGAAACTTTTGTACCAGTTGCTAGACTAGAAGCTATTCGTATCTTATTATCTTTTGCTGCACATCATAGTATAATGCTACATCAAATGGATGTAAAAAGAGCCTTTCTAAATGGTGTTATTAGTGAGGAAGTGTATGTTATGCAACCTTCGGATTTTGAAAGTGAAACCCAACCTGAACACGTATATAAGCTAAATAAAGCTTTATATTGTCTTAAACAAGCCCCTAGAGCTTGGTATGAAATGTTAAGTTCATTCTTAATGGACAATGGATTCAGTAGGGGAAAGGTTGATACAACCTTATTTAGAAAATCCAGTAAGTCCAGTTTCATTGTTGTTCAAATATATGTTGATGACATAATCTTTGGAGCTACTAATGAATCTATATGTAAGGAATTCTCTAAGCTTATGCAAAAAGAGTTTGAAATGAGCATGATGGGAGAACTCAAGTTCTTTCTTGGACTTCAAGTTAAACAAACAATGGACGAGGTGTACATCCATCAGACCAAGTACACAAAGGAATTGTTAAAGAAATTCAAGATGGATGATTGCAAACTTATGAATACCCCTATGCATCCCACGTCCATACTGAACAAAGATGATAAAGATAAAAAGGTAGACCAAAAGGTATATAGAGGTATGATAGGATCTCTGCTATATCTTACTGCGTCTAGACCTGATATTATGTTCAGTGTATGCTTATGTGCTCGATTTCAATCTGATCCAAGAGAATCTCATTTATCAGCAATTAAAATAATATTTAGATATAGGTACTACTAGTCTGGGTTTGTGATTTAAGAAAAATAGTGATTACAGATTAGTTGGATTTTTTGATGCTGACTATGCTGGAGATAGAATTGAAAGAAAAAGTACCAGTGGAGGATGTCACTTCATTGGAGCTAATCTAGTCTCATGGTCAAGCAAAAGACAAAGTACTATTGCCTTATCAAGCAGTCAAGCCGAGTATATTACTACTGCTAGTTTACCTCGCCACAACTTCTATGGATCAAACATGAATTGGAGGACTACAATGTGTTTGTAAGTAGTATTCCACTTATGTGTGATAATACTGCTACAATAAATCTATCTAAGAATCCAATATTGCATTCAAGGGCTAAGCATATAGAGATTAAGCATCACTTTATAAGAGATTGTTTGCAAAAGGGCATTATTAATATACAATTTGTAGATACTGACCATCAATAGGCATTATTGGGCTCAGGTGCGTCCAATGCATGTTACATGTGCGTCCAGTAGGCATTGCGTCCATTGATTGATTGTATGGTTTTATCAGTCTCATCTATGCTATCTATTATTAAATTTGCATTAATTCATGTCCAAGACATTTTTAATAATATCCTCATGCTGAGTCAGTTATTTCCATCAATCCCATCAATAGCTTTTTACAGTTTCAAAAACCTGCGCCGCATCAATACTCATTACTCCATTCTTCACATGTTTTCATTTCTTTTCTTTTATTTTAATTTTTTTTCTTTGGGAAAACTTTTAAAATTCAAAACCTTTTTAAGAAAGGAACTTCCCTCTGAAAAACTTGTCACTACTTTCGCCTCTGAAACTTTCTTGCAAAAGAACTCTCTGTTTTCTTGCTACCAAACCCTAACCTTCAAACCTCAAAAATGGCTTCCTTTTATGCTGTTTCAACTTACATTATGGACAAGTTGAATCTTGTTGTGGAGCACCACTTTAACTTTGGTATTTTGGAAGAATATAACTTGGATGTGAGCAAGAACATCACTGCTGCTGGTTGAGAAGGAATGTTCATAGAGAAAGTTTCTATCCACCCTAACCTAATTAGGGATTTCTGGAGAAACCCTCAGGTAACCATTACTGAAATCTCCGTTGAGATACTTGGGAAAAGAATAGTGGTCTCTGAAAAGACCATTTCTGAAGCTATCAACTGCGCTCAAGAAGGAGTGGTCATTACTGACACTTTGGAGAAGAACCTTGTTGGTTCTGAGGTGGTAGCTACCTTCCTAATGAGAGAAGATACAGTGAGAACTCATTCATGGAAGTCAGTGGAAGTGAAGGACAAGGTTCGCATTCTTCTTCAGTTGCTGAACAAGGCAGTTCTTCATAAGACTGGGTCTAAGGATAACTTGTCAGCTCTGCACAAGTTCTGTCTCTACCATCTCATCACTAAGAACAAAATTAATTTGCCCAAAATTCTCTTTGGAAGATTCAAAGATGCTATTGTCTATAGGAAGAAGCTCTCTGCTATTCCATTTTGTCACCTTCTATCAAAAATCTTCAAAGCTCAAGAAATTTATGACTTTCTTGCTGCCAAGTCCCCTGAAGAGCAAGCAAGAATTCTAACCGAGAAGGGTATGTCTGCTGCTTGATTTTGGAAGGGATGAACATAGGCAACATGAATCTCAGCACACATATTACTCTTGCTTTGGCTAAGGAAGAAGACATGATGAGGATTAAGGAAGAACAAATAGAGCTCAACAATGCTGAGACTCTAGGGGCTCAAGAAAAAGGCAATTAGAAGAAAACTACTCACTGCAAGGAAACCAATTGCTAAAAAACCTGCCGTGGCATTGTGATCGGGGAACAAGTGTTGTTGCCCTCAACCTCGCCACATCTCGAGAAAAAGGACAAGGAATCTAATCTCGCTACCACAATGATGAAGATGAAGATGATGAGGACAATGTCTCCATTAGTGATGTGTTGAAGAAACAGAAAATTGCTGTTCCTTATCGTTGCTCCAACAAGAAGAAGGCAACCCTCAAGGAAATCCAAGTCCATCATGACTCCCGAGGTAAACATCCCCGCTAATGATCCCGTCCAATTAGCAGATGCCTTGATAGAAAGTTTAGAAAATAGGGATAATGTTACCCCGCACCTGATTCTCGTGATACCTTTTCACAATGATGTTTACATTCCCACACTTCCACCAACACAACCTCGACACCGAACCACAAACCTTTTCACCACAAATATCCTCACTTGTCCACTCACCTGTTCAAACCTTACCAAATAGACCAAATCTCCAACCCATAATACTTGCAGATGATTCCTGGTTCAATCAACCAGATGATGTAGGAATTAACCCCTGTGCCCCCCTTTCCCAAAAATGCCAAGAACCAAATTTCCTTACACTAATCCTTCAGTTTCTATAATGGCAAAGTGAAAGTCAGGCAAAGTCAAAAGAGACTGGAAAATACTCTTTCACAAACATGAGCCTAAACCAGAATCAACTGGACCATTCTATCCACTTTGCCTGAGTATGAGTATGAACCCGAAGCTACATACACTCCATGGCATGCACCCATTCCCATGTACGACTCATCCACTCCCATCCATGTGATCGATTTTTAATTTTGATGTTTAACCTAGGTTAAAAATATAATTAGTTATATTGTAATATGAGTTCAATAAAATGATTTTACATAAAATAAAATCATATTCATACTCTACTTTATGATAGAAGGTTACAATGAAAGTTTAGGTTGAAAATTTAGACGGAACCTGGTCCCATGTTTTCACCGACAAAGAAGATTTTACCGAGCAAGGAACCCTAATTTCAACTCTTGAATGAAACGATTAAGTTTTATATTTCGCTCCCAACGATTTTCTGTATTTCGGAAAAATTACGTGAGAGTGAAATAATATTATTTTTATTCGGTGTAATTCTTAAGGAAAACACATAAAACCTTAGTCGAGGGATAAGTCGGGTAAAGGACGGAGGTCGAGTATGGAGCCGACGTATTAGAAGCCATTAATTTAGTTGAGGGAACAAAGGGACAAGCATTAAATGCTAGTAATCATGAGTTTTCAATTGAAATGACCAAAAACCCCTAAGTTTAACCTAACCAAGGTTTAGTTAAATTTTAACCATGGTTAAGGAACCAAGGTTAGTTCTTCCGCCAAGAATCAGCCACACCCTTCCTAAAATGTGAGCCACATGATTTTAATCATGGTTATCTAATTAACCCTAGTTAAGTTACTAATTAATTATAGTTAAGTTATTATATTATTTTCTAACTTAACCTTGGTCAATTTAACTCAACCATGGTTATCTTTTAAGACTAAACAACTCACTGTCACTTATTCTCTCATTTGGCCGTAGCCCCCCACCCCACTCTTAAGCACCATTTTGTTCATTTTGCTTGATCTTTTCTTCATAAACACCAAAATACTTTCAAGAGCTCAAGTTCATGCCTTAGTAAAAACTTGCCAAGATCATCATCATCTTTTCTTCATTTCTTACACACACTTGAGGTAATATGATCACCCATGATCATCTCATCTCATCTTATGATCTTGTTCTTCATATTTCATGGTTTTTCTATTCTCAGATCTAGAACTTTAAATAATTCTAGAAAATTGTAGAAAAATCATTTTAATGTGAAACCAATTTTTATGATCTTCATATGACTTCTACTTTGCTAATCTAAGAACATGCAAACAAAATCATTTTCCTTCCTATATTTCTTGTTGAGGCCGAACATATGTAGTTTTAGGTAAATGAAGTTTTGTTCAAATTTTTAAAGTATGACACTTGATCTTAACTCATTGAAACCTATAGTTGTTATATCTAGAAGCTTGACATCAAAATAATTTCCTTACCCTATTTTCTATACTTAGCCGAATTGATGTTCATGTGGACAAAATAAGTTTTCTCCAATATTTAATTAAGTCATCATTTATATTAACTATCTAAAGTGTGTAGGTTCTAAATCCAAGAGCTTGGATCAAAAGAAATTTTATAACCTATTTTTATATTTGAGGCCGAAACCTTACCCTAAGTGGTTGGATGATTTTTATTCCATATTTTCAACTTATTGCAATTTATCCTAGCTATCTAAGACCTAAGTAGTCAGTACCCAAAAGATTAGAATGAGAAAATGATCATAGCCCTATTTTGAATTGAATGACCGAATCTAGCATAGAGAGGGTATAGTTGGGTTTGTTTGATTAATTATAGTTATGTTGTTTGGTTCAAGGTGAAACTGTTAAGCTGTGGTGTGATAACGAGGAACGTCGAATTCGGGAGGTGGTAACTTAGGTGGGGGAAAGAATCAACCTATTGTCGGAATGGATAAGTAGTATATATTATAATAATTGTGTAGGGCGACCTAAACCCTACTAGTAGTCGAGTAATCGACAAGACCAAAATAACATTGGAAACCTTTTCTGTAAAATCAATGGTGATTCGGGGATTGTAGGTTTATCGACATTAGGTTGATTTTTAAGTATTTGATGATATCTGACTCTATGTTATTAAATTTATTATGATATGCTGGTTGAGGTATTCCATTGCATGTGACGTATTATTTTTGGTGTTTGAATATTTCCTGATATTGTGTTATGCATGATCTGTCTGGTTTTTAATATGGTGCTTAGTTGATTGTTAAGAGAATATATGTATAGTTCGGGTGTTGTTGGTTTGGTGTGAGAATAATGGCGACTTAGAGGTGCCTAACTTAATTAAGTTGTTTCATAGATGAGATTATGAGATAAGATTTGAGGATTTATACGAGTTTCTAGTAAGAGGTCGAGGAACTAGGTTATGACCCGTAAGAGTCGGTGAGGTTTATATACTATTGGGTGTAGCAATTGGGCTACTAGAGATATAATGGTATGTGTAGCAATTGGGCTACTAAAGATATAATTGTATGTGTAGCAATTGGGCTACTAGTGATATAGTTTATGTGTAGCAATTGGGCTACTATAGATACAAATTGATAGAGGGGAGTGCTCGCTCGGACAAAGGACTAACATTCCTATTTGGATGGAGATGGTGTGACAGGATTGTAGTGGTCACGTTAGCATAAAGGTTTAATTGTATGAGAGTAAGGGTAGAGGATGATATCGTAATTTGAGGATGATTGTTAGTTATGTGTAATGTGTGTCTTTGACTGTTGTTATATTATATGTTATGGTTTCTTTTCCGCTTTTAATGATAGAACTGTTTCTTATCCCTTATATGTTTGTCTACTGTATTTTGGTTTCGATGTGATCGTTGGAAAAGATCCTGTGGAGGAGCTTGATACTCGAGGAGTTGGATGGAACTCCTATGAACCAGTAAGACGGAGGTCGAGCTGTGAATTAATGTTTTAGGTGTTAGTAAGTATGACCAATGTGTCGGTTACTTTATTTTTATATTTTTTCACTGAATAATAGTTTGTTTAAATACACCGTTAGGGATCCTACTAACGGGATACCTTAAACAGTGTTTTGGTAATGTAATGAATAAACAAGTGTGTACTTATATATTATAACGTTGATGTGTCTTAAATTTTCATAAGTTATATGATTATAAATTAAGTTTTTAATTCCTTCGTAGTTTTGGGTTATTATTAACGTTAAATAAGCGACTAAGATTTAATTAATAAGATTTTAACTTAATGGCACAACGGGGAAAAACGGAGTGTCTCGCCATCCGCCCCAGCATAACCATATTTGAAAGAGATATGAAACAGAAGCACACACAAAGATAAAAATCCTTTTTTTTTGAAAGACTTTAACAAAAGCAATATCAAAACTCCATAGTTAGTATAAGTAAGTAAAACTGAAGAGTTTCGGGATAGAAGATTCAAGCAAGAGATTTTATCCTGGTTCACTCTCTTCCAACCAAGAGCTACATCCATTCCCTTCGAATTGAAGGATTTATCCACTATTTCTTCAAATAGATTACAAACAAGTATTCAACACCTCTCTAGGCTACAAGTATTCCTTTCTTACCAAGCCTCTTCAGGCTCTAACTCTAACAAAGAGATTTAATGGTTGATCTTCTTAACTCACTATGGGTGAGAATATGACAGTTTAAGATCAGCTGAATATTACAACAATATTCAAACTAATGAATATAGACTCTTGCTCTTAAAAAAATAATGTAATGAATGATTATCAAATGACAAAAGTTCAGCTAGCAAGATTGTGCAGACAAGAGTTCTGTCTTCGGTATCTGAGGTCTTCAATTTATAGTGACCTTCTTCTTCTCTTGTATTTCTTCAACGGTTACTTTGAATAATCCCATTTAGAGATAGAATTTAATGCATGATATCCGTTGTGATTGATAGCTTGATTGTAGCAATGATGAATAATAATCTTGGTTATCGAGGTAGCATGAATTTGGAGGTTCACTCCTGAGTATTGCAGCTTGAACACTTGTTGTTCCTCTTTTGTGTATAATACATCTTTTTCAGTTATAAAGTTGTCATCGTACAGATCGTTTTGCAGTATCTTATTTGTGCGATTCTGTTTTTTGCATTTCTTGATTGTACTATGTTTCTTTTACAACAAGTTGAAATATTAAAGCAGATAAAACAAATGTGAAGAAAAAATATTCTATTGAAATAAATATCAATCATTTGAAATAAATATAAGAGATTCGGATTGCATTTAATTCATTCTATACTCATTCATATGAGAGTCCAAGTCTATTCTATATTTTACTTAGCTCGTCTGATGACGTGACATATCCTTTTATCTATCAAGTCTCCAGACTTGCTATTCCTTAATGAGTTATAAAGATCTCCGTCTAGTGACGTGGCGGTTAGAGCTCGTCTACTAGATTACTTTGTGTTTTAGTTCATTTTCTTCAACTAATTACTTCCGTCTGCTTACGTGGCAAGATGGACGCGCTTATTTTCAAGTCTTTGGACTTGCTGTACCTAACAAGTTATTTAGGTATTCATCTAGGAAATATTTATAGCATCGTCTACTAAAGAAAGCAGTCTACTTAGTTAAATAACTAAGTAACTTTACTAAAGTGCTTGAGCAGCCTGACAGGGGTGGACGCATATTTTTCAATTTGAACTTATCTCAAGTTTATTTTACTTACTAAAGTATTCCTGCATAACTGAAAGCACATGTTAGATCTCAATTAACACTTTGTCAAGCAAATTTAATCCTTTTGTTAGCATCAAAACTTAGAGATTATTAAATCCAAAACCACTTTGGTTCCAACAATCTCTCCCTTTTTGACTATGACAAAACTAATTAAATTTGAAAAGCAAAGTCTAAGAGAGCTTGCAGGGCTCCCCCTAAGACAAAGCATTCAAATACTTAAGCAGACTTATAATCTATATAAACACAAGTAACAGAGCAGCAGATATCAAAGCAAATAAGCAAACACAAGTATCGTAAAGCATAGCAAGTAGACAAGCATATGCACATGCAAACACGTGAGAGCTTTTCAAATAAAACAGACTTTATATAAAAATTATCTTTTCTTTCCTTTCTCCCTTTTTTGTCATCAGCCAAAAAGGTAAAAGGAGAGGACCATCATTATCAGTACAAAAGAAGGAAAAAAAAATAAAGGCTAAGCAGATGGAGGTGGTGGAGGAGGAGGGATCTGAGTTTGACTCTTCTTGAAGTGGTGGAGGAGGAGGGATCTGAGTTTGACTCTTCTTGAAGTCCATGAGAAATTCAAGCAATTTATTCACAACCTCTAAGGTTGGAGCCATTGAGGTTTGGACCTGCTAATGAACATCCTCCTTGATCTTCTCAGCTATCTTGTCAACTTTTTCATCTACCAACATGTCAACCCTTTCATCAACCAGTTTTTCAAGAACTTCTTCAATATTTGATGGCAGAGTCTATTACCTTGAGCTTTCTGCAGATTCTTGAAAAGTGCTTAGAGTTCTTGACTGATCTTCAGGGTGCATTACAATTAGTGCCAAAGGTTGAGAAGATTGCCTTTTTGATGAGCTCTGTTGATGACAGGATTCAGCAGTATCTTCTAAATTATCAACAATGATAATTTGACCATTTTCCTCAGCAACAAGTTCATCTGAGATGAGCTTTGGAGTAGGTTTGGGTTTAACTGTGATTTCCTTTGCTCATCTAACAGGATAGATAAACTCCACATTCTTGCTGTTTATTGGAATTCCCCAGAGGTCTTTATATATCATATATCTAAAGTGTGAGAGACCACACTTTCATCTGACCTTGGGAATATCTTCCTTTTTTTTCAGATAAACCAGAGGAAGATGCCTCTATGGTGCAGTGAATTATGTGAGACTTCCAGAATTCAGCAGCTCTGTTCTCATTGATCAACTCAATGGATTCATTATTTAGAAGGAAATCCAACATTGAGTAATCAAAAGTCTCTTGATCAAGGTCAAGCAAGGCTAACTCAGCTTCAGGCATCACTCCCTTGAATCTTCTGTTCTCCAAGTCCTTGTCCTTGTTAAGATCCAGCATTGGCAATCTCAGACAGATCCTGTAGGGCTTGATTCCAATCCTGGTTGCTTCCTTATGCCTCAGCCAAGATGGATGAACAAAATTTGCAGCTCTATCAACTTGATTTGACTGAACTCCCATTTCAGCATATCATAGCAGAGTTGATCCAAAAACAAGTCAGCTGCCCTCCCATAGATTCTGGGATGCTCAAAGGACATCCATTTTGTGTCCCTTGGCATGATCATGGGGACATACTTAGATGATCTTGATCTTTTCTCAGGTAAAGTAGGAAGATTTTTCCTCTTGGGGTCAGTCTCCTAGACGAGTATAATTTGTCTCTCAACTCCATCAGTAAGTGGTATGAAGGGAGGAGTTTTGATAAGGTTTGAGTAAAATTTTCTGGAGGGGAATTTGGTTAAGGGTAGGTGAGTGACTAGTGGCCCTAGATCATTGGGCATTTGAGAAGGCACATTCTTGATTGATTGACACTTAGGGTGAGGCAAGTAGAGGGGTTCAACGGATTGGCTAACTTCTTCCTCATATTCAGGTAGAGGATACCATCTGTCTGGAATGTGTTCTGGTTCAGATTGGTGAGAATGAAACAATTTTCCATGCCCTTTTTACTTTGGCCCAATCCTCGGATTTGCTATTGTAAAGGACATAAGTTGGGGTGAGGGAAGGAAATAGGGTTCTCGAGAGGTTTGGGGAAAGGTGCACTGGGGAAATGCCTTCATCAAAGTTGATTTAACCAGGGATCATCAACTTGTGAAGTGGTTGTTTGTGTTGGTTGGCGTGAAAGTGGTGTGGGAATGTATACATCATTTGAAGAGGGGACATGCATATCATCTATCCTAGTTTCTAAACTAGACACTAGGTCATCTACTGCTAATTGAACAGGATCATTAGCAGAGATGGTTACCTTAGGAGTTTTAGTCGACCTAGCTTTTCTTGCTGGTTGCCTCCTTGGTTTTGTTGGTACAATTGATGGAAAAGGCACAACGGCCTCAACAGCAGTAGCAGAAGTCTTCTGCTTCTTCATAATAGAACTGATAGGAATGTTATCCTCATCAGCTTCCTCATCTTCATTATGAGAGAGGATAATTTTTCTTGGTCTCTTTGCGGCAGGGGCATCAGAAGGCTCCCTGATAGCAATACCACTTGCTGGCATATTTGGGGCAGGCTTCCTTGTAGCAGTGGTCTTCTGCCTGGTTACCCTTTTAATCCCTAGGATTTCAGCATTATTCTGTTCAATCATCTCTTCTTTAGCCATCATTAATTCCTCGGTCTTGGCCATTGCAGTAGCGAAAAGATAGGTACCGAGGTTCATGTTGGCTATGTTCATCTTTCCAAGTCCTGAAGCGAGACATTGGTTTATCGATTAATAACCTAGCTTGCTCCTCAAGAGTCTTAGCAAGAAAGAAACTCATGTACTCATTGAGCCTTGAAAATCTTTGAGAGAAGATGGCGAAAAAGGAAGTACAGAGAGTCTTTTCTTGTTCATCACAAATACTCTCGAATCTTCCATACAGGATTCTTGGAAGATTGATTCTTGTCTCTGTGAGAAGATGGCAGAGACAGAATTTATGAAGAGAAGAGAGGTTGTCCTTTGATCCAACCTTATGAAGCACCACTTTGTTGAGAAGTTGGTGAAGGATACGAGCGATGTCCTTCATTTCAACAACCTTCCAAGAGTGAGTCATGACCGTGTCCTCCTTCATGAGACAGACTTCTATAGTCTCAGAGCCGCCCAAGTCTTCTTCCCATGACTCAGTGAAAACGAGACCTTCCCGAGCACAGAAGATTGCTTCAGCAATAGTCTTCTCCGAGACTGTAATCTTCTTTCTTAATACTGTTGAGTAGAAGTCAGTTTCTGTCAGTTGGATGTTTCTCCAAAATCCATGACTAGATTGGGGAAGACAGAGACTTTCTCCGTGAAGAGTCCTTCACACCCAGCTGCATTGACATATTTGCTTATGTCAAGATTGTAGTCTTTCAGCACACTAAGGTTGAAATGATGCTCTATAGCTAAGTTGAGTTTGTCGACGTTGAAGGTTGAAGATGCCATTGTAGATGATCAAAGAGCTTAGGGTTTGGAAAGCAGAGAGAGGTAAAGAGAGAGATAACTTGAGATATTATGGAAGCGTAAAGTTTTTCTCAGAGGCAAAAGGTTTCTTTTAAAGGAATTTTGAATATCAAAGTTTTTTTTAAAAAAAAACTCTTGACATGACATGTCATTATGATAAAACGACGTTGGTAACTTGGGACCATAAAAAGGTCTTGATGGGATTGATGGAAGTACTGACTCAGCAAAGAGAATAAAGGATAAATTTGTCTTGTGACAAAATAAATGCATTTATTAACACACAAAAAGAATATTTTTAATCATAGGCAGATGTGAACTCGTCTAAAACTATACAATGGACTCGATCATCAGTATCAGTGGACGCGTGCAATACATTATGCAATAGACGCACAACTTTAAATATGTATTAGACGAGCATAGGTAATAGACGCAGAATTAGCAAAACAAATTTTTTCTAGGCTGAACGCCTGCACTAATCCACACATATCATATTAAGATGCTTCCTAATAAAGATATATATGTCCTCTGCAAGAGGTTTAGTAAAGATATCTGCCCATTGATGGTCAGTATCTACAAATTGAATATCAATCACACCTTTTTGCACATAATCCCAAATAAAATGATGTTTAATCTCTATGTGCTTAGCTCTATAATGCAAAATTGGGTTCTTAGATAGATTTATTGCAGCAGTATTATCTCACATAAGTGGAATACTACTTACAAATACATTGTAGTCCTCCAATTGATGTTTGATCCAGAGAAGTTGTGAGCAACAACTTGCAGCTGATATATACTCAGCTTCAGCAGTTGATAAAGCAATGGTACTTTGTCTTTTGCTTGACCATGAGACAAGATTAGCTCCAATGAAGTGACATCCTCCACTAGTGCTTTTTCTTTCAACTCTATTTCCAGCATAGTCGGCATCACGTAAAACCAACTAATCTGTAATCTTCATTTTTCTTAAAGCACAAACCAAAATTAGTAGCACTTTTAAATATCTAAAAATTCCCTTAACTGTTGATAAGTGAGATTCTCTAGGATCATATTGAAATCGAGCACATAAACATACGTTGAACATAATATCAGGCCTAGACGCGGTAAGATATAAGAAAGATCCTATCAAACCTCTGTATACCTTTTGGTCTACCTTTTTCTCTTTATCATCTTTGTTCAGTATGAAGGTGGGGTGCATAGGAGTATTCATTGGTTTACAGTCATCCATCTTAAACTTCTTCAGAAGTTCTTTTGTATACTTAGTTTGGTGGATGAGGACCTCGTTCATGGTTTGTTTTACTTGAAGTCCAAGGAAGAATTTGTATTCTCCCATCATGCTCATTTCAAACTCTTTCTGCATTAACTTAGAGAATTCTTTGCATAGAGATTCATTAGTACTGCCAAAAATAATATCATCAACATATATTTGTACAACTATGAAATCAGACTTAATAGATTTTCTAAATAAGGTTGTATCAACCTTTCATCTATTGAATCCATTTTCCATGAGAAAGGAACTTAGTCTATCATACCAAGCTCTAGGAGCTTGCTTAAGACCATACAAAGCCTTATTAAGCTTATATACATGTTCAGGATGGGTTTCGCACTCAAAACCCGGAGGTTTCAAAACATAGACTTCTTCATTAATAAAGCCATTTAGAAAATCGCTCTTAACATCCATATGAAAAAGCATAATACTATGATGTGCAGCAAATGAAAGTAGAATTCTAATAGCTTCTAATCTAGCAACAGGTGCAAAGGTTTCAGTATAATCTATACCTTCTTCTTAAGAGAAACTTTGAGCAACAAGTCTTGCTTTGTTTCGGATTACCTTACCATTTTCATCAAGTTTGTTTCTGTAAACCCACTTTGTTCCAATCACTGATTTGTCTTTGGGCAGTGGAACCAAAGTCCAAACATCACTTCTTTCAAACTGATTGAGTGCGTTCTTCTTGCATAGCTAGAATCCAGCCATCATCCAGCAGAGCCTCGTGTACTGTCTTTGGTTCCAACTCAGAGACTAGTGCAGAATTGTCTTGTTCTTTGAAGGTTGATCTGGCTCTTAGCTTGTCATTGGGGTTTCCAATGATCTGATCTTGTGGTTGATAATTCTTGAACTACTAAGATTTTTGAACTGTATCATGTTGAAAAATGGAAGTTTCTAGATGTTGAATGGGGTCATCTTCTTGATCATCAACTTTTATCTCAGGTGAGTCTCCTGGAGTGCTTAGATCATGATCTGCAAAAGCTTCATCTAGCTCTGATAATTTCTAATCAGGCTGTTTGTCATCAAACTTGACATGAATACTTTCTTATACAATTAGAGTCCTAGAATTATTAACTCTAATGCCTTTAGATTTTTCAGAATATCCTAATAGTATTCAACAATCTATTTTAGCATCAAATTTACCAAGTTGATATTTAGTATTCAGTATAAAGCATTTACAACCTAAGGGATGAAAATAAGATATGTGTGTTTTCTTCCTTTCTACAGTTCATAAGGAGTCTTATTCAGGATATGTCTAATGTATATTCTATTCCAATGTAACAGTAGATTAATGTACTTAAGCCCGGAAGTGTCTAGGGACGGAATTGTCATTGAGCATAGTCCTAGCCATCTCTTGAAGAGATCTGTTCTTTCTCTCTCTACCACACCATTTTGCTATGGTGTTCTAGTTATAGAGAAGTTGTGAAGGATACCACTTTCTTCCGCGTAACTTATGACATAGCTCATTTTTAAACTCTTCCCCCTGGTCACTTCTGATTGAAGTGATACACATGCCTTTTTCATTCTGTACACGTTTGCAGAACACAAAAGACCTTAAAAGACTCATCCTTGTGAGTTAGGAACATAACCCATGTACATCTAGTGTAATCATCTATTATGACAAGACCATATTTCTTACCACTGACAGAGGCAGTCCTTGTTGGACAAAAAAGATCAAGATGTAGCAACTCTAGTGGTCTATTGGTACTAACAGCATTCTTAGATTCAAAAGAACCTTTGACTTGTTTTCCCTTTTGACACGCATCATAGAGAGCATCAGATTTGAACTTAAGGTTTGGTAGTCCTCTCATGAGGTTATGCTTATTTAGCTTTGAAATTAATTTCAAGCTTGCATGACCTAGCCTTTTGTGCCAAATCCATCGCTCATCTTCAATGGACACTAGACATGAGACACTTTTATTTGAGAGGTCCTCCAAATCGATCTTGTAGGGATTGTTTTGCCTTTTTGCAATGAATAAAAGTGATCCATCATTTTTCTTGACAGTACACATATTTTTGTCAAAAGGCACTACATATCCACTGTCACATAATTGACTTATGCTCAGTAGATTGTGCTTCAAGCCATTTACTAAAAGAACATTATCAATGGAGGGAAAAAGATGTTTATCAATTTTACTTATATCAATGATTTTCCCTTTCTGATTTCCTCCAAATGTAAACCAGCCACCATCTTTGGGCTTAAGGTTTTGGAACATAGACCTTTCTCCCATCATGTGTCGTGAGCAGCCACTGTTCAAGTACCAAGACATCTGTTTTCTTCCTGTTGTTAAGCAAATCTGCAACATGTATTATCTTATCTTTAGGTATCCAAACTGACTTGGGTCCTTTCTTGTTAGTTGTCGCTGGACGAGTATGCTTAGTATATTTATTGTGTATGCATCTAGATGTAATATGTCCATTTTTTCCACATACTTTACAAAAGGTGTTGGACGAGCTGGACTTAGCTTTGGTATGTTTATCTGGAACTTTTGAAGCTCTATGCCGTTTAAGTGGTTTTGACTTTTTATGAGATATGAAGACATACAGATGTTTTTTTTCAATGATAAGATGAGACAATTTCAAGTGTGAGATGAGATATAGTAGCAGAGTTTTTAAATAATCAAGTTATAAATTTTTTGAATATTTTTATAGATTATTTAATATAAACCGTGCGTAGCACGTACCATCAAAGTTTATGGGGAAGGCATTGGGGAGAGGAGATTCAATATTAACTTTTTGGAGGATGAGATATGACAAAATTTCAAGTATGAGATTAGATGTGAAAGGAGATATTTTACATAATTAAATTTTAATTTTTTAAATATTTTTAGGTGTTCTACAATCTGGTGGTGTCATAACAACATGGTGGCTTTAGGAGAGGCTGCACAGGGAGGTAATTTGGTAATTGAAAGAACAATATCTATTTGGTTAAGACTGTTGGAAAATAGCTTAGTTTGGTAATTGAAAGAACAATATCTACATGGTGAAAGAACAATATCTACTTTGGTGCCTTGCTTCTTTTGGTGCTTTATGTATAATTGATTATGTGCTCTTTCTAGGGGTAGTATAAATTCTACATAGATGACTTGCTTATCTTTGTAACTAGGTTAAAGTACTCTTTGTTAATATAATACAATGAAGTTTATCAACAACAACAAAAAAATCTTATTGTGTAGCACTAACCACCAAAGTTTGTGAGAGAGATATTAGGTGAGAGGAGACTTGATGCTGTTTTTTTGGAGGATGAGAAAATTTTAAACCAAAAAAATGTGAACAAAATAAATCCTATATTTTTTAACGTATTTCTAAAAATGAACATAATCCCCGTGCATGTCACGGGTTCATATACTAGTATTATACATTTGTGAATATCCTCAAAGTGGCAACCTCCATGTGTCACTCATAGGAGCCTTCACTCTTCTCAAATTTTCACATGTGGCATAACCACAGGCCTTCCCTTCCTTTTTTGTTTATGTGTCGCGCTCTAGTTGATTTTTATACAAATTATAGTATATCTATATCTATATCTATATCTATATATTATATATTGGTGAATATCCTCAAAGTGGCAACCTCCATGTATCACTCATAGGAGCCTTCGCTCTTCTCAAATTTTTGCATGTGGCATAACCACAGGCATTCCCTCCATTTTTTGCTAATGTGTCGCGCTCTGGTTGATTTTCAGACAAATTATAGTAAATGGCTAGAATTGGAGGTATTGAAAAATTAATTAATAAAATTTAAATTATAAAATCTAATCAATTAATACAATTATAATTTTCCAATAAATGACATTAATGGAATCAGTTTTTGTTGTGAAGGATACCACTTTCTTCACAGAACTTATGAAATAGCTCATTTTCAAACTTTCCCCCCTGGTCACTTCTGATTGAAGTGATACACATGCCTTTTTCATTCTGTACACGTTTGCAGAACACAAAAGACCTTAAAAGACTCATCCTTGTGAGTTAGGAACATAACCCATGTCCATCTAGTGTAATCGTCTATTATGACAAGACCATATTTCTTACCACTGACAGAGGCAGTCCTTGTTGGACAAAAAAGATCAAGATGTAGCAACTCTAGTGGTCTATTGGTACTAACAGCATTCTTAGATTCAAAAGATCCTTTGACTTGTTTTCCCTTTTGACACGCATCATAGAGAGCATCGGATTTGAACTTAAGGTTTGGTAGTCCTCTCACGAGGTTATGCTTATTTAGCTTTGAAATTAATTTCAAGCTTGCATGACCTAGCCTTTTGTGCCAAATCCATCGCTCATCTTCAATGGACACTAGACATGAGACACTTTTATTTGAGAGGTCCTCCAAGTCGATCTTGTAGGGATTGTTTTACCGTTTTGCAATGAATAAAAGTGATCCACCATCTTTCTTGACAGTACACATATTTTTGTCAAAAGGCACTACATATCCACTGTCACATAATTGACTTATGCTCAGTAGATTGTGCTTCAAGACATTTACTAAAAGAACATTATCAATGGAGGGAAAAAGATGTTTATCAATTTTACCTATATCAATGATTTTCCCTTTCTAATTTCCTCCAAATGTAAACCAGCCACCATCTTTGGGCTTAAGGTTTTGGAACATAGACCTTTCTCCCATCATGTGTCGTGAGCAGCCACTGTTCAAGTACCAAGACATCTGTTTTCTTCCTGTTGTTAAGCAAATCTGCAACATGTATTATCTTATCTTTAGGTATCCAAACTGACTTGGGTCCTTTCTTGTTAGTTGTCGCTGGACGAGTATGCTTAGTATATTTATTGTGTATGCATCTAGATGTAATATGTCCATTATTTCCACATACTTTACAAAAGGTGTTGGACGAGCTGGACTTAGCTTTGGTATGTTTATCTGGAACTTTTGAAGCTCTATGCCGTTTAAGTGGTTTTGACTTTTTATGAGATACGAAGACATACAGATGTTTTTTTTCAATGATAAGATGAGACAATTTCAAGTGTGAGATGAGATATAGTAGCAGAGTTTTTAAATAATTAAGTTATAAATTTTTTGAATATTTTTATAGATTATTTAATATAAACCGTGCGTAGCACGTACCATCAAAGTTTATGGGGAAGGCATTGGGGAGAGGAGATTCAATATTGACTTTTTGGAGGATGAGATATGACAAAATTTCAAGTATGAGATTAGATGTGAAAGGAGATATTTTACATAATTAAATTTTAATTTTTTAAATATTTTTAGGTGTTCTACAATCTGGTGATGTCATAACAACATGGTGGCTTTAGGAGAGGCTGCACAGGGAGGTAATTTGGTAATTGAAAGAACAATATCTATTTGGTGAAGACTGTTGGAAAATAGCTTAATTTGGTAATTGAAAGAACAATATCTACATGGTGAAAGAACAATATCTACTTTGGTGCCTTGCTTCTTTTGGTGCTTTATGTATAATTGATGATGTGCTATTTCTAGGGGTAGTATAAATTCTACATAGATGACTTGCTTATCTTTGTAACTAGGTTAAAGTACTCTTTATTAATATAATACAATGAAGTTTATCAACAAAAAAAAAAAAATCTTATTGCGTAGCACTAACCACCAAAGTTTGTGAGAGAGATATTAGGTGAGAGGAGACTTGATGCTGTTTTTTTGGAGGATGAGAAAATTTTAAACCAAAAAAATGTGAACAAAATAAATCCTATATTTTTTAACGTATATCTAAAAATGAACATAATCCCCGTGCATGTCACGGGTTCATATACTAGTATTATACATTTGTGAATATCCTCCAAGTGGCAACCTTCATGTGTCACTCATAGGAGCCTTCACTCTTCTCAAATTTTCACATGTGGCATAACCACAGGCCTTCCCTTCCTTTTTTGTTTATGTGTCGCGCTCTAGTTGATTTTTAGACAAATTATAGTATATCTATATCTATATCTATATCTATCTATATCTATATCTATATATTATATATTGGTGAATATCCTCAAAGTGGCAACCTCCATGTATCACTCATAGGAGCCTTCGCTCTTCTCAAATTTTTGCATGTGACATAACCACAAGCATTCCCTCCATTTTTTGCTAATGTGTCGCGTTCTGGTTGATTTTCAGACAAATTATAGTAAATGGCTAGAATTAGAGGTATTGAAAAATTAATTAATAAAATTTAAATTATAAAATCTAATCAATTAATACAATTATAATTTTCCAATAAATGACATTAATGGAATCAGTTTTTGTTGGGTGAGAAAAATTCAAAATTCATAATAATAATAATAATAATAATAATAGATTAAACAATTTAGATAGGATAAACACCACAGAATCAATTTCAAAATTCAGAATATTAATAATAAAAATAATTTGAATTTTAGAATCAATTTCGAATTTCAAAATAATAATGATAATTATTGCAGAATCATAGTAATCATAGCAATAGTAATCATAATAAAGTAAGCAATTTTATAAAGTATAAACACAAATATATGCAGAATCAACTTTTGAAAGGAAATAGATAATAGTTAATATCATTAATTATCTTAAATATAAGAATACTGACTTTCAGTTGATTACCAATAAAATAATTCATTATAAATACCAATAATGAAATCATTTTTTGAAAGGAAATAATTCAAAATAGTCATCATAATGAAATCATTATTGTCCAATTTTAAACCGCTTTAACTGCATTCTCTCTTTGTATATATTTTAAATTTTAAATCTTTTTTTTTCTCTTCTCCTTGCTTTTCACTTCTCCACCCTACTTCACTGAGGATCACTTTGTCACTTTGTCTCTCTACCTCTCTGCTTCTCTCTCGCCACCGGAGGTCACCAATTGCCACTAACCAAGAACAATAAAAAGGTGATGCTCCATTCTCTTCTTCATTTCCACCCTTTCTGCTTATTCTCTTAACGTTTTTCTCTCAGGTTCTTCGAAGACTATCTGCTCCCAACTTGGGTTATCTTTCATCTCAGTTAATGACTCTCTCTGTTTCATTTTTATTTATCACTGCAAGGTCCTAAAAATTGGAACCCTCTAATTCTCGTTTTTTTTTTCTCTCACAAATCTTCAAAAGGCAAGGGTCCCTTCTAAGGATGATGTGATGAATACAGCGATTGCGAACATGGATCAAATCATAATGATAACCATGATTTGGAAAGGGCTCCCTTACACCAAAAAAATACTACACTCATCTAAAATAAATTTGAATTGTGAGATAGTATTCCTAAGGGGTTCTTTTCTTGATTGACACGGGAATTTACATTTTTTTTTAAAATTAGTACAACATATATTCTAAATTCCAAAATATGAACATGATTGAATTTCGAAAAAAAAATCTGAATTATGAAATATTGGTACCAATCAATTCAAGGAATATAAGTGTTCAAAAAATTCAAGTTTATATTGTTTTACAATTTCAAAACACAGGTCCACGGGGTTTTGCGGCATGGATTTCGTAGCTCTAAAGTTGAAAATCATGCTGATATTTCTTGAAATTTATGTTGTATGGATTTAAGTATAATAATAATGCGAATATCAAGGATTAAGTGTATGAAAAATAAACTTCGAAGAAATTTTTTGAAATATTAAAGGTGGTTAGACCTCAAATATTCACGTATTTTTACTTCAATCAAACATGTCTAAAGCATTTTTATCAATATCAATAATAATAATAATAACAATAATAATAATAGTAATAATAATAACTCAGTTAAAAAGTTATAATAAAAAAAACAACATGAGTTTAATTATTGTTTCAACATTATAACAAAATATAAAAAATAATATTGTTTCAAAATTTACTTTTTAAGACAATAAGAATTGATGAAAAATTAATTAGTAGTTGCCGCACTGAATGAGTTATTTTTCTTTATAAAAATATAGACTTAATTATTTTTTATTAATTTAATATTTTAATATATGTCTAATATATATATATATATATATTTATATATATTAAAAGGAGTGAGGTGATTGGTGGGTTATTTGTAAAATCACTCTGGAGTTTCTTGTAACATGAGGAAGGTATTGATTGGGGTATTTTTGTAACATCACTTAGGGTTAATTCACTTGGGTCGATTTTTTTTTTCTTTTCTTTTTCTTTTCTTCCCAAATTTTGACCGAACCATTCCTTACCTTTTGTGTTTTGGCGCTACAAATTAGAAACCCTTTAAACCCCACCCTCCTACCGCGTCCTTACCTTTTGTTTTTTGGTGCTACAAATTAGAAACCCTCTGAACCCCACCCTTACTGCGCCGTTTTGGACATAAAGAAAGAGAGTGGGAGAGAAAGACAAAGGGAGGAGAGAGAGGGTTGTCCGAGAGCATGGTTGCCGTCGTTTCCGGTCGGTGGGCGGCATCTATTGCGTTTCCGGTCGAGGATCACTCCAACGATGCAAGGGTAGTGGCGTCTCCTTTGCGGGATACAAGCTTGCGGCGGACGGTCTCGCATCGCGGAGGTTCTGTTGTGCTTCGGAGCAACGTTGGCGGCGTCTACGCTAAGTCATAGCGGCGGCGGACAGTTTCAACACGCAAGGGTGCGGCTCTGTTGTGGTGCATAACAACACTGGTCGCGTCTCCGATGTGGCTCTGATTTCCATTCGGGAGAGGATGATAAAAGGTCAGTTATTTCCGTCTTTGAATGTTACAAATTGATTATAAATAGCTTTAATTTTGTAAATGGATAAATAGCTATAAAAGTATGATAACTGTATATGTATTGTTTGTCACACCCTTTTATAATCTTGAACCCATTCCTATTCTTCTTTTTACCATAATAGACCTCTTCTCCTTTTCTGGAAGGGACAAGGTAGTAATGTCCATGAACTCACCCTATCTTATCTAACTCAGCACTCCCTTGCAAAAGAAAGAGGTTTAGGAATCCTACCTGCCCACCCTTATTTTCCCATATTTTGTTTCTTTTTACTGTGTCTCTATTGACATGATAATAAGCCCCCTCCCATTTTATCATTCTATTTTTCTATTTTTCCAATCTTTAAAGGAGCTTGATATGGTTATCGATCCATGGAGCCAGTTGTACATGATTTTACTAAGTTCTACTCCTATATGTCATTGTACTAATCATTAACTGAAGCTGTAGAATATTAAACTTCATTTAGCTTAAAGTCATGTTTATCGTTGTAGCTAGACTTCAGAAATTGACCCTTTTGTACTTTGTTCTACTAACTTTAACTGCTCCCCGCTCTTTAATTTGTTTTCCCTATATTTTATTATGTTTGTATAATTACAAAATGAAATTCAGTGGTTTTAGATGTGTCCCGACTAACACTTTTTTTGTCCGCGCATATCAGTCTGCGGTGTTTGCATCGTTCTCAGGTATGAAATCTTCTGAAAAAAATTTCACGCTTACATAATACTTCAAGGCCAAGTTTTTGCAAAACAATGTCCAACATGCATTTATAGATGCATCTGAAAATGTTTCCATGTAAAACACAAATGACAATATTACAGTTTTTTAGAATTTCCTCATTTTAAAAACAAATATCACTCTTACGTATTATTATTTTAAATTTAAATTCTCAACTTTCAAACATAATATGGGCTGCACTTTTTTTTTGGTATATGTTACATAAAAACTTTTGTGCAAGTGAAGGATGGAACCAGAGATTACATCACTTGATAAAATTGGCATTGGAATGACTAACTGGATCATAAAGGTATGAGTGATGAGTATTTGGAAGATTCCGGAATTCAGGAATGCGCTACAAACAAGTACTATGGAGTTGTTGTTGGTGGATGAAAAGGTAAAAGTTTAGATTTTAGTTTTCATGTGAACCTTAGATTGTATTTAGTATATATTGCTCATTCGTATTTTTAACCTCAAAAATCCGAATTCAAGCCTTCAAAGGCCTGAAATAATATCTAAATATATACTCCTCCCCTTCCAACGTTGCCTACTCTCAGTAAGCTTGGTCCTATACAACTATAGCCACTTCTCTATGATATCTGATGTGGACATAAGGAGGCCCAAGAAGATCTTAGGGTATGAAAGAGGTAAATGGAAGCCCATTAAATGGCTCCAAGGGTGCAATGCACTAGATCATTCCCAGGAGAGAGAAACTTGTAACTAACTGCTGCCTAGTGGCAGTGGCAGTGTGGGCTGGGGTGTGTGAGGAGTGATTTCTGTTAAGTGAGGTGGGAAATATAACCAGGAGGGAGGGAAAGAGTGAGGCAGGCCAGAATTGGGACTTGGGACTTGGGAGAGAATTAGGCACTCTCTAATTTGCCAATTATCTTGTATTTCCTTCTTTCTTCTTCTGCCAGCACTGTAACTCCTTGTTGCAGGCTAGAGAAATTAATAATACAGTTCAGCTTTCCTTATTTTGTGTCTCTATATTGCTGAGTTCCCATCAATGGTATCAAAGCTCTCGATTCCTGGAGCTTTTGATTATCACTACAAGAACTGCAAAATGGAGTCAAGAGTGGAGAATTTGGAGAGAAGCTTACTGGAAGGAAGGAAAGTGAATCAAATCCGACTGGAAGAGATCAAGCAACTATGGAGTAGGAGGAAGGGAGATTATTTCAGCCGTCGATCTCGATGTGATCACGCTCCAAGTCGCCGCCGACGTACTTCGGTAATGTATGCAGAAGAGGAAGGCTATGGAAGCCGTGCGAGTGGAAGTCGACATTTCGAAACACCGTCGCCACAGAGCGACCGTGCGAGTGGGAAGCTGGAATTTGCAGAAGAGAAGGATACCGAGGAGGAAGATGATGGTAGAGGAAGTGATGGGTCCAATCGCAGTATTTTCTCTACTGTGACAGAATCCGAAACACATACGGAGGGGGGGATGAAGGCGACCCGAGAATTTTCAAAGGAGGAGGAGAATCTTCAGGCGGCGCATATGGAGGCGATCAAAGTTGAAGGTGACGACGGTAACGTCTCAGATCTTCCTGAGATGAAGATGGAAAAGGAGGACGACCGTCATCAAGGTGGTGGTCGCACCAAGGTGTTGGTGGTAGCGGCCTAAGCAATAGCGGCGATGGACGCTGCGAGGGAGGTGGCCGAGGTAGTAGGGTGGAGACAACGATCGGTGGGGGGACGTTTACGGCCACCGGAACCACCGGAACTGCCGGATCGGGACGTGTCCTTGGAGAAGGAAGGGACGCCGCCGACCTTTCCCTTACCGCCGCCGGAACCACCGGATCTGATCGTGTACGTGGGGGTGAATGGGTCTTTCATCGCGGCGGAGGAAGGGTCATTCATTGCTGCCATTGTCAAGCTGTCGTCTCTACCTGGTGCTGAGAAGACCATCGAATGTGAGAGGGAGAAGTGGCCTAGGGCAGCAGTGGAGAAATTGGGTCAAACTTTTGGCAAATTGGGCCAGGCCCAAAGCCGTTCTGTTAATAGAGTTTATGCTAAAGGTGGACCAAGTGTTTACCTGAAATATTCTAGTGGATCTCAGAAAGTGTTTCAAAACAAGATAGTGGGCCAACTTAGTAAAGAAGGGAAATGGGCCCTAGAGGAATATAAGGAGCTAATAACCACTGGTTGGCTTAATTTTGTTTATGATAGAGGGAAGAATTGCAAGGAAACAAAGGAAGGGGACTTCGAATCAGGTACTGGGATTGTGAGAGCTGAGCATGCTCATGCGAGGGATGGTTCAGGACCTGCCGCAAGTAGCAATGCAAGAGGGGCTGCCAAGGAATGGGGTTCTCATCTGTCTGGGTTCAAGCAATGGGATCCCGGGGGATGTTGCTCTTCTTGCCCAATCCTCCAAATGGAATTACGAGCGGCAAGACAAGATGTGCAGGGAAGTGTGGAGATGCTAGTCAAAAGGAAGCAATTGCCCACTTATGAGAATTCTTGGGAAACAGTAGCTGTAGCTGATGTGCAAGAGCAATTTCCCATTTTTCACCTTGAGGACAAGGTGAGTTTTGAAGGGGAGGGTATTGATGCGGACATGAGGAGGCCCAAGAAGATCTTAGTGTATGAAAGGAGTAAATGGAAGCCCATTAAGTGGCTCCAAGGGTGCAATGCACTAGATCATTCCCAGGAGAGAGAAACTTGTAACTAACTGCTGCCTAGTGGCAGTGGCAGTGTGGGCTGGGGTGTGTGAGGAGTGATTTCTGTTAAGTGAGGTGGGAAATATAACCAGGAGGGAGGGAAAGAGTGAGGCAGGCCAGAATTGGGACTTGGGACTTGGGAGAGAATTAGGCACTCTCTAATTTGCCTATTATCTTGTATTTCCTTCTTTCTTCTTCTGCCAGCACTGTAACTCCTTGTTGCAGGCTAGAGAAATTAATAATACAGTTCAGCTTTCCTTATTTTGTGTCTCTATATTGCTGAGTTCCCATCAATATCTAATCCATTTTATATTTTAATTTTTTACTTTTTTTAATCCTTTGATTAATAAATATAAATAACAAATATAATTAATAATTTTTTCCATTAATTCCTTTTGCGAAAACAAAATTCTCTATCTAATACTATTTACAGTATTTTCGACCAATTAATTAATACTAAATTATAGCATTCTACAACTAATATCACATCCGCTAAAACAATTATATGCTATTAACTTTCCCACTATAATATTTTCTACACAAAAATTGTAACATCTTATATCTAATTTCGATTATATCTTTTAGTACAATCCTTTGTCAAATTTATGTGTAAAAGAATTGATTCAATTTCAGCTGACAAAGATACAAGCTACTGTGAAAAGAAGTTTAATCACAACATTCGAGAAATTGGTTGAGGAAGGAGGATCCTATCACATTCAACATTTCTCGGTCTCAAAAAATGTTCACAAAATGAGGGCAATAAGCCAAAAGTATAGGCTTATTTTTGTGGCCCACACAAAATGTGAAAAAACTGAGGTAAATGATATCCCTACACACTACTTCAGCTTTGAAACTTTTAGTCAGATCTCAGATGGTCTGGATGAGAGCCTCTTGATTGGTAAGGCTTTTTAAAATTTTATATTATATACATTACATAAATTGTATTATATATATGTTGTAACACCCTACATTACATTAGTAATCCAAAATAAATTGTATAAAAGTCCTTTAAAAATTTTAATTAAAATATGCTAATCATAAAAATTTTCTCAATTATATAAGTCTGGAAAATGTCTCATATTAAATAAAATAGTAACAAGGCATCAAAGTAATAAATATAATATTAAATCCATACGTCTGAATAAAATCAAATAAAAAGAAAAGCCTCAAAATTGGGTGTCTAACTACAATCCAAGAAGAAAAACTAAAAATAATAAACGATGTCTGCATGGCACTCATAAGCCATGTTACAATACTAACCAGCTAAGCAAAAAAAAAAACAAGAAAATAGTTCTTCAAGCCTCGGTGTCCGCAACAAAGATGTCATCGGGCTCTGAAAACAACACTTTTTAATTAGATTTAAAAATCTCAGTGAACAACAATACAGTTATAAAATATTTTGAAAATAGTAATGTTCTCAACCGGCGCGGTAACCGGAAAAACTGTCCATGATTCCCGCTAATTTTCCAAAATAATGTTCATTAAAAAAATACATTTAATTACAATAATCATATAACGACAACATAATCAAATATCATATATTAATTAAATAAAGTAACCACACATCACACAATAACACAATCCTCAAGTGACTCGGAAACTCCACTCTGTGTTGGTTTCTTGCCCAATTCGGTGACTTGAGGACCTCATTAAATTGGTCCCTTGCCCCTTGTCTGCAGTGACTCGAGAACCTCGTTTTAGAATTGATTCCTTGCCCCCCCGACTCAGGAATCCCATTTTAGAATTGACTCCTTGCCCCTATGGTGACCCGAGAACCTCATAATTAAATTGGTTATTTGCCTCCCATTAATGGTGACCCGAGAGCCTCGTTCATAAAATGGATTCTTTGCCGCATATCTTAATTTAGACATCCCATTAAATGGCGATGTTGCAAGTCAATGCCCCTATCTTAGGCGGCATATCAACAAATTCCACACATCATGCATATGGTCATTCATCCATATTCCGAAGCATAAAACTATCAATCACAATTGGCAAACTTTTCAAAGCATATAACCACTACAATTCGATATCATCATATAATCAACTCATAAATATCAATTGAACAAATATCATGTTATCATGTAAATTTACTAAGTACAATATAGCAATCATAAACACAAGGAATAATATACATCAACAAGCATATCAATCAACCAATACAAATACCAATCATGTGCTTCATATCAAATAGTCAATTTAATCAATTTTCGTCTTAATTGAAAACCCCCAATTTTCGAAAATAGGTTAATAATAACATGTCTCAATTTAATTGAAAGTTCCCAAAATCATAGGATAAATCCTTGCCCACAAAAACAAACACACATACCATGGAAAGAATTCGTAAAAGGTATTATTACTCACCTCTCGAATACCTCCAAAATGCTCTAAAAATTATGTATGATAAAAGCAAGTTCTTCTCTAAAAATTCTTCTTCCCTTCACTGGCGTTATTGGATTTGTGTGCTGCAGCGATTACACTGCCAAAGAAAGGAACGTCTCTCACTCCCTCGCTTACTCACTCTGCGGCGCACCAAGGTCTCCTCCCTGATGTGATTTATCTTTAACATTGGTTTATATATGTTTTTTTATTTATAAAACCTATATGACTTGCTCTTTTTTTTTTGGCAAAAATACCCAACAGTCACTGAAGTGTACTTGGGCTCAACGCATAGAGCCCTATACACTAGGCATATATATATTTTTATAATTTATATTCTTTATAATAGTTAAGTGGTTTCAATAAATTTTTTTACTATCAATTTTTTCATACTAAACCTCATAATTATATTTTATTTGTACTATATTTTTTAACTTAATATATATTTTTTATCATATTAATTATATTAAAAAAAATTAGGATGTTACATATGTTGTGATGGTACTTCTAGGATGTGTGTATTTACCATGTTTCATAACTTTACCAACTACATATTATCAGATGTAATTGGACATGTGGTTGAGAAGGACATGATGCAAGAAGTTGTCATAAGAGGCAAGAAAAAGAAGCTTAAAGAGATCGTTCTTCAAGACTTGGAGACCGTTCTTCAGAATTCCTCAACACAATAACATCTTCCGGACTTCCAAAACATGAATTGAAACTCAAGCTGGGTGTTCCAAAAATGTTGTTGAGGAATGTAGATCATTCATCTGGATTATGCAATGGAACTCGGCTTATAATTACCCAGATAGGCAGTTATATATTAGAGGCAAAAGTCATTTCAGGAAACAAAAATAGCCTCAAAGTGTATATTCCTAGATTGTCATTGACCCCGTCCGATAGAAGAATTCCTTTCAAGTTTCAGCGAAAACAGTTTCCTATTTCTCTTTCTTTTGCGATGACCATCAATAAAAGTCAGGGCCAGTCTCTTCGCCATGTGGGTATCTATCTTCCGCAGCCTATATTTACACATGGACAGTTATATGTAGCCATTTCAAGGATAACATCACGACATGGATTAAAACTACTAATATGTGACAAGGAAGATCAAGTCTCCGACATCACATATAATGTCATTTACAGAGAGGTCTTTTAAAATTTAAAATAGGTAACCCATAATTAGTCTGTTGTGTTAGCGACTCTATTTCCTTGGAACAATAAAATTTTAATAACATGCAGATTAGTCCATTAGAGAAAGAAATTAAAAAAAATATGTAAACTTAAATTTACATTGACCTTTATGTTTGCAGGTTCAGACCATACATTTCTCAGTGTATGCAACAAAATTAAAGAGAGCCTACGTACGATTGACATGGACTAATTTATTATCTGTATATTTTTTTGCTCTGCAGTGACTCTTGGTTCATGCGTGAAGTTTCAACGTTTGGAGTGCTGAATGGTAGTAAATATTTTATTATTTTAATCATTTGTATCATTCAATTAAAAAAAATTACGTTCAATCCTCATTCTCTAATCTAAATTAGAGTCGTTAATATTTTCATAATTGGTATGGTGCAAGCTGCTTACAAATATAAAAAATTTGGCCGTTCAACGAATTCGATACCACCTAAAATATAACGATCTTTACTGTGTATCCAACTTAATCAACATAAAAACAAATTTAAAACTACAAAAAATATAACGCAAAATCAATCATTTTACATTTCCTAATAAAAATCATAGTCATTATAATTACCATAATTGCCATGGTTCTAGCTGCTTAAACATTATTAAAAAAAATAACCAATCATCAAATTTGATCCCAACTATAATATAAGGATCTCTACTATATACACAAGCTACTCAACCTAAAAACAAATTCAATGGAGAAAAATAAAAAAATAAAAAAACAATATCATTCAAATAACTACAAAGATATTAATCTTAATTTGATGTAAGGTCGTATAATATCCCCGTGCAACGCACGAGTACATGATCTAGTGTATATATATATAATGGACATGTGTCATCTCATGACAAACTTTCAAGAAAAAATGGGCAACTAAAATATGGATCTCTAACTTATAGGAAAAATGGGCAAAACCCATAGGTAAACAATTAAATGGTAATTAAAACATTAAGAGTCAAATATTTTTTTTTATGATATGTTAATTTCTGATTGATTGACAATGTAAAAGATCTTTATACTAAGGTACCAATTAAATCCTACAAAAATTTTTTTAAAATAAATTAAATTGTGACTAAATCATTCAAATTCATAATATGATATTAAAAAAGGAAATTGTTCTATTAACGTATGATTCCAAATTCAATGCATTCAAATTGATACTAAAAATATATATCACACTGAAATTATAAATTATAAATAATACACAAAGAAAGAAATAAAAAAAAATGGTTGACAATGTAAAAAATCTTTACACTGTCAGTACATATCAATTAAATCCTATTTTAAATAGCAATTTTCACTTTATATGATATATTTGTATTCATTTATTTGTACTAAAATTACATTCAATCATAAGCTTATTTTTGTTTTTTTAATTATTACTAACCTTAATTGAATATAATATATACACTTTAAACATATATAATATGATCATTACTACTAGATGAATTTATAGTTATTTATGTATAATTAATCTAATGGTTTTAATTTAAAAAATTATAAATGATATAAACCAAAGATGATATTTATTTGGATACAATTTACTTATTAAATCAATTTAGAATGTTACACTAATCATTTAGTCATCTACATTTAATTCTAATATAATATAGTTTCGAAAATTAAAATTTAAAATTTCTTCTTTTAATTTACTGATTGTTTAATTAAATTTAATAATATTTGATATGATATATAAAAAATTCATTATAACTAAAAATAAGCTAAATACAAATTAAAACTTTTGTAAATATTTTAAGTCCCGTACATTGTGCTTTTATCCTCAATTTTGCGTGAGAGATAAATCATTTTTTTATAATTTTTGGTAGCTAATTCTTAATACAAATTATTTAAAAATCATATATTTAAAATATAATATATTTTATAAAAATGTTGAAAAATAATGTATTTCCCATGCATTACACGGGTCAAGAACACTAGTAATGTATACAAACCAGAATGTTACAATAACCTACATAGAGAAAGTTTATACTTGTGTCAGCCCATAACAACGTCTCAAAGAAAGCATGACACATGTCATTCTCTCAATGCAACTTGATCACCCAAAATCCAAATTTTCCTCTTCGATTTAATGACGGCGCTAAATGCTAACAAATTATAACACGAAACTTTCTAATGCAATTTCAAAATGAAAATAAATGTATAAATGTATCTTTAATAAAAACTGAATATGGTATCAATAATTTAAAGCGATTTAAATATGGAATTATTAATATTAATACTCATCAATTTAGACGGGAGCCATTTAAAACATATATCATACAAGGAAGGTTTTGGAACCCAAATTGTGTAGGGAAACTCATAAATGTATCTTCAATGAAATTAAATTGATATGATATCCACAATTTAAAGCAATTTAAATTTAGAACTCATTAATACTCAGCAATTTAAACCATATATCATAAGGTGTAGTTACACATTTATATATTTTGATGAATGACAAAACTGGCAAAAGGCAAAAGATTATTTCATATAGCATGTAGATATAAATTGATTTATTTAGGTTCTATTTTTGGCTCAAGGTTTTTAACGATGAAAAGGATAAGAAATTTTTTTAAATCTAGCTAAAAATGTTTTATCAAAACTATTTCTAAAATTTCTAGTATCATCAAAAGAACTCACTCAAATCCTTATTGTTTCCTCCTTAAAAATTTATTTTTATCTCCTAGCGTTTCCTTGTGAGATGAACTAGGGCTTTCTCTCCTAATTGTGAGAAGCGAGTTTTCTGCTATCCGACTCATGCCTTTGATAACCTGAATCTTAGTGATGATGATGAGGAAGTTATGGACTTCCGGCACAGCAGAATGCAAAAGCAAGAGCAGATCCACAGTTATGCTTATTGGGTCGTTTTCTCACTAAGAAGCCTATTAGAACATATATATGCTATGAAGGAAAGAATGACAACAGTTTGGCAACCTGATAAGAAAGAGGAGATAAAGGAGGCTGAAACTGGTATTTTGTTATTCCAATTCTTTCATAAATTGGATATGCATAAGGTAATGATTGGAGGACCATGGTTCTTTGATGGCCATTTGTTGATTCTGAGTCAAATGTATTCCTATTGGATTTATGTCGTTGGAGGTGGGGAAAGGCTTGGGGAATTATATAGGGGAGTTCATGGAGTATGATCCGAAAAATAATTCTAGTTTCTGGAGGAGCTACATGAGGATCAGAGTAAAAGTTGATGTCTGAAAAGGAGCGAGAAGATTTCAAGGGGTGGAGGAGAAACAAAGATAGTTAAATTTAAATATGAAAAGTTAACTATCTTCTGTTTTCTCTGCGGCTTGCTGGGTCATTCAGATTCATCTTGTGAGAAGCTTTTTCTCATGGAAGAAGACAATGGTGTTAGAGGTTGGGGTCCAGAGTTGCGAATTGAACGCAGTAGGAATGGAGGATCAGGAAGGTGCCGCAAGTTCAGCAGGGAATTTCGGCAATGAATGGAAATCCTGTAACCATCGGGACGTTGCTAATAAAGTACATGGTCCTGCAGAAGAAGTATAAAACAAAGGAATCCACATCCAGCCTACGTGTATTATGAAGGCACTGTGAGGAAAGGCTTGTCTTTTGCAGCTGCCGTCAAGGATTAAAAAGAACTGCAAGAAAGAAAGAATAGAGTGCATTGCTTGATTGAAGTGCAGAGAAAAATTCTACTCTACTTTGATCAGTTGCACGACTGTGCTTTTATACTATTGCATATGAAACAGTTTTATCATCATAACTACCTATCTTGCATCATAACTGCCTAACTAATTCTGTTACATTTATTTACACACTTGAAGTGTGTTGCTACACTAATAGTCCCCCACAAGATCAAGGTGGTTGAGGATAGGAGACCACCTTGAGCTTGGTTCGTGAATCAGTGAACAAAGTTGACGCCAATGGTTTGGTAAGAGGATCTGCAAGTTGACAAGAAGCAGGCACATGCTGGACCAGGAGTGACTTGTTCACCACTTTTTCCCTCACAAAGTGAATATCTAATTCCATGTGCTTTGTACGTGCATGAAGAATAGGATTATGCGCAAGCAAAACTACACTCAAGTTGTCACAAAGTAGCAGAGGTGTGTGGTACTGAACTTGAAGCTCAGTTAAGAGAGATTCTAGCCAGAGGTGTTCAGAGGTGGTCCATGCTTCTATATTTGGCTTCGGTACTCGACTTGGCTACTAAAGATTGCTTTTTGGAACTCCACGATACAAGATTTGGTCCAACAAAGATGCATGAGCCAGATGTTGAACATCGTTCATCGGGGTCACTAGCCCAGTCAGAGTCACTATAGGCGCAAAGGGACAATTTACCATCAGGTGTGGCTGGTTACAGCAGCAAACCAAACTGAGTAGTGGCACTAAGATACCGAAGAATGCGTTGACAGCTTTCCAGTGAGACTCAAGAGGGGATGCCATGAATTGTCATGCCTTGTTAACACAGTATGAGATTTCTGGCCTGGTTAAAGTCACATATTGGAGTGCCCCTACAATGGATCGATACAGTATTGCATCTTGTAGTTTGTCAGTGCCATGCTTACTTAACTTGCAATTACTTATCATAGGTGTAGAGATCCCTTTGCAATCTGTCATGCTTGCTCTCTGTAACAGATCCCGAATGTATTTGGATTGTTTTAGTAGCATAGAACCAGTAGGCAGGTATTTAACTTCTATGCCAAGGAAATAATCAAGCTTGCCAAGATGCTTGAGCACAAATTTTGCATCTAATTTTCTAATCGGATCAGAGATGAGTTTGGCAGAAGATCCTGTGATTAGAATGTCATCAACATAGATCAAAACTTATAGAGTGACTCCATGGCTGATGTATATGAATAATGAAGGATCACAACGACTAGCTTTAAACTCAAATTGTAGCAAAGTCTGTGTTAACTTCTCATACCAGGCACGCGGGGCCTGTTTGAGGCCATATATGGCTCGATTCAATCTGCAAACTAGTGTTTTGTCTGAGGATACAAAACCCAGAGGTTGTTGCATATAGACTTCTTCATGGAGGGTGCCATTTAAGAAGGCATTATTCACATTTATTTGTTAAATATCCCACCTGTAGGTAAGAGCAAGTGTAAGGATAACCCGAATGGTGACTGGTTTAACCACTGGTGAAAAGGTTTCACTGAAGTCAGTTCCATCCTGTTGATGGAATCCTTTAGCGACAAGTCTGGCTTTGTACTTGTTAACACTACCATCTGGATTATCTTTGACCCAGAACACCCATTTGCAGCCTATGGCTCTTCTATGAGGTGGTAAGGAGACTAGGGACCAAGTATTGTTGGCCTGCAGTGCATCATATTCTGCTTTCATAGCAGCCAGTCACTGAGAACTCGCCAAGGCTTGCTTTACACTGGTTGGTTCAACATGTGTTAAAAAGAGGCGAGGTTTGAGACTGCCAGTCTTCGATCTAGTGACCATTGGGTGAGTGTTTTGATCATAGGTTGTAGGAACAGTGTTAGCAGTGTTGTTGTTAGGAGGAATATTTTGATCAGAGGGAGCACTTTGGTCACAGGGTGTGGATGAAGAATTATTTGGCAAGGCTGTATCGGAGGAAGTGTGAAGTTGAATGTTGTTATATGATGTAGTAGGGACATTGGGAGAAAGTGGAGATAGGGAATGTTGAGATGGTGTAGATGCAGGACTGTGAGGCACTGGATCAGGATTGTGAGGTAATGGACTGTCATGAGTCCATAAAGGGAATGAGATAGGAGAGAAGGACTGACATGAGTGAGTGGTGGTTGAGACTTTTGGGAATAGTTGGGTGTAAGGAAATTTAAATTCATTAAAGAGTACATCTTTGGAGATGTACACACGACCATCTGGACTGAGGCACTTGTGGCCTTTGTGACTTGGAGAAATTCCTAAGTAGATGCACTCAGTGCTTCTAAATTGGAGCTTATGCTTGTTGTATGGCCTGAGTAATGGGAAGCAGGCACAACCAAATGCTCTAAGTGCACTATAGTCAGGGAGAGACTTGTAAAGAGCATGATAGGGAGAAGTGAACTCAGAGAGAGCTGAAGTTGGCAATCTATTTATTAGATGCACAACTGTGGTGAAGCTATGGTCCCAAAACTTAAGAGGCATGGATGCATGAGCAAGTAGAGATAGTCCCATCTCAACTATTTGACGATGTTTTCTTTCAACAGTCCCATTTTGGTGTGAAGTGTGTGGGCAAGTGAGTCTGTGACTCACTCCAAGCTCATTTAAGTATTTTGTGAAGCATCTAAACTCACCTCCCCAATCAGACTGAACAGCTCTTATAGTTTTGGAAAATTGAGTTCGAATGAGAGTGAAGAACTGTTTGAAGGCAGATAGTGCATCAGACTTGTTTTTAAGAAAATATATCCATGTATGCTTTGTACAAGCATCTACAAATGCTATGTAGTAAAAATAACCTCCATGTGAAGAGGAAGGTGCAGGCCCCCACAAGTCAGTGTGCATAAGTTCAAAAGTAGTAGTATGAGTGTTAGAGGAGGGAGGGGCATATAATCTATAAGATTTTCCTAAGCAACAGGCATTACAGAAGTCAGAGACAGTTTATTCATAACTGGAATATTACATAGTTGCAACACATTCTTTATTGCCTTAGAGTTGGCATGGCCTAGCCTAAGATGCCAAGTAGAAGTAACTGTATTTGCAGGGCTTGACTGAGTATTATGTGAGGACTGAGTGCAGTTTTGCACATTACTACAGATATCAGGATCACTATTAGAATTGAAATTTTGAATGCTAGTACAAGATATGGGTAAATGAACACTACTGCTTGACTTATCAGGAAGAGAGAAAGGTCCCTTGAGCAGAGGCAGGCCTTGAAAGCTGTATAGGCCATCAGCTCCTAGGGTACCCTGAAGAAGAACATGCTTAGACACCTGTGATTTCACAAAGCAAGAGTAAGGATGGAATTCAAAAAATACATTGTTATCTTGAGCAAACTTGGATACAGAAATCAAATTCTTGGTTATAGTAGGCACATGTAATAGTTGTTTTAAGGAAAGCATAACATTAGGATGTAAGTGTGAGGGAAACTTAGATGAACCAACTGAGTATATGGGTAAACCTTGTCCATTTCCCATGTGCACTTGATCAGTTCCTACATAGGAAGTGCCTTGTTGCAAGTAGTTGATGTCTGGTGTAAGGTGATGAAAGGCACCTGAATCTAAGAACCGTGACTGGGATTCAACTCCTCTTGGAATAGCAACATCTTGGGAGAAGGTCATATGGTTCAGGCTAGGTACAGCTTGTGAGGTGTTCATATTCTGTGAGTTTTGTGGATTATTCACTGATTGTGAGCCTTGCATTGCCAAGAAGGCACTCGGTTGAGCCTGATGAGTGTGTTAACCTGCTGGATTCTGCTGTGAATGCTGCTGAGATGAGCCATGTTGGCTGTTCTGATAATTTTGATTATTTCGGTAAGGCTGTTGACCCTGATTGTTCTGATTAGGCACAAAACTCTGATCAAACCTGTACCAACAGTGGTAGGCATCATGACCATACCTATCACATAGCTGACATGTTGGACGATTCCCATGGCCTCTCCCACGGCCCCTGCCTCGACCAAATCTGCCATTTCCTCTTCCTCTATTACTGGCCTGAAAGTTATTTTGAAAGGTGGAGCTGTGGTAGGAGCCTTCTAAATTGGCATTGTCTTGACTTTGTGTCTGAGATATTTAAGCCACATTTGCTGAAACATTTGAAATTGATAGCTCTTGTCTAAACTTATGCAGTTGCGATTCTTGTACTAGGAGTAAGGCTTCGAAGTGAAGGTGAATCTGATCTTCCATATATCATCATGACAAATTGATTGTATTCTTCTGGCAAACCTTCTAAGATTGCATCAATTTGGTCTTGTTCAGTGATGGAGTCTCCAATTGCAACTAGAGTATCCGCAATTGATCCAATTCTCAACACATATTCAGTGATTGTTCTATTAGCTTTCTTTGTTGATTTTAACTCAGATCTGAGTTGTCTCACTTTTGACTTTAAATGAGCATAGAAAAATTTGTGTATCTTATCCCAAACTTGCCAAGAATGGCGACAACCAATTACTCTAGGTAGAACAGCATCAGAGAGAGTAGATAACAGCTAGCTAAAAAGCATTTGATCCTGTACTAACCACTTATCATATGCATCTGAAACTAAATCAAGATCTCTATTAGTTTCTAAATTGTATTTTGCAGGAATGTTAGGGTTTACCACAAAACGTTGTAGTTTGTGCGAAGCTATTACTCCTTCAACCTGTTGATTCCACAGAAGAAAGTTCTTGTCATCCAGCTTGATTGACATAGAAGGTGCAAACGAAATTGTTGAGTTGGCATTGTTGAGGGTGTATGCGGAGCGATTTGCTGGTGAGGATGCCATTGTTGAAGCTTCAAAGCTTTCGGCCCCAAGAAAAAGAAGCTACTGATACCATAAAAAAAACTGCAAGAAAGAAAGAATAGAGTGCATTGCTTGATTGAAGTGTCAGTTGCAGGACTGTGTTTTTATACTATTGCAGATGAAACAGTTTTATCATCATAACTACCTATCTTGCATCATAACTGCCTAACTAATTCTGTTACATTTATTTACACACTTGAAGTGTGTTGCTACTCTAATAAGGATGGATTTTTCGAAGGTCAACAGAGGTTTACAATGAATGGAGTGGAATGTCATTTATGGTTGACAAAAAGAATATTGGATGGTTCGAATGTAGTTATGTTGGGGTTACGTACTGTGTGGAAGAGGTCTTCTCTATGCAAGAGAAGATGGTTTCTTCCCTAGAAAAGCTATTCCGATGGGCCGGAACCAGTGGATAGGAGGCCGGAACAATCGCCGGAAACCCGGCAAGGTGGTGAGGTTGGAAATTCAAATTTGGCGGATTGTCAGTTGAATCTTGGAAATCGTGATGAGAACATCAACTCAGCTGTCCCGGGGGGGGGGGGGGGGTGAAAGTTCTTCGATTGATTCAGCAACAAAAGGTGGAACCTTTCCAACGATGTCAGTGTGTCTAAAAAATGGGAAGTATGAATCTGTAGTTAGAAGATCAACATCCTGTCCTGATTTATTTGGTGGAATGGGCCTCATTGGCAAAATAGGGTCGGGTTTAAATGTTGGAAAGGGCCTGAGAGAAGGCAGGAACGTTCAATTTGGTTTGCTAGGGCTTTTGGAGGTGGCTGAAGCAGTGGATAATTCACCAATGGATTTGGTAGACGAAATTAATGGTGATTCTGGGTTGAATTCTCAACAACTATCAGGTTTCATCAGAAGAAATACAGCAAGCGTTGGTTTGATTTGTTCCTCTGGCAGCACTGACATTATACGTTGGAGAAGTGAAGATAGGCAAAGAGCTTCATATGCGTATTCGAACATGAGGAGCTGTAATTCGCGTCTGATGGGGAAATCAGCTGAAAGGATAGCCTCGAGGGTCTGGGAGATTGGCAAGTCCATAGGTGTCACGGACGGCGGCAATCAGAGCTCGATAATTGAAAGATTAACATACATGGAGTCAAGGGATAGAAAGTAGGGGTGGACATCGGTCGGGTATGGTCGGTTTCGGGTGACCCATTTCGGGTTCGGTCGGTTTTGGACATCAGAATATGTGACCCATTCCCGTCCGATCGAAGCTTTAGTTTGAGCAGGTTCGGATTAGGCGGGTTGATGGGTTTGCAGGTCGGATTGCCTCGATTGAGGATCAAACAAAAACAAATTACGCAGCTAGCAGAAGAAGAAGGTAAACACAAACAAAATACATTAACACAAACCAGAAAGAAGAACACAAAACCAGAGCAAGAATAGAATAGATCTGACCAAACTTTCAAACCAGAAATTGTAAACAACAACACAATCCCAGAAAGTTTCAAACTTTCAACAAAAAAAAAAGCATCAAAACTTTCAACACCAAGTAACTCTTCTTCTTTGTTGCATGCTTCCTCATTCGCAGATCTAGAGCAAAACATACAGCAACAGGGATGACTGGCTTGGAATGGCTTGATGCGTCTTGAGGCGGAGGATGAAAACGAAGAGATGGCAGAGCGGCTCAGCAGCGGAAGTGGAATGGTGCGTCTCGGTGGTCTCATGGCGGAGTGGAAGATGCAGAGGTAGATCGACTCAGAGGGACATCGATATGATCATTTGGTCTTCGAAACCAACAACGATCTGCTCATAGAAACCCTAAGCCCAACGTTCTGCTTGAACAAGAGATGGAGAGACAGAGATAGAGGCATGGAGCAACGCAGCACAGGGAAGGGAAGAGAGAGAGAGCTAGGTGATGAGAGAGGAAGCAGAGGGGCGGTGGTGTGATGGCAGGCCAGGAGTCGTGGTGGTGAGAGAGGAATCAGAGGGACGGCAGCGGCGGTGCTATGCATTTGCTTCGTCTGGAATGAGATGAGAGATTGAGAAGTGAGATTCCAGAGAGTGGAGAACTTGAGATGGTTGAAGTGTTGAACGAATGAATGAGAGAGGATGAGAGATTTTGAAAATTTATTATGAGAGATTTTGATAATTTATTATTAAAGATAAGGATAAGGATAGGATTAAATGAGGACCAATGAGATCCAAGGAAATTTATATGTAGCCAATCAGAATAAAGGAGAATCAGAACTAAAAATATATACATAATTATTTGAAACTAACATGGTCGGTCGGGTACGGGTACCTATGGGTTCAGTTTTTCCAACCCGCACCCGCCCGACCACACCCATTTGAAACCGAGACACATACCCGATGACCCGTGAACCCGTGACGACCCGTTCGTTCAGTAGCTGGGTTTGGCGGGTAAATCGGGTCCCAGTCGGGTCGGGCAAAGTTGTCCACCCCTAATAGAGAGGAAGCTGCAAAAAGGGAAACAGCGAATGTTTCGAATGGGAGAGATACTGTGTCTTAATGATAATAGGCTCAAATAAGGTAAAAACTCTGATCAATTCTAACAAGCTGGAATTCATTTCAATTTGGGAAACAAAAATGGAAACAATGGATGACGGCCTATGTCAATATTTGTGGGGTGATGCATCGTGTGATTGGGTGTTTAGCCCTTCGATAGGCAGGTCGGGTAGGATTTTATGCATTTGGAATAAGGATATCTTTAGGTTGTTGTTTACTTTCAAACGAGGAGGCTTCTGTGGTGTGTGTGGTGTTTGAGTCCCTCTAAATATCAAGTGCTTTCTGGTTAATATCTACTCCTCTTGTAATTTAGCTGATAAAAAAATATTGTGGGCAGATCTGATAATGTCAAAAAAAAAAGGTTTTGGTAAAGGTGCCTGGTGCTTAATGGGCGATTTCAATGCCATCAAGAATCAAAGTGAAAGAAGGGGTGCTGTGGTACAGGAGAACATAGCTGAAATACATGGATTCTCACAGTTCATAGAGGACATGGATCTCATTGACATTCCGGTTTATGGTAGGAAGTTTACGTGGTATAAGTCGGATGGTTCGATTATGTCTAGGCTAGACCATTTTCTGGTTTCCGAAGAATGGATTGAATCATGGAATAGCTCCTCTCAATGGATCCTGGATAGAGAATTTTCTGATCATTGTCCAGTTATTTTAAAGACAGTGGGGACTTAGGCCGTTTCGGTTTAGTAATTGCTGGTTAAAACAAAGGGGTTTTGATGAAATGGTAAAGAGCATTTAGGTAGGCATCGAGGTGGAGGGTTGGGCAGCTTATGCACTGAAGGAGAAGCTAAAGAAACTTAATTAAGGAAAGACTGGTCACGTGGAACAAGGAGGAGTTTGGTCACTTAGAAACAAAGATCACAGTGCTAGAGGATGAAATTCGTCTCTTGGATCTTAAGGCCGAATCTGTTGGTTTGAATGGAGCGGATATATGCAGAAGGAAATCATTACTGTCTGAACTTTGGGAAAAGGTTATGATGAAGGAAAGTCTGGTTGCTCAAAAGTCCAGATCTAGATGGCTAAAGCAAGGCGACGAAAACTTAGGCTACTTTCACGCATGTTTGAATTCTAGAAGAAGGATGAATCAAATTCAGGCGTTACAAAGTAGTGGTGACTGGCTTACTGAGGTTGAGGAGGTTAAAAAAGAGATTCATAATCATTTTTCCAACCAATTCTCTGAAGAAAGGTGGTTTAGACCCCAATTGGAAGGGGTAGCTTTGAAACATCTAGATGCAACTGATAATCTTGGTCCGGTGGAACATTTTTCTGAAGTGGAAATTAGGGAGGCGATGTGAGATTGTGAAAGGGGCAAAAGACCGGGGCCGGATGACTGTAACTTTACCTTTATAAAGCATTTTTGGCTCTCCATTAAATCCGAGGTATGTAGATTTGTGAAGGAATTTCATGCTAACTCCAAGCTCCCGAAGGCTATTGTGAGTTCTTTTGTTTTGCTGATTCAAAAGAAGGATTGTACACACACAATCAACGATTTTTGACCTATTTCTTTGGTTGGTTGTTTGTACAAAATCCTTGCAATAGTGCTTTCAAAAAAGTTAAAAAAGGTGCTGCCAAAGGTGATTTCGAGTGCCCAATCTGCTTTCCTTGTAAATCGTCAAATTCTTGATGGTGCGGTGGTGGTCAATGAGGTTCTAGACTATGCTAAGAGAAGGGAAAAGAGTTGTCTTATTTGTAAAGTCGACTTTGAAAAATCCTACGACTCTGTTAATTGGTCCTTCTTAGATTATATGCTCCAAAGGCTGGGTTTTTGTGCGAAATGGAGAAAGTGGATCAAGGTATGCATTTTCGGGTCGATGTCGGTTTTAGTTAACGGTAGCCCTACAGATGAGATTCCGCTTTAGAGATGATTAAAACAAGGAGACCCCTTAGCACCTTTCTTGTTTCTGGTGGTGGCGGAAGGGCTTAGCGATTTGGTCTCTATGGTGGTTTCGGAGGACCTATTCAAAGGGTTCGTTTTCGGTGAGGGTGAAGCAAAGATCTCTCACCTTCAGTACGCAAATGACTCCTTGATCGTTGGAGAAGCTTCAGTGCAAAACGCATGGGTTTTGAAGTCAATCCTAAGGTGTTTTGAGCTTGTATCGAGGCTTAAGGTTAATTTTCTAAAGAGTAGTATTATTGGAATGAATGTTGAAAATGAGTTTCTAGAATCTGCAGCGGGTTTCATGAATTGTAAGATTAGCTGTGTGCCATTTTTCTATTTGGGAATTCCTCTTGGAGCCAATCCCAGGCGTGTAGCTACTTGGAAGCCAATGGCGGATAAGCTTAGGAGAAGGTTTTCGAGTTGGAAGAGGAGGAACCTTTCTCTTGGCGGCAGAATCATGCTCATTAACTTGGTGCTTTCCAATCTCCCAATATACTATCTAGCCTTTATGAAGGCACTGAAGAGGGTGGTGAATGAAATCACTTATATTCAAAGGAACTTTTTATGGGGCGGGAATTTTGATAGGAAAAAGATAGCATGGGTAAAATGGTGTGATGTTTGCAAGCCAAAATCAAGTGGTGGATTGGGGATTAAAGACATACACTTATTCAATTTATCCTTGTTGGGTAAGTGGCTTTGGAGAATGGTTGGAGAGGAAAAGGTAAAAGTTTAGATTTTAGTTTTCGTGTGAACCTTAGATTGTATTTAGTATACATTGCTCATTCGTATTTTTAACCTCAAAAATCCGAATTCAAGCCTTCAAAGGCTTGAAATAATATCTACATATATACTCATCCCCTTCCAACATTGCCTACTCTCAGTAAGCTTGGTCCTATACAACTATAACTACTTCTCTATGATATCTAATCCATTTTATATTTTAATTTTTTAATTTTTTTAATCCTCTGATTAATAAATATAAATAACAAATATAATTAATACATTTTTTCCATTAATTCCTTTTGCGGAAACAAAATTCTCTAACTAATACTATTTACAGTATTTTCGACCAATTAATTAATACTAAATTCTAGCATTCTACAACTAATATCACATCCGCTAAAACAATTATATGCTATTAACTTTCCCACTATAATATTTTCTACACAAAAATTGTAACATCTTATATCTAATTTCGATTATATCTTTTAGTACAATCCTTTGTCAAATTTATGTGTAAAAGAATTGATTCAATTTCAGCTGACAAAGATACAAGCTACTGTGAAAAGAAGTTTAATCACAACATTCGAGAAATTGGTTGAGGAAGGAGGATCCTATCACATTCAACATTTCTCGGTCTCAAAAAATGATCACAAGCTGAGGGCAACAAGCCATAAGTATAGGCTTATTTTTGTGGCCCACACAAAATGTGAAAAAACTGAGGCAAATGATATCCCTACACACTACTTCAGCTTTGAAACTTTTAGTCAGATCTCAGATGGTATGGATGAGAGCCTCTTGATTGGTAAGGCTTTTTAAAATTTTAAATTATATACATTACAAAAATTGTATTATATATATATATATATGTTGTAACGCCCTACATTATATTAGTAATCCAAAATAAATTGTATAAAAGTCATTAAAAAAATTTAATTAAAATATTCTAATCATAAAAATTTTCTCAATTATATAAGTTTGGAAAATGTCTCATATTAAATAAAATAGTAACAAAGCATCAAAGTAATAAATATAATATTAAATCCATACGTCTGAATAAAATCAAATAAAAACAAAAGCCTCAAAACCGGGTGTCTAACTACAATCCAAGAAGAAAAACTAAAAATAATAAACGATGTATGCATGGCACTCATAAGCCATGCTACAATACTAACCAGCTAAGCAAAAAAAAACAAGAAAATAATTCTTCAAGCATCGGTGTCCGCAACAAAGATGTCACCGGGCTCTTAAAACAACACTTTTTAATCAGGGGACTGGACAGCACAAAAATTTTTGTCGCCTGTTTGATCTGAAAAGTGGTCAAGGGACAGGTCAAAAAAAGGGGTGAGGGACAAGACAAAAACCCAAAACTTTGTCCCCCACCAAACCATGGGACAAAAAGTTGTCCCATGGACAGGCTAACAAAAGACAAAATTATCCTTACATCTCTCTCCTCTCTCTTCTATCTCTCTCCTCTCTCCCTCCCTCCTCTCTCTCTCCTGTGCTGTACTGTCCTGTGCTGTACTGCCTGTCATGTGCTGTCCTGATACTTTTTACAAATCAAACGCAACCTCAGTGAACAACAATACAGTTATAAAATATTTTGAAAATAGTGATATTCTCAACTGGCGCGATAACCGGAAAAACTGTCTATGGTACCCGCTAATTTTCTAAAATAATGTTCATTTAAAAAAATACATTTAATTACAATAATCATATAACGGCAACATAATCAAATATCATATATTAATTAAATAAAGTAACCACACATCACACAATAACACAATCCTCAAGTGGCTCGGAAACCCCACTCTGTGTTGGTTTCTTGCCCAATTCGGTGACTTGAGGACCTCATTAAATTGGTTCCTTGCCCCTTGTCTGCGGTGACTCGAGAATCTCTTTCTAGAATTGATTCCTTGCCCCCCCCCCCCCCCCCCCGTCCCCGTGACTCGGGAATCCCATTTTAGAATTAACTTCTTGCCCCTATGGTGACCCGAGAACCTCATAATTAAATTGGTTCCTTGCCTCCCATTAACGGTGACTCGAGAGCCTCGTTCATAAAATGAATTCCTTTCCGCATATCTTAATTTAGACATCCCATTAAATGGCAAGTCAATGCCCCTATCTTAGGCGACATATCAACAAATTCCACACATCATGCATATACTCATTCATCCATATCAACAAGTCCCTGTGGTTTGAGGTAGTGAGGTACAGATATGGCTTAGGTAACTTGGGTTTTATGAAAAGTTTGAGTACCCAACCAGCAAACTCATGCTCGGGTTGGTGGAGAGATTTGAGTGGTATTGAAGGTGGTAGACAAGTCCCTGCTGGTTGGTTCAAGGCCGGCTTAATTAAGAAGGTGGGTGAGGGCAGGACAACAAGCTTTTGGCTGGACTCTTGGCTGGATATAGTCAATTGAAAAACCTTATACCTGAGACTATTCTCAATATCAGAGAGCAAAGATGGATCAGTGAGTTATTTGGGCAGCTAGGTTAACAATACTTGGAATTGGAACCTACAGCGGAGAAGGAATTTTTTTGCCTGGGGGAGTCTATGGTGCAAGAATTAACAGGGATGCTTTCAAGAGTAAACTTAGTGATGGGAAAAAAGGGTGAATGGTGCTTCAGTTATGACAAGGAATGTTTCTACACTTGCAAATCGACTTATAGGGTTCTTAGACACAATAAGATGATTATTACAGATCCTAGCAAACCGATTGTGGATGAGTTTTTTAAAAAATTATGGAATCCGATAATGCCTTTGAAGATACAAGTGTTTGGGTGGCAGGTTATTTTGGATAGAGCTCCTTCAAGATGGAATCTTTGGAGGAGATGAATCATTGAAGATGCAGAGGGGGTCAAGTGTGGTCTATGTGATGTTGGGGTGGAAACCATGGATCATCTAATCTTCTATTGTAGCAAATCCGAACAGCTTTGGAAGCTAGTATACAAGTGGGCAGGTTTGAGGTGGTTCTGCCTACAAATAGGAAGGCACATTTCTTGTATCATAGAGGATTAGTCAGAGGGAAGAAGTTAAAATGGTTGTGGATGTGTTATGGTTCTCAACAGCTTGGTCTATATGGCTCTCGCGGAATGGAATTATCATCAAACAACAACAATATGATGTAATTCAACTGTTAGACCTCATCAAGTTCAGATCATGGAATTGGTTCTAGTTTAGAGGTAAAGGGAACAATCACTGTTTTTTGGACTGGTGTATAGTTCCTTTGGAATGTTTGAAAGCTTGTGTGTAGAGGCTAAATGGCATGTGAAACTATAGTTCAAAGGTTTATATTTTTGGGAAATCGGGTTGTAGGAGTTAGTTGTTGATGTTTTATCAGTTTCTGTTATTTAGTTTTCTCTGCACTATGGATGAAAAACTGATCTACACTGCCACACACGCTTGGGTGGACAATTGGTCTTGTCTGGAAAAAGGATTTTTTGCCAACTTTTCACTTTGGTAACAATTCTTAGTGGAATTGCAAACCATATTAGGTTTTGCACAAGCTATACAGGGGCGGATGTTGCTGATATGATGGGTTGTGAGTTTTGGAGTACACATATGGGTTCCTAGGCTGTTGCATTAGGATAAAGATCCCTAGTGTTTGTTTTCACATATGGTTTACTAGTTATGATGTATTTAGTTAGCTAGCTTGTTTCTGGTTGTTTGTTGGTTGTTTCAGATGGGGTTTGGCTATTGTAATAAAAATACTGGAATCAATGTCAGTATTTTATTTACATTGTGCCTCCTTCCTTTGGTTCTCTTTTGTATATGGGTCAGAGTATCCCTTGTACGCTTTTCAATATATTTTTGTTTATAAAAAAAACGTACATGGTCCTGTTGGCAATTTTTCAAATATGATGTCACCTAATAATGAGCAATTAAGAGGCGGATTTTATGCACATGATAGCAACTATATGGGCACGTTAGGATTACATGCGCAACAGAATATTCCTAATGTACCTAGACTCACAATAAATCCTGTCTTTGAATTGGAGGATGGCAAACTGGATGATGGGGGATGGAAAAAAAGAAAGAAAGAGGGGTGCAGCAAGTAACAACTCAGAAGGTCAACATTTAGCAACTGAAGTCAACAGCATTGCAACAAATTTTGTAAATGCGGTAGGTCCTGGTTTTCAGGCCCACCAGGACCAACGATTATTCTCAGCTGGAACTGTCGGGGATTGGGTCACCCGAGAGAAGTTCCTTCTCTTCGGGACCTAGTTCGGTGTCATAAACCAGACATTGTTTTCCTTTGTGAAACACTCTAATGAAAATAAGGTGCAGGAGGTAAGGACAGGTTTGAGTTTTGAAGGTTGTTTTGTGGTTGACAAACAAGGTAGAAGTGGTGGGCTGGCATTGTTATGGCAAAAGAACAGTCTTTGTGAGGTTCAAAATTATTCTCAGAACTTTATTAATGTCATTGTCAAAGAAGAGTCTCAACAAGATTGGAGATTGACAGGTTTTTATGGTATTCCGCAAAGTGAAAGGAGAAGAGAATCATGGAATCTCCTAAGGACGTTGGCATCTCAATCCACCCTCCCTTGGTGTATTATGGGTGACTTCAATGACCATTTATCCCATGATGAAAAGAGAGGTCGTGTAATGCATCCTTAGTGGCTATTGAATGGTTTTCGAGAAGCAATTATTGACTGTGGTCTTATTGATCTCCCAATGCAAGGTCATGCATTCACTTGGTGGAAGAGTTTGGGTTCATAAAATGTTGTTGAAGAAAAGCTGGATAGGGCAATGGTTACTAGCTCATGGATGGATTGGTTTCCTCATAGTAGTTTGTGAAACTTGTTAGCTGCGAGCTCTGATCACTCACCAATCTTAGTTTCCACTGAGGTAAATATTTTTGTTTTTAAAAGAAAACAGTTTAAATTTGAAAATTCATGGCTTCTTCAGCCAGATTTGCATGCGGTTGTTGAGGAAGGTTGGAGCAAAGGCGATGGAGACCAAGTTTTGAATAAACTGCAGCGTTGCACTGAGGAGTTGGATGTATGTGGGAAGGCTCTTAGGCGCAGGTACAGGGAGGATATTGATCGCTGTAAAAGAAGGATGGATGAGCTTAGAGGTATTGATACTCATGCGGCTGGGTATGAGTTTATGGGGATGCAAAAGAAATTAGCAACTTTACTGTATCAGGAAAAGATGTTTTGGTGTCAGAGAGCTAAAGTCTTCAGGATGAGGGATGGGGATATGAATTTGAAGTTTTTTCATGCATCTTCTTCTTCTAGAAAGAAAATGAATAAAATTACAAAGCTCACGCGGGATGATGGCACTTGGGCAGAAAATAACATGATCTTTGTGAGGTTGGTAAGCTTTATTTTCAACAACTTTTTACTTCTAGTTCTTGTAGTTTTCGGCCAGTTGTTGATGTGGTAGATCGCAAGCTTGATGATCATGATAATGATTTGTTGACTGCTCCGTTTGATGATAATGAGTTTAAGGAAGCAATTTTTCAGATGCATCCTGACAAGGTCCCGGGACCTGATGTTCTTAATCCAGCTTTTTATAGGAGGTTTTGGGAGTTATGTGGTATGGATATTATTCATGCTTGTCGGAGTTGGCTTCAACAAGGAACCTTGCCAAGTTCTTTGGGTGAAACAAATATTGTCTTAATTCCAAAATGTGATTGCCCAACATCTATGAAAGACCTGAGACCTATTTCTCTTTGCAATGTTGTGTATAAAATATTTTCTAAAACACTTTCTAATAGATTGCAAAAGGTTCTATCAAAATGTATTTCTGAAGAGCAGTCAGGATTTGTGGCAGGCAGATCAATAGTCGATAATGTTCTAGTGGCCTTAGAGGTAATTCACCATATGATGTAAAACTTCTGGTAAAAGAGGAGAAACTGATTTGAAGATTGATATTAGTAAGGCCTATGACAGAATTGAATGGGACTATCTTTTTCCTATTTTGGAGCGTATGGGTTTTGCTAGTCAGTGGATTACATGGATGAAAATGTGAGTTACCATGGTAAGCTACTCCTTTCTTATGAATGAGGATAGAGTTGGTTCTATTGTTCCTAATAGAGGCCTTCGTCAGGGTGATCCGTTATCTCCGTATTTATTTATTCTATCTGTTGAAGGTCTTACTGCTTTAATAAAACAGGCGGAAAGAAGAGGGGAGGTTCATGGGGTGAAGATTTGTAGAAGAGCTCCAATCATTAGCCATTTGTTATTTGCAGATGATAGTTTCTTATTTTTTAGAGCAGAAGAAAGGGAAGCTGTAGCCATGAGGAACATTCTTAACACATATGCCACTGCTTCAAGACAATGTATTAACATGCAGAAGTCAGAGATTTATTTTAGTAGAAACACGAATACGGTGAAGAGGGGACTTATTGCTAATATTTTGGATGTTAATGAATGTCTGGGGACAGGTAAATACCTTGGCTTACCATCTATGATAGGGAGGAGTAAAAAATATGTCTTTAATTATATTAAGGATAGAGTGTGGAATAGAATTTCTAATTGGAGCAGCAAACTGTTATCTCAAGCACGAAGGGAAGTTCTTATTAAATCTGTTGCTCAAGATATTCATTCCTATTGCATGAGTGTGTTTCTTATCCCTGCATCTCTTGAGGAGGAGATTCAGCGTATGATGGACTCCTTTTGGCGGGGTTCGAAGAAAGGTGAAAAAAGGGTATAGATTGGCTCAGTTGGAATTAGTTAACTATGAGAAAGGAGTTTGGAGGGATGGGTTTTAGAGACCTTCATTATTTTAATCTAGCAATGTTGGGGAAACAAGGTTGGAAATTTATCACCAACTTGGATACTATTATTTCTAGAGTTTTCAGTGCAAAATATTTCCCTGGAGGGGATTTTTTAGGCGCTAGCATTGGTCATAACCCCAGTTATATTTGCCGTAGTATCTAGTCTTCCCAGATGTTGTTGGAGCAAGGTTATCGTTGGAGAGTGGGAAATGGAGCTAAAATTAATATTTTGAACACACCATGGCTAAGGTGTAGTGAGAATCCAAAAATTTAGTCCCTTCCTATGTTTCCTTATATTTACATGACAATTAATGCGACACCCGTTCTAGGGTCGTCACATAGTTACCCAAATGCAAAAATTAAATTAAAGTGCTGGTTACTTTCGGAAAAATAGAACCTTTAAATAATTACTTCATTGCGGAAATTGTGTTAAATTTTTTTCTTTATAACATAACAACCAAACATGTCGTGAATAAAACAAACATATACATACATACATACATACATACATACATACATACATACATACATATATATATATATATACACACACACACACATACACACATCATAAGTTTTAAACAAACTCTAACTACTATAAGTTTACAAAAGATGCCTTTATCGATATAGGCCATTCTTACACACTAAGTTAGAAAATATAAATCCATGTACAAAATAGTAGTGAACGTCTAGAACCATACAAAAACTAATGGCTCTCAGTAGCCAGATCAACTAACGAATATCAATACCACAAAATAACTAAACCTATAGCTGGTCTATACTAATGGAAACCATTAGGGAGATCAGGATGATCACCCCCTCCTAAATCAGAACTGTCCGATGAGGACACTGCTGCTCCCACACCCTCGTCGGGTGAATCATCGTCGTCGTCATCAACAGGTGGAATATCCTCAAGTATATCCTCTACAAACTCTTTGGGATCCTCCTCAATCCCATCATCCAGAACTACCTCTACTAGAGGCTCAACAGGTACAACTACAGCTGGTGCAGCTATCTGTAAAGGCTGACCCAACTGAGGGTGAATCTTGAACTCTCCATGATCCATCAAGTACTGTAGGTAAAGCCACGGCGGAGGTAGAGATACCTCGCAAGTATCCCCGACATGAGTCTAGTGCTGAGGTCCTGCAGCTAGTGTGCCAGTAACCTCGTGAGTAAGGCTAAAATAGGTGGCACTAGTTGCCCCGGAATTTATCTCCCAAGCACCACCATGTGCCCTATGCTCAAACGTAATGCTGCGGATCACCGAGTGCACCAGAGGCATCATCGGATCCATCTAATCTCATATATAAATAAATATACCACAAGTAGAGAGCGAATAAGAAAACATGCAAGAGTGATAAACCAATATATGGATTTAATGTGATAACCACATACATGACACAAAAGAAACACATATTTTCATGCCACATCAACACTCATAATAGTCATGTAATATATCGAAGTACATCAAAGGGTTTCATACCCACACTTATTCATTTGAAAAGTATGCATGATACACTTCAATAATCGTTCTCTAACATTTCACTTAATCTCATGATATATCATCAACACATGATGAGTTGATCAGGCTCAATAGCCACATAGGCAATGGCACACAACCAACGCCACATAGGCAACGCCACACAGGAAACGGCACACAGTCAACCCCATTGTACACTGTCCAAAACCGAGATGACAAGAACATAGAAATTGATTTCATACTCTTGGATTTTTCTATGATTTTATATCATTTTTCAAAGTCAAGAACATCTAAGATGAACAAGATGAATAAAGCTTTAAAACAAGAAATGAATTGAAGAACATATAACTTAAAGATGATGAGGAACATGATTCACCTATTGGATTTTGAAAATGAGCAAGGAATCAACAACTTCCTTAACAAATCAAGCTTTCTTGTGCAAGCAGAAAATAAGAACAATGGAGAACTTTGATGAAGTTGTAGGAAAGTATGAGAATGAGCTAGAATGCACTTGACTCATCAAATTTATGAGCCAAGGATTTGGGCTTGGCCCTTTGCGAAATGGGCTTGAGAAAATTATTCCAAGTCCTGTTGTTTTGGCTTCAACGACTCAAGAGGGAGGGAGGGAGGGGGGTGAATTCAGTTTTCAAAGAAAATATTTCCCTCTTAAAACTTTTTCACAAAGCTTTATAAATCAGAGTTGTGGATTTGTGTTCTCAGGATCTTTTATAAAATCGATGAAGGGTTTTTAAAAAATCTTGAATAAAAGGTGATGAGGATAAGAAAGATTAATAACGAATAGGTTCAGGTTCAATAACTCAGTAAAAGCAAGACACAGTTTATACAAATCAAGAAAAAAAATTATACTTGAACTTTAAACATCAAAGTTGCAGGTTCTTGAATCATAAACAGAAATTAAAGAGTCTGAGTTTAGAGATACTACATAACCAGATTTATCCTGGTTCAGTCACCACCACTATGACCTACATCCAGTCCCCACTCCACCTGTGGTCTTTCACACACTAACACATAAGCTTTGCCAGGTAGCTTGAAAAACCTTCACACCACAGAGCACTCCTTCACCTCGAGATACCACACTCTTGTGAAGAGCCTCAATGTTCAACCTTAGGGATACCTCACCCTAATCACTCAGAGAGAGAGACTCCCTCTCTTTTTACAATCGAAAAGTAAAAACAAAAGTTGATTCCTAACTCTCAATAGTCAGATAAACAAATTGAAGCACTTATGAGTATTGAAACACTCTTTTCACAGTAAGGTCAATGAAGATGATGAATGATATGTGTATCGCTATCTGTTGTTATTCGTTATGATTCTCTTAAAGTGTTCCTTTGATCCCTCTTTATATAGAAAACAAGTTATAGTCGTTGGGATCAATCAAAACAGATTTGGATCTGACTTAACAGAATCTCTTTTCTTGATTCTCGTTATTGAGCTAAGATTCTGTTAGTTCTTATAGAATTCGCGTCCATAAAATAATGATTCCATTTGGAAAAAATAGCCGCGTCCATCTTTAAAAAATTGCCGCGTCCATTTGCCACGTCAGCAGACGGGAGTACTAACACAAAGTAATTGGACGTGCTCCAACTAGTAGACGAGCGCTTGTATTACTTTAGTAGAAGAGAGCTTGTATAACTTTAGTGGACGAGTGCTTCTGTTACTTTAGGGGACGAGTGCTTGTATCACTTTAGTGAACGTGAGCTTATGTCACTTTAGTAGACGTGAGCTTTTGCCACTTTCTTGGATGCCAGCTTTTACCACTGTTGGACGAACGCTTCTATTATTCCCAGTGTTGGATGAGTGCTTATATTATTCCAGTGTTGGACAAACGCTTATATTATTCTTTCCAAAAATCATTTTCATTAACGAAAACTTATTCCTTTTAATGCAGGTTATGAAAAATGATTTTCTTCATGCATCTTTCTTAATTGAGCTATTTGTGAATAAGAGATTTCATCTCTTACAAATCATTTAAGACTTAATAATAATTTCTTCGTTTAAGCACTTGTCTTGATGATTCCTTGATCTTAGTCCTTGCTCTTTGATTCCTCCAAGTTCTTCCTTGAATATTCTCCTTTGATTGCTCACTGAACTTGTTGAATATTGCTTGATACCTGTCTTTACAATTTGACACTAAACACTTGCATACACATTAAGTTGTATTTGTCATATACCAAAATCTATCAGTGATTGAGTCTAACAAGTCCAATTGATTTTTAAGCTTAAAAATGCTGAAGTCTTTAACTAAGGCAAAGGAAAGTTAAGAATAGGAAAATGGCTTCATGAAAATGAATTCTTGGCCATGAAATTGGGCCTTTTGGCCGCATCCCTTGATGGGTTTGGATGGCAAGAAATTGTCCCAAAAGCTTATGACAACTTGAAGAATTAACTTATAACTAAAAAGCAATTAAGAGAGAGTTTAAGGACTTCAGTGCAAAATCCTTAAAATGTCATCTTAACCTTGTGAAAACTTAAATAATTCACATGAGTGACTCATCCACATGAATCATCTTAAAAATATAAAATAAATTCTTTATCTGCTCCTTGAAACTCCGTAATTCGCTCTGTCGTTTACCCGATTGAAAATAACGTCCGATTATAATATATTATTTCACTTTTTGTGAAATAATTCTAAAAATACACAATCGTAGGAAATAAAATAAAAACCTTAAGTTTTTCGTTCACGAATTAAAATTAGGTCTTTTGATCAGTATAAATATACTGTTAGTGAAATTCGCATGCCGGGTTTCGCCTGACTTTTCAACCTAAATTTTAATCGTAGCTTTCTACGTTCAAGTAGAGTTGAGTGATGAACTCCATTTATTTAAAATAATTTTCTAACACTCAAATAAATATATAAACATATTCATACTCATTTCTGTTATAAGAAAACAACGGAAAAATCGGGGTGTTACATTACTACCCCACTAAAAACAATTTCGTCCTCGAAATTACGTACCTGTAAACAAATCTGGATACTGTAATTTCATTTTGTCTTCCACTTCCCACGTTGCTTCTCCAGTAACATCAATCCAAATAACCTTGACCAAAGAGATTTGTTTACCTCTGAGTTGCTTTGTCATCTCATCCACGATTCGTACAGGCAAAGTTTCATAAGACAAATTTTCTTTTAATTGTACAACATCGGGTTCAATTACGTGATATGGATCAGGAATATAATTCCTTAATTGTGAAACATGAAAAACATCATGAAGATTGGAAAGAAAAGGTGGTAAAGAAATTTTATATGCTACAGGACCCACATGACGAAGAATTTGGTAAGGTCCAATAAATTTAGGAGTGAGTTTTCTGGATTTAATTACCCGACCAACCCCAGTCGTAGGTTTGACTCTCAAAAACACATGCTCGCCTTCCTCAAACTCAAGAGGTCATCTTCTCTTGTCAGCATAACTTTTATGTCTACTTTGAGTTATCCGCATGTTCTCCTGAATCATTTTCACCTTTTCGGTTGTTTGTTGCACGACATCTGGTTCTAACAATAAACTCTCTCCATCCAGATACCAACATAGCGGTGTTCAGCATCGTCGACCATATAAAGCTTCATAGGGTGCCATTCTTATGCTTGAGTGGAAACTGTTATTGTACGTGAATTCTATCAATGATAAGAATTCATCCCAACTTCTAGAATTCTCTAGAGTACAAGCTCTTAGCAAATCTTCAAGTGATTGGTGATGAGTGTGATTTCACCTCATATTTCATGTACATTTTGCATGCATTTTTCACGGCCTAGACGTGATGCCCATCACGGCCGTGACAGACCATTTGGTGAAGCAACGTTACAGCCAGAACTGATCACGGCCTAGCCGTGATGAGCATCACGGTCGTGATGCTCCAAAATTGAAAGCGCACCCAAGGCAGAACCCATCACGGCCTGGCCGTGATGGCCATCACGGCCGTAACGCGCGCCTAATCTATAAATAGGCATCAGGGCCGCACAGAAAAGTCAGACAGCAGAGGGGGCTGGGAACCCTAAAGACTTGGAACCCTAAAAGGAGGATTCTATGAGCCAGGGGACTGCTGTGAAGGCTTCAATGGAGTTTTTTCTCTCCTTTATCTCTATTTCTCTTATTTTGGTTTTCTCCATTAGCATGAGTAGCTAAATTCCCCTTTGTTGGGATTAGATGTAACTGAACCAAATATCATGTATTTGCCTTGATTGATTAATCTATGTTTATGCCTTCTTATTAGTGTTTGATTCCTATGCTTAATGCTTTTTGTGGTCTGGCCATCCATGAATTGATTTTGAGATTTGATTTGCAATAGGGACGTTCTTATCGATTCTTGATCTGGAATCAATCACCTAGTAAACCTTGCATCTAGGAATGGATTTTGGTTTATTAGTAATCATGTAATCCCTACTCTTAATGTAAATTCACTAATTAGGTCACCTAAGGAATTAGGGTTTAATTAGGGGATTTAGGCTCTTGTCATCTAAGGAATTAGGGCTTGAGTAATCTTGTGGGTTGATTTTAATATTTGAAGCATAAACTGGATTGGTGGTCTTGGTATATCATGAGGCAGAGGTTTGGTGAAGTTTGATCCCAACATCTTTCATATTTGAAAAATCTCTTTTTCTGCTTTCCAAGTGTTTGACAAAAATTCCAAAAGAACTTTTTCCTTTTATTCTGTTTATTTTAACTCTTGGGCTTGGTAGTTAGTATCGAGCCCCCTTCAATCCAAAGATTCGCTTAGATAGTAGTTGATTTGTTACGTGCTAGTACTTGTGACAGTCCTCGTGGGAACGATATCGGTCTCATCACCATATTACTTGTACGACTAGGTACACTTGCCTAGATTTCGTAATCGACAAGTTTTTGGCTCCGTTGTCGGGGACTGTGTTTCAATATTAGCATACCCATTTCATTACTAATTTAATCACTATTTTATTTTTATTTCTTTTCTGTTTCATTATCTGTTTCTCTTTATTTTTATTTTTTTGTATATATTTGATTTTTCTTTTGAGTGTTGCTTGTGCAAGGTGGATGCAACATATGGAAACTTATTATTTTCCAACCTTGGACGGTGTTCAAAATATCACTTTGGGCCTAATGTAGTCTTGGGAGACTACAGGCTCTGGGGATACCAATGCCCTCATGCACAAGCTTATAGTGTAATCATGAAGCATGAGGAGGAATGGGAATGGAATTAGCAAACACCTTTGAAAGTTGCTCTAGAACAATATTCCCAAGAGTTATCCATCTCTGAGACCAAAGTAAGAACCAACTGTGACAGTATCGAAGCTGTGATGCAAAATTTCAAAATGCAAGTTGATGAAATTTGTAAACAGTTATCACAAGAGTCACATGAAGCACAATTTGAGCAAAATCTGGTTTTGGGGATAGTTCAAAGTGAAATTGAAGTGGTAATGGAAAATGGGTCACAATAAAAAGAACATGGGATGGAGAGCAAAGAGGATCTATATTTCACGATGCTTGCCAAGAAGCCTGACATTGCTGCTTTGAATAAATATATTGGTTTGCATGCATGTGTGGATACAAAAAAATTGGCTCCAGAAGTAAAACCTCATGTGCTTCATGGAACATTAATGCCTGAAGAGGTCAAAAACGGAGTTTATCTCTTGCCATTTGACCCAGGAGGAACCGAGGGTAGATTCATATTGCTTATGCAATTGCCACTCCACAAGCCATGGGATCCGGGAGGAGGATCCTAGGCTGTCAAGCTAGTGACGTTAAAGAAGCGCTTATTAGGAGGCAACCCAAGTTTTCTTTTCCTTTTCCATTTGTTTTTGAATTTAACTCTTGAATAACTTGAGAAGATCAAGAGTAATAAGATCATAGATTAATAGATTTGGCAAGTATTTTCAGGTTCTGAAGGAAGGAAGAGAAAAAAGGGAAGGACAAGCAAAGTCTGCAGCCATCATGCCCAGGCCGTGACACTGGTCACGGCCGTGATGAGCCAGCCATGAAGATCAGAAAAGATCACGGCCCAGCCGTGATACCGATCACGGGCGTGATGAGAGGACCTTGAAGATCAGAAAGCATCACGACCTAGTCGTGATACAGGTCACGGTCGTGACAGGACAGCTCCTATGAACATAATTGATCACGGCCTGCCCATGATGAGCATCACGGCCGTGACACATTTTCCAGCCTCCCTCTGACTAGGCATGTGAGCCAACACCCGCTACCACCTCGATTAGTTGTTCCATTTTTCTCCTCTCTCCGACTTTATTATTTACATTGGGGACAATGTAAGTTTTTAAGCTTGGGGTAGGGGTATTTTTTCATTTTTCATGGTTGCATTCATATAGGCATAGTTTTGCATGATCACATGATTCGATTGCCCCTTGCTTAGATTATGCATCCAATTGTGAGAAATGGGTGCCAATTAAATTGAGATAATGAATTTTTGAACCCAATTTTTTATTCATGTGATAAGGCTACAAATAAAAATTCTTGAGATGATCTTGATAGTTGATAATTAGCATGTGGTTCCTTAGATTTGTTTCTCACTGATTTTTGAACTACTAAAATGTGAGATTTTGAGCCAAAAAGGGGGTACTCACTAAATCTACCCCATTCTTTGTGATAGAGTGTTTTATTCCTCTTGGATGGTATTCTCTAGAACTTGACTTGAAACCGTTTTAAAGCTTAAAAATTTTTGAAAACATTTTTGAAAATGATTGAGGCACTAGGTATCTTTTCGACCTTCTGAGCTTTGATTGACTAAATGATACCCCTTAGTTGCCCAATTTTGAGCCTGAAAGAATAAAATACTTTTCTTGGTACCTTGAATTACTTTGATGAATAATGCTTGGTAGGGCACCTTTTAAAGTATTACAAAAAGGGTAAAAAGGTAGTTGAAAAATTATGGGATGAGAAAGTCAAAATATTTCTCTTGAATTGAAAATCTCCCCTTCTCCAATATATATATATATATATATAGAGAGAGAGAGAGAGAAGGGGATGACAAAAGGAAGTGAGAAATAAAATAAAAAGAAATAAAGAAAGGTGGAAAAATGAATCAAAACCCAAAAAGGTATTTTAGAAGGTGTCATGCTTAGAAATGCTTGATATTGTGTTTAGCCTTCTTGAAATTTCCTTTTCTTGATTTCCCCACCTAACGATTAATCCCATGGCCCCGTTACAACCAAAGTAAAAGACCTCTTGATTCTTAGGTGTTTTCATTAATAAAGTAGAGATTTGGTTGATAGTCAAGCTTATGGTAGAATTCATTCCTTGAGGAAATTGAGCGAATTGTCATATATCCTTAAACACTTGAGTGAGGTTAGAAAGAGTGCCCGAATCAGTGAGATTATGAGTCTAGGAAACCTAAGCTTCTAATTAGACTTGAAACTGATCGTCTCTTGGTGAATTATTTGAAAATGCCTGTTACTTGGATTAGTTACTCGGGTTCTTGGTTCACTATCCATGCTTTGATTATTTATATCTTTTGGCCTTAGTAATTGCTTGAGGACAAGTAAATGAACAAGCTTGGGGTGATTTGATGAGTGTGATTTCACCTCATATTTCATGTACATTTTGCATGCATTTTTCATATAGTTTAGGCATATTTTATTTGATTTTTGTTAGTTTTTACCTTGGAATGGGTAAGGCGGTTTCGTGGTGTTGTTTTGCAGGAATTAAGGGTAAAATGCTCAAGATTGACCATGATGGAGCTTGGATGAAGATAGAGCTTGAAAAGTGAAGAAAATGAGCCAAGCAGAGCCCATCGCGGCCTAGTCGTGATGACCATCACGGCCATGATCAAGCAAAACTGGAAAGAAAAGAAGGCAAAAGTCAGAAGCTGTCACAGCCTAGCCGTGATGCCCATCACGACCGTGACAAACCATTTGGTGAAGCAATGTTACAGGCAGAACTGATCACGACCGTGATGCTCCAAAATTGAAAGCGCGCCCAAGGCAGAACCCGTCACGGCCGTGACTCATGCCTAATCTATAAATAGGCATCAGGGCCGCACAGAAAATCCAGATAGCAGAGGGGGATGGGAACCCTAAAGACTTGGTTTTCTCCATTAGCATGAGTAGCTAAATTCCCCTTTGTTGGGATTAGATGTAACTGAACCAAATATCATGTATTTGCCTTGATTGATTAATCTATGTTTATGCCTTCTTATTAGTGTTTGATTCCTATGCTTAATGCTTTCTGTGGTCTGGCCATCCATGAATTGATTTTGAGATTTGATTTGCAATGGGGACGTTCTTATCGATTCTTGACCTGGAATCAATCACCTAGTAAACCTTGCATATAGGAATGGATTTTGGTTTATTAGTAATCGTGTAATCCCTACTCTTAATGCAAATTCACTAATTAGGTCACCTAAGGAATTAGGGTTTAATTAGGGGATTTAGGCTCTTGTCATCTAAGGAATTAGGGCTTGAGTAATCTTGTGGGTTGATTTTAATATTTGAAGCATAAACTGGATTGGTGGTCTTGGTATATCATGAGGCAGAGGTTTGATGAAGTTTGATCCCAACATCTTTCATATTTGAAGAATCTCTTTTTCTGCATTCCAAGTGTTTGACAAAAATCCCAAAAGAGCTTTTTCCTTTTATTCTGTTTATTTTAACTCTTGGGCGTGGTAGTTAGTATTGAGCCCCCTTCAATCCAAAGATTCGCTTAGATAGTAGTTGATTTGTTACGTGCTAGTACTTGTCACAGTCCTCGTGGGAACGATATTGGTCTCATCACCGTATTACTTGTACGACTAGGTATACTTGCCTAGATTTCGTAATCAACAACTGGATAGTCCTCTCTGATTTCCCATCAGTTTGCGGATGATACGCCAAACTCAATCTGATTTTCGTTTCTAGTGAGTCTTGCAAACTCTGCCAGAATCTTGACGTAAATCTCGGATCACGATCTGAAATGATACTTGTAGGTACACCATGCAATCTAACAATTTCTTCCATGTACAACTGAGTTAACTTTTCCATTGAATAATTCATCTTGATAGGCAAAAAGTGAGCCGATTTGGTCAATCGATCAACTATTACCCATATAACATCATGTCCTTTCCGAGTCCTTGGCAAACTCGATACAAAATCCATTGATATACCATCCCATTTCCAAACTGGAATATCCAAAGATTGCAGCATTCCTGCTGGTCTTTGATGTTCAATTTTAGCCTTTTGACAAACTAAACAAGAAGATGCATATTCCATGACATCCCTCTTCATACCATACCACAAATATAATTTCTTAAGGTCCTGATACATCTTAGTAGCTCCGGGATGTAAACTTAACTTACTCTTTTGAGCTTCCTCAATAATTAATTTTTCAGTTCAACGTCATCTGGAACACAAATCCTTTCACCAAATCTCAAGATTCCATCGGTTCCTTCTTTAAACTCCGACACAGCTCCTTATCGCACTAGTTCTTTTTCTGCTCGTAGGTACTGATCACTTTCTTATTTCTCTCGTATTTGTTCCATTAATTGATTTGAAATAGTAATCATACCCAAACAAATTTTTTCCTGGTGACACTTCGATCGTCAAACACATATCTCGAAATTGTTCCAACAATTCTTGCTCCTTGACCATCATTACAGACGCATGCTTTGATTTCCTGTTGATTCTGGGCAGTCATTGTAGCAGTTTGATGTGCAATAGCCGCCGCTACATTCTCCATAGCTTATGTAGCATAGTCCACTCCATCATCATAGTTTTCATTCACATTGCCATCACCAACAACACGTCCCCTTCTTCGACCTCTTAGTCCACGACCGCGTCTACCTCTTAGTCCATGTCCACCTTCTGGTTCCTTAACTGACCTGCAAAACATAATCAGTTGAACCGCAACCAGAATGTGAAACGTGCGCTTAGGTATTAACATACATTACTCCTAAGAAGTAGTTCAATCACGGCTTAAATAGAGAAACACAACAGACCTATTTCCCAAAGATTCCCGAAAGACTCGACCAGCTCTGATACCACAAATGCGACACCCGTTCTAGAGTCGTCACATAGTTACCCAAATGTGAAAATTAAAATAAAGTGTTGGTTACTTTCGTAAAAATAGAACCTTTAAATAATTACTTCATTGCCGAAATTGTGTTAATTTTTTTTCTTTATAACATAACAACCAAACACGTCGTGAATAAAACCAACGTATACAGATACATACATACATACATACATATATATATATATGCATCATATTTTTAAACAAACTCTAACTACTATAAGTTTACAAAAGATGCCTTTATCGATATAGTCCATTCTTACACACTAAGTTAGAAAATATAAAGCCATATACAAAATAGTAGTGAACGTTTAGAACCATACAAAAACTAATGGCTCTCAGTAGCCAGATCAAATGACGAATATCACTACCCCAAAATAACTAAACCTATAGCTGGTCTATACTAATGGAAACCATTAGGGAGATCAGGATTATCACCCCCTCCTAAATCAGAACTGTCCGATGAGGACATTGCTGCTCCCACACCACTGTCCTCAAACGTAATGCTGCGGATCATCGAGTGCGCCAAGGGCATCATCGGATCCATCTAATCTCATATATAAATAAATATACGACAAGTAGAGAACGAACAAGAAAACATGCAAGAGTGAGAAACCAATATATGGATTTAACGCGATAACCACATACACGACACAAAAGAAACACTTATATTTTCATGCCACATTAACACTCATAATAGTCATGTAATATATCGTAGTACATTAAAGGGTTTCATACCCACACTTCATCATTTGAAAATTATGCATGATACACTTCAATAATCGTTCTCTAACATTTCACCTAATCTAATGAGATATCATCAACACATGATGGTTGACCAGGCTCAATTGCCACATAGCCACATATTTTATTTATGGAATATATGTTGAGTTTGTTTTTATTTTAAATTAATTTTAATTTAATTGCTTTTTAAATTTTATTTTTAATTTCAACTTTGTTTCTGACCCTTTCTACCCAGATCAGTATGGCCACGCTCCATTGAGCACGACTGTGCTTAATACGGAGCACGTACATTCTCCAATTCAAATCCAGAACTGGGCGCGCTACCTAAACATGCCCATGCCCAATAGTCAGCACGACCGTGCTTGACTGTGAGCTCAGCACACCCGTGCTGAGGGGTGAGAACGCCCGCTCACCTATGCAGAACAGAATACTGAAATAGGGGTTTCACCCCAACCGCCTTAAAAGTCATACTAAGACACCAAACGAACTTGAAGATAAAAGACAAGTGATAAGACGTTGGGCCTTGATGTATGATGGTCAAGGTGGTAATCTCTAGTGATTATTGGCTATATTGTTAATTAAAGATGATATGGTACCTTGGTAGCCTAGTGGCCAATGGGGCCTTGATGCTTGATGGTTAAGGTGGTAATCTATGGTGCAAAATGACCAAAGTGTTTAAAATAATAAATACGAAACGATAACGATAATCCTTGATAGCCGAGTGGTCGAGGTGTTAATGGTGTTAAAACTTGGGTAGCCTAGTGACCCAAGAGGAGGTGGTGGTTGTGCTTGTATGTTGTGTTGAGCATGCATTCACGCATCTGAGATGTTAGTGGAGGATGTTCAACATAGGGGAGGTCGTCCGAGAGTAAGGCGATCTGGCCATTCGCGGTGATTCATCCGAGAGTTAGGTGAATCGTGCGCCCACGCGGTAGCGCATCCGAGAGTAAGGTGCGTCGGCTATCCTAGGGGTCCACCCATGGTAAGGTGAACTGCCCCAGCATTGGTGGTTATTGGCCAATTTGGATATGTAACTCCAAAGTTGACTTCCTGAGGTAGTATTGATCCAAGTGCATAATGGAGTAGTGGAGCAGAACTGCATTGCATAGCGTACATGTTTGTATAATGATGACTGTTATGTTATATTGCTGTTTGTTATAACATGTTGTATGATGTATGCTCGTCTTGCTAACTGCTTCTTTGCCATTATATTCATATACATGTTTCTTAATCCCTATATCTATGTTTCTTGTTTTGTGGCATGTATCTTTTGTGCAAAGGATGACGAGCAGCCAATTGAGGAGTGACTCTGAGGAGACACGACTCGTAGTTAGGATTTCCAGTTTTCGGTTGTTAGTTTAGTTGTTTCATTTTGTATCCAATGATATTTTCCGGATTGGTTATACCAGCTCTGTATGTGACATCAGGGGTTGGGTTTCGTTTTATGTTATGTTTTATTTCCGCGTTTGAGACTTGATACAATGTGGCATTTTCTATCCGTTGTTGGTTTTGAATTTCAATAAACAATGCATGTTTTATTTTACCTTATCTTTTTATGCTTTATATGCATGCGGGGTAGTGGGTGTCACATTTAGTGGTATCAGAGCGGGTCTGTCCTATCAGGCAGTGGTATGAGTCTGTTGTGCACTCTTTTTTGAATTGCCTGTATTTATATGGGAAATGATGCTTAGTGTTAGAAACCCGGTAGCTTTTCCTGCTTTAAGTTCCCTATATTTAACAACTTGTCTTGGGCATTTACAAGAACTTATGGTAGGAAGAGGCATAAGCGACCAGGCTATCGCAGATGCTTTGGCACTTCTTGCCAACGCGATTGGCCAAACCCAGAACGCCAAAAACAACGGGGGACCAGCTGAGTTTCAGGGTCTCGATAAGTTCCAGCAAAATAACCCACTGTCTTTAAAGGGAGCTTGCGATCCTGTGGGTGCCCTGTTATGGATAAGGGAGACCGAGAAGATCTTCCTAGCTATGGGATGCAACGATCAGCAGAAGGTCATCTTTGGGACTCTCATGCTGACAGAGGAAGCTGAGCACTGGTGGGAGAACTGTCATCAGCCCATGCAGGCTGAGGGTACTATGATCACATGGACTGTGTTTAAGGATAGATTTCTCGAGAAGTACTTTCCGGCAGATATCATGTACAAAAAGGAGATGGAATTTCTGACACTGAAGCCGGGGAACATGTCAGTGGGAGAGTATACGACTAAGTTTGAGGAGCTCTCCCATTATTATACGTTGTATCAGTATCTGACGGACAATCGCTCAAGTTGCATAAAGGTCGAGGATGATCTGCATACAGAGATCAAGCAGGCTATCAGCTACCAGGTGATTCGAGTCTTCCCAGTTCTAGTGAAAAAGTGTACGATCTTTGAAGATGCCTACAAGTCCGGGGAATCGGGTAACAAGGGATCAGACAGTTAGAGTAAAAAGAAGAGTGATCAAGGAAACAAGTCGAAGCCGCGTCTCACTCCAGCTGACCGGGACTTCAAGCGGGATGGCAAGAAGTCCCAGTTTTCTTCAGACAGGTCCGGGAGATGGGATTCTTCTGATTCTAGACCTATTTGGTGCGGCAAGTGTGGACAGGGTCACTTCACTACCCAATGCAAGGAAAAGGACAACATCTGCTTCAAGTGTGGAAAGTATGGCCACATCAGTCGGGGCTGCGAGGGAGGAAAGTCAGAACCACAGAGTGACAGTAAATTTCAGAAACCTCAAGCTAACCGACTAAAGACAACGGGGAGAGTCTTTACTCTCAGTGGAGCCGAGGCCTTAGAATCTAAGGATTTGATCCAAGGTATGTGCCTCATTAATAAAGTTCATTTAACTGTATTGTTTGATTCGGGTGCGACTCGCTCGTTTGTTTCATATGAATATTTGCTAAAATTCTTAAATTGCCTGTGACACTTCTTGAGTGTGATTTGATTGTTGCCACACCCACGAATAAACCTGTTCTTTCTTCTTATTCATGCAAGAAAATTCTTATTACCATAGATGGTAGAGACTTTATTGTTGATCTTGTATGTTTACCTTTAAAGGACCTTGGTGTTATTCTTGGCATGGACTGGTTATCTTCCAACCACGTCCTACTCAATTGCTTTGATAAAAACATAGTTTTTGGAACTCCAGTGGAGTCTAAGGATCCTAGATTTCTCTCTGGCAACCAAGTTAAGGCTTCTCTGAAAGAAGAGGCCCAAGTTTACATAATGCTATCTTCCCTGGAAGTAGAGGCCCTCCTGATGTTGGAAGCGTGCCTGTTGTGCGAGAATTTCCTGAAGTGTTTCCGGAGAATGTTTATGAACTACCCCCAGAGAGAGATGTGGAGTTTACCATAGACTTAGTGCCTGGCACTAGGCCTATATCCATAGCACCCTATAGAATGTCTATAACACCTTGAGTTTTTCCGTTTTCTAATATCAGAAATTTATATAATTATATTTATATTTTTATCCGAGACTTAGAAATTTTATTTAATTAAACCGAAACCTTATTTATACTCTACTTAATGGTAGAGAGTTACGGTGAAAATTTAGGTTGAAAAGTCAGGTGAAACCCTATGTCAGAATTTCACTAACAGTATATTTATACTGATCAGAAGACCTAATTTTGACTCGTGAACGAAAAACTTAAGGTTTTTATTTAATTTCCAATGTTTTAGGTTATTTTGAAATATTTCACTAAAAAGTGAAATATTATATTTTATTCGGGCGTCATATAGAATGGGTAAGCGACGGAGCTGGATATTGGATTTCCGGGAGCCGCTAACAGATAATACCAATGAGTCATACAAGATATGATGCACATGGATGATGTCACGGTGGAGGTCACTTGTCATGATGACAAGGTTAGTGGAAATTGCAAAAAGATCCTTAGACTTTTCTATTTTGCAATTTGATCCTTAATTGAATTTGTACTTTGGTCCTTAAGTAACAAAATTCCCTTGCTTCTTGGTCCCTCATTTGTGCAGCCCACACCCTTATAAATACCCTATCCATCACTTCATTTCTTCCTATTTCAACTTGTTACAAAAAATCAAAGAAAACCATAAGCTCATCCATCATTTTGTGAAGCAAGTTCTGTCGGAACCAAAGTGGTTTTGGATTTAATAATCTCTAAGTTTTGATGTTAACAAAAGGATTAAAGTTGCTTGACAAAGTGTTAATTGAGATCTAACATGTGCTTTCAGTTATGCAGGAATACTTTAATATAAGTAAAATAAACTTGGGATAAGTTTTCATTGAAAAATACGCGTCCACCCTTGTAGACGGGCTGCTAAAAAACTTTGGTAAAGTTACTTAAGTAGACGGAGCTCTAAATATTTGCTAGATGAATACCTAAATAACATGTTAGGTACAGTAAGTCCAAAGACTTGATAAATAAGCACGTCCATCTTGCCACGTAAGCAGACGGAAGTAATTAGTAGAAGTAAATGCACTGAAAAATAAAGTAATCTAGTAGACGAGCTCTAACCGCCATGTCACCAGACGGAGATCTTTATAACTCACTGAGGAATAGCAAGTCCGAAGACTTGATAGACAAAAGGATATGCCACGTCATCAGATGAGCAAAATAAAATTTTGAATAGACTTAGTCTCTCATATAACCAAGTAGACGGAGTTTCTTTTTAGACGAGCTCCATCTTAGAATGAATTAAATGCAATCCGAATCTCTTGAATTTATTTCAAATGATTGATATTTATTTCAATAGAATATTTTTCTTCACATTTGTTTTATCTACTTTAATGTTTCACCTTGTTGTAAAAGAAACATAGTACCATCAAGAAATGCAAAAAGCATAATCGTACAATAAGCTACTACAAAACAATCTGTACGATGACAACTTTATGGCTGAAAAAGCTGAATTATACACAAAGGAGGAACAAGTTCTCAAGCTACAAAACTCAGAGTAGTAAGCCTTCAATTTCATGTTACCTCGATAACCAAGAGTACTATTCAGCATTGCCACAATCAAGCTATCAGTCACAACGTATATCATACATTAAATGCTATCTCTAAACGGGATTATTCAAAGTAACCGTTGAAGAAATACAAGTGAAGAAGAAGGTCACTATAAATAGAAGAACTGATATATTGAAAAAAAAATCTCTTGACTACACAACTTTACGAGCTCAACTTTTACTCATACTCATGTTTCTTTAGAGAGCAAAAGTCAGTATTTCTTAGTTTGAGTATTGTGAAAATATTCATCTGACATTAAACTGTCATATTCTCACACATAATAAGTTAAGAAGACCAAACATTAAATCTCTTTGTTAGAGTTAGAGCCTAAAGAGGCTTAGTAAGAAAGAAATACTTGTAGCTTGGAGAGGTGTTGAATACTTGGTTGTAATCTATTTGGAGAAATAGTAGATAAATCCTTCAAGTTGAAGGGACTGGACGTAGCTCTTGGCTGTAAGAGAGTGAACCAGGATAAAATCTCTTGCGTGAATCTTCTATCCATAAACTCTTCAGTTTTATTTGTTTATACTAACTATGGGGTTTTGATATTGCTTTTGTTAAGCTTCTAAAAGATCTATTTGTGTGTGCTTATTTCTGTGTTAATCTTCTTGTGTAAGAAATTTGTTTTGGAAAAAGGTTGTTTTCAAAAATTATTAACAAACACAATTCAACCCCCCCTTCTTGTGTTTGTCGGTGTCAACTTCAGTTGGTATCAGAGCTCAGCCTCCAAAGGGTTGAGCATCTAACAAGTACTGAGGGGGTACGATCCAACAACCTTGGATGTAGAATGACAAGCTATCAACATACCTCCTCTCTTTGATGATTCTGATTATGAATACTGGAAGAAGAGGATGATGGCCTTTTTGGATGCACAAAGTCTAGACATCTGGGAGTTCATAGAAACTGGTTCTACCGAACCCAGAAATGAAAACGGAGCTATTGTTGCTAGAGCAGACAGGACAACAGATCAAAAGGTAAAGCATCAACTCAATCTTAAAGCTAAGCATTATTTGATGTGTGCCATCACCAGATCTGAACATGACAATGTTCACAGCTGCAATACTGCTAAAGAAATCTGGGATAATCTTGCCCTAGCTCATGAGGGTTCCTCAAAAGTTAAGGAATAAAAAATCAGCATGCTGGTTCATCAGTATGAGCTGTTCAAGATGGGTGAACATGAAACAATAGACCAAATGTTTGGAAGATTCCAAACCATCACCAACAGTCTTAGATCTCTTGGAAAAATTTATGAAAACAGAGATCATGTCAGAAAAATCCTGAGAAGTCTATCCAAGCAATGGAGACCCAAAGTAACTACAATTCAGGAAGCCAAAAACCTGAATACACTCTCTCTGGAAGAGCTTCTTGGATCTCCCAAGGTTCGTGAACTTGAACTTAATGAAGAAGAAAATTCCAAGAAAGGAAAATCTATTGCCCTAAAGGCAAGGAAAGCAAGTTCATCAAAAGTTCTCAAAGTTGCTGAGTCATCTGATGAGTTTGAATCTTCTGATGATAATGAAGAATCAGATGAGGATGAATTATCATTTATCTCCAGGAAGATTCAATATATGTGGAGAAAGAAAGGTGGTTTTAGAAGGAAGTAACTCAATAAAAAATTTTCCAAGGAGAAGTCAGACTACAAGGAAAAAGGTCCACTTTGTGCTTTGAATGCAAGAAACCTGGTGATTTCAAAGCTGACTGCCCTGAGCTAAAGGATAAAAAGAAATTCTTCAAAAAGAAGAAAGGCTTAATGGCTACATGGGAGGATCTTGATATGTCTTCTTCAGATGAAGAAAATGAAGCAGAGGAAGAAGCAAATATCTGTATCATGGCAGACACTACATCAGAAAGTGAATACATTGATGCTGAGGTAATGGACTCTGACCGGTCCACTCTTCAGAATGCTTTTGATGAATTGTTGCATGAGTCATCTATACTATCACGAGAATATAAGAGTCTCAAAAAGAAGTTTTCTAAAGTGATTAGAGAATATGATAGGGTCTGCACTGAGAAACAAAACCTCAAAAATGAAAACGACATACTGAAATCAGTGAATGTCAGTCTAGTTGACAAAGTGGTGTTTGAACCTGATGTCTCTTGTGAAGTTGCAAAATTGAAGCAAGATATAACATATCTAACTGATTCTCTATCAGAGATTGTAGGTGGATCAGATAAGCTGAGTCTCGATTTAAGGTACACTAGGTCACCTTATGATAAATCTGGTCTTGGTTATGACAAAGAGAAGCAAGACGCATCTCATAAAAAGTCAAAACCACTTAAACAGCATAGAGCTTCAAAAGTTCCAAATAAATATACCAAAGCTAAGTCTAGCTTGTCCAACACCTTTTGTTAAGTGTGTGGAAAAACTGGGCATATTACATCTAGATGCATACACAATAAACATGCTAAGCATACTCGTCCAGTGACAACTAACAAGAAAGGACCCTAGTCAATTTGGGTACCTAACGATAAGATAATACCTGTTGCAGATTTGCTTAACAACAGGAAGAAAACAGATGTCTTGGTACTTGGACAGTGGTTGCTCACGACATATGATGGGAGAAAGGTCTATGTTCCAAAACCTTAAGCCCAAAGATGGTGGCTGGGTCACATTTGGAGGAAATCAAAAAGGGAAAATCATTGGTATAGGTAAAATTGGTAAACATCATTTTCCCTCCATGGATAATGTTCTTTTAGAAAATGTCTTGAAGCACAATCTACTAAGCATAAGTCAATTATGTGACAGTGGATATGCAGTGTCTTTTGGTAATAACATGTGTACTATCAAGAAAGATGATGGATCACTTTTATTCACTACAAAAAGGCAAAACAATCTCTATAAGATTGACTTGGAGGACCTCTCAAATCAAAGTGTCTCATGTCTAGTGTCCATTGAAGATGAGCGATGGATTTGGCACAAAAGGCTAGGTCATGCAAATTTGAAATTAATTTCAAAGCTAAACAAGCATAACCTCGTGAGAGGACTACCAAACCTTAAAGTTCAAATCTGATGCTCTCTGTGATGCATGTCAAAAGGGAAAACAAGTCAAAGGTTCTTTTGAATCTAAGAATGTTGTTAGTACCAATAGACCACTAGAGTTGCTACATCTTGATCTTTTTGGTCCAATAAGGACTGCCTCTGTCAGTGGTAAGAAATATGGTCTTGTCATAGTAGATGGTTACACTAGATGGACATGGGTTATGTTCCTAACTCACAAGGATGAGTCTTTTAAGGTCTTTTCTGTATTCTGCAAACGTGTACAGAATGAAAAAGGAATGTGTATCACTTCAATCAGAAGTGACCATGGGGGAGAGTTTGAAAATGAGCTATTTCATAAGTTTTGTGAAGAAAGTGGTATCATTCACAACTTCTCAATACCTAGAACACCACAGCAAAATGGTGTGGTAGAGGGAAAGAACAGACCTCTTCAAGAGATGGCTAGGACTATGCTCAATGACAATTCTGTCCCTAGACACTTATGGGCTGATGCTGTTAATACTACCTATTACATTCAGAACAAAATATACATTAGACCTATCCTGAATAAGACTCCTTATGAACTGTGGAAAGGACGAAAACCCAACATATCTTATTTTCACCCTTTTGGCTGTAAATGCTTTACACTGAATACTAAAGATCAACTTGGTAAGTTTAATGCTAAAATAGATAGTGGAATACTACTAGGATATTCTGAAACATCTAAAGGCTTTAGAGTTTATAATTCTAGGACTCTGATAGTAGAGGAAAGTATTCATGTCAAGTTTGATGACAAACAGCCTGATAAGAAATTATCAGAGGTAGATGAAGCTTTTGCAGATCTGGATCTAAGCATTCCAGGAGACTCACCTGAGATAAAAGTTGATGATCAAGAAGATGACCCCACTCAACAACCAGAAACTTCCACTTCTCAACATGGTACAGTTCAAAAATCTTGGTAATTCAAGAATCATCATCCACAAGATCATATCATTGGAAACCCCAATGACAAGCTAAGAACCAGATCAACCTTCAGAGAACAAGACAATTCTGCACTAGTCTCTGAGTTGGAACCAAAGACAGCAGACGAGGCTCTACTGGACGATGGTTGGATTCTAGCTATACAAGAAGAACTCAATCAGTTTGAAAGAAGTGATGTTTGGACTCTGGTTCCACTGCCCAAAGACAAATCAGTGATTGGAACAAAGTGGGTTTACATAAACAAACTTGATGAAACTGGTAAGGTAATCAGAAACAAAGCAAGACTTGTTGCTCAAGGTTTCTCTCAAGAAGAAGGTATATATTATACTGAAACTTTTGCACCTGTTGCTAGATTAGAAGCTATTAGAAGTCTACTTTCATTCGTTGCACATCATAGTATTTTGTTTTTCAGATGGATGTTAAAAGTGCTTTTCTAAATGGCTTTATTAATGAAGAATTCTATGTTACGCAACCTCCGAGTTTTGAGTGTGAAACCCATCCTGAACAAGTATATAAGCTTAAGAAAGCTTTGTACGGTCTTAAGCAAGCTCCTAGAGCTTGGTATGACAGACTAAGTTCCTTTCTTATGGAAAATGGATTCAATAGAGGAAAGGTTGACACAACCTTATTTAGAAAATCCATTAAGTCTAGTTTCATAGGGGTACAGATATATGCTGATGATATTATTTTTGGTGGTACTAATGAGTCTCTATACAAAGAATTCTCTAAGTTAATGTAGAAAGAGTTTGAAATGAGTATGATGGGAGAACTCAAATTCTTCCTTGGACTTCAAGTAAAACAAACCATGGACGAGGTGCTCATCCACCAAACTAAATATACAAAAGAATTTCTGAAGAAGTTTAAGATGGATGATTGTAAACCAATGAGTACTCCCATGCACCCCACTTCCATACTGAACAAAGATGATAAAGAGAAAAAGGTAGACCAAAAGGTATACAGAGGTATGATAGGGTCTCTCTTGTATCTTACTGCGTCTAGGCCTGATATTATGTTCAGTGTATGTTTATGTGCTCGATTTCAATCTGATCCTAGAGAATCTCACTTATTAGCAGTTAAGAGAATTTTTAGATATTTAAAAGGTACTACTAATCTTGGTTTGTGCTTTAAGAAAAATGAAGATTACAGATTAGTTGATTTCTGTGATGCTGACTATGCTGGAAATAGAATTGAAAGAAAAAGCACTAGTGGAGGATGTCACTTCATTGGAGCTAATCTTGTCTCATGGTCAAGTAAAAGACAAAGTATCATTGCCTTATCAACTACTGAAGCTGAGTATATATCAGCTACAAGTTGCAGCTCACAACTTCTCTGGATCAAACATCAATTGGAGGACTACGATGTATTTGTAAGTAGTATTCCGCTTATGTGTGATAATACTGCTGCAATAAATCTATCCAAGAATCCAATTTTACATTCTAGAGCTAAGCACATAGAGATTAAACATCATTTTATTAGGGATTATGTGCAAAAAGGTGTGATTGATATTCCATTTGTAGATACTGACCATCAATGGGCAGATATCTTTACTAAACCTCTTGCAGAGGACAGATTTATCTTTATTAGGAAGCATCTTAATATGATATGTGTAGATTAATTTAGGCGTCTAGCCTCGAGAAAATCTTGTTTTGTTAATCCTGCATCTATTACCTATGCTCGTCTAATACCTATTAAAAGTTGTGCGTCTGAGACACCCCGCTGTGCCTCTTTGTGTCATTAGATTAATTACCTTCTTAAATCAATTCTTAACCGCGCGCTTATCATGAAAAGTACGTAAAAATTAAAACTTATTTAATTATCACATAACTTCTGCAAATTTAAAAAAAAAAAACACAACAACTTTAACATATGTAAATACACACCTAATTGTTCATTACAATACCAAAACACCATTGAGGGTATCCTCTCAGTGGGATCCCTCACAGGCATAAAATCAATAACAGACGTACTTAGCGGAAATATAAAAATACTCCTTAGACATACTGGCCATAATGTCTAGACTTTAATTGCCATGGATCACAGCTCGACCCCCAGCGTCTGGTTCGTAAGGAGTTCCATCCAACTCCTCAGCAATCTTCGTTTCATACAGAGTTCCGTCCAGCTCCTCAACAACGTAACCCTCCATCGGGTCTTCTAACATAAACCAAAGTAACCAACAAAAATACAGAAACATAGGGGATAAGAAACAGTTCTATCATCAAAAAGCGGAAAAGAGCCATAGTAAATTATACAGTAATTGTCATAGACAATCAACACACATAACCTACGAATCATCCTCGGGTCAATATATATCATCCTCTACCCTTATTCTCAAGCAATCTAACACGTAACCTCTCTAATCCTGTCACCATGTCTTTATGTTATCGTGGTCACTACCACTCCTGTCACCATCCCTCATTTGCATCGGGGCACACCCTCATTCCCGTTAGGATGTTCCACCTAGTGAACACCTCCTTTCACGTTAAGGTGTTCCACCCCCATTCCCGTTAAGGTGTTCCACCCCCATTCCCTAAGGTGGAAGTGGTCTTGCAAGAAATCTTGATTTTACGTGTATTATATTACCAATACATGGTGTATTATATTACAAATACACAGAAGTGTTTTACGTATATTATATTACCAATACACGGTGTATTATATTACCAATACACAAATGTTTTACGTGTATTATATTACTAATACACGGTGTATTATATTACCAATACACAGATGTCCTTGCATATTATATTACCAATACACATTTGTCTTTGTGTATTATATTACCAATACACTTTTGTCCTTGTGTATTATATTACCAAACACGGTTGTGGACAACAACACCTATACTTGAATCTCACCAACCCGTTTTAACAACATCTTAGTGCCTTAACCTTCCATTAGAACTTGACACATATTATATGCCATAACACCTCTTTAACATTCCTCATCTAAGTTAGGCACTTCTAAATCATCATTATCCTCACACCCAAAACAATCATCTCTTAGACAACATATATATCTTTGCTTAAAATCCACTAAGCATAATAATAAAAACCAGGCAGATCATGCATAACACAATATCAATCAAAATATTCTCATATTACCAACATAGCACAAAATCAATTCAATAAAGGTAATAAAATCAAATCAACCATCAACAATATAAAGATCAACCTAAAGATCAACCTACAATCCCTGAATCGTCATTGGTTTTTCATAAAAGGTTTCCAATGTGATTTTGGTCTGGTCGATTACTCGACTACTAGTAGGGTTTAGGTGGCCCTACACAATTATTATATAATCTACTACTTATCCATTCCGACGATTGGTTGGTTCTTTCCCCCGCCCGGGTTATCACCGGACTCTCGAACTCGAAGCTCCTCGTTGTCACACCACAAAGTACTAACTCCACCTTCTGCGAAGGTAAGGAGATTAGATGCTCGAAGAGGTATACCACGAACGTCCTCGTTTCCTCCGCGATAGAAGTCTAAGGTTATGAACACAAAATCACAAGTTAAAATCAAACAAGAACACTAAACCACAAGGTATAGGTTCGGCCAAGACTAGTTCTTAGGGTTAGAGATTCCCGAAAATTATACAACTCATGGATTTATGATCCTTAAGTGTTAGGAGTTCATAAACAATGATCACTTAACAAAGTTGAATTAAAATCCCACTAAGTTATAAACTTAGGGTATTCGGCCAAGGCTAGTAAAATAGGCTAGCATTCACTAAACTTTACAATCTCTTAGGTTTAGCATCCATATGTATTAAGGAGCTCAAAACCATGATCATTTTGGAAAAATAAGAACAAAGTATCCTGGGTCCATAACCTTCTAGGTTCGGCCTTCATAGGATTTATAGGTTAGAAATCTTTAAACTTTCCAATCTCTTAGACTTAGCATCCAAATATCTTATGGAGCTCAAGTCCATGATCATTTTGGAAAACAATGGAAATTTAAACATTCCAATCTCTTAGACTTAGCATCCAAATATCTTACGGAGCTCAAGTCCATGATCATCTTGGAAAAATGAAAGTAATACATCCTAGCTTTAATAACATAGAATAAACAAGTTAGAAATCCTTAAACTTTCCAATCTCTTAAACTTATCATCCAAATATCTTATGGAGCTCAAGTCCATGATCATTTTGGAAAACAATGGAAACTTAAACATTCCAATCTCTTAGACTTAGCATCCAAATATCCTGTGGAGCTCAAGTCCATGATCATCTTGGAAAAATGAAAGTAATACATCCTAGCTTTAATAACATAGAATAAACAAGTTAGAAATCCTTCAACTTTCCAATCTCTTAGACTTAGCATCCAAATATCTTATAGAGCTTAAGGCCATGATCATTTTGGAAAAATAAAAACTCAAACATCCTAGTACCTAAACACTAAGTTTCGCCCATCATAGGATGATGAGGAAAAATATTCTTTGTTTAACAATAACTCTTAGATTTAGAATCACAAGGTATTAAGAGTTCTAAATCCATGATCATACTTGGAAAGTTGAAACATAGTATCCTAGGCTTACTTATTCATATTTTCAGTCATCGTAGGAACAAGCTATCAAAACTTCCAATATTTATAGATTTAAGATCAATGGATAGTTAGAAACTCAAACACGTGATCATATTCCAAAAGTTGAAACAAAAACTTCCTAGGTCACAAATGCAAGCATTCGGCCTTCATTGGAAGAGATAGGTAGATATTTTTGTTTTACACAATCTCTTAGTATGTGAAAATATAAGTTAATACAAGACTATAGAAAGTGGTTTCAACTCAAAAGGAGTTTTCTACCATTTTAGAGAGATTTTAGAAGTTTAAAGCATATAAAGAACACATAAAGCAAACTAAGAAATAAAAGATGAAACTTGCAAAAAGATTCATATGAGAGCATTACCCTTAGTATAAGGAAGAACTTTAATTAAGAACTCAAGTGCAAAAGACTAATAAAAATGGAAGTTTTAAGTGTTTGAAAAAAAAGAAGAAATGGAACAAGTTGAAGAAGTGTGAAGATGGAGGAAGAAAATGAGAGAATGAAGATGAGTGATGATTATATAGAGGATGGAGAGGGGACGAAATTTTGGGGAGAGTATGAGCTTGGAGAGCAAGTTTTGTCTTTAAGACTTGTTTGGTTGAAGAGGAAAGAGAAAAATAGGTTTTTAGAATATAATATGATATATTTCAAAAAGTCCATCATGACCACTTTTTAGGAGGTAGCTTAGGCCATACCTCTAGTGAGTCACCTCACTCCCTCATTTCACATCATGCCTTTTACGTCTCCTATTCTGCTCCATTTCATACCCGGTTGCATTTCAGATCGTAACTCTTCCGACGTTTTCGCCCGAATAAAATATTTTATTTTATTTTTGAACGAAAATTTTCAAAATAACCAAAGTTGAAGTAAACATAATAAAAACACTAACTATCTCATTCACAGGTCAAAATTAGGTTTTCTGCACAATAAACTTGTACCGGCAGTGAAAACGCAGACCGGCTTTCGTCTGAATTTTCAACCGAAAATTTTACCGTAACCCTCTACCATAAAGTAGACTATGCATATGATTTTGTTTTATTCAAAAACACTTTTTAACTCTCAGATTAAAATACAATTAATTATGTTTTAATCGGTTGAACAACATAATTAAAATCAGGCTGTTACAGCGTCTATTGCATATTGTATTGCACGCCCATATGATGCGTCCACTAATACTAGTTGTCGCGTCCATTGAATAGTTTCAGACGAGTTCACATCTGCCTATGCTTAAGCATATTTTTTGTGTTAATAAATGCATCTATTTTGTCTCAAGACAAATTTATCCTTTATTCTCTTTGCTGAGTCAGTACTTCCATCAATCCCATCAAGACCTTTTTATGGTTCCAAGTTACCAACAAAGTTTTATCATAATCACATGTCATGTCAAAAGTTTTTTTAAAACCTTTGATATTCAAAATTCTTTTAAAAGTAATCTTTTCCCTCTGAGAAAAACTTTTCGCTTCCATAACCTCTCGAGCTATCTCTCTCTCTACCTCTCTCTGCTTTCTAGCCCTAAGCTCTTTGATCATCTAAAATGGCTTCTTCTTCAACCTTTAACATGGACAAGCTCAACTTGGCAATAGAGCATCATTTCAACCTTGGAGTGCTGCAAGACTATAATCTAGACATAAGCAAATATGTTAATGCAGCCGGGTGGGGAGGACTCTTCGCGGAGAAAGTCTCTGTCTTTCCCAACCTAATCAGGGATTTCTGGAGAAACGTCCAACTGACTGATACTGATTTCTTCTCAATGGTGTTAAGAAAAAATATTGTAATCTTGGAGAAGACTATTGCAGATGCAATTTTCTATGCTCATGAGGGTTTAGTTTTCACTGAGTCATGGGAAGAGGACTTGGGTGTCTCTGAGACTATTGAAGTCTGTCTCATGAAGGAAGATACAGTCAGAACTCACACCTGGAAGGCTGTTGAAATGAAGGACATTATTCGCATCCTTCATCAGCTTCTCAACAAGGCGGTTCTTCACAAGGTTGGATCCAAAGACAACCTCTCCTCTCTGCACAAATTCTGTCTTTGCCATCTTCTCACTGAATCAAACATCAATCTTCCAAGAATCCTGTAAGGAAGATTCAGAGACGCTGTGATGAATAAGAAAAGACTCTCTATACTTCCTTTTTGCCATCTTCTTTCCAAGGTTTTCAAGGCTCAAGGAATTCATGAGATTCTTGCTGCAAAGACTCCTGAGGAGCAAGCTAGGATATTGACTGAAAAACCAATGTCTGCTGCAGACTTTGGAAAAATGAATATAGCCAACATGAACCTCAGTACCTATGCTGCTGCTGCATGGCCAAGACTGAGGAGTTAATGAAGGCTAAAGAAGAGATGGTGGAACAAAACAATGCTGAAGTCCTAAGAGTTAAAAGGGTAACTAGGCAAAAGACCACTGCTACAAGGAAGCCTGCCCCCAAGAGACCTGCAGATGACATTGTTATCAGGAAACCTTCTGATGCCCCTACTGCAAAGAAGCAAAGAATAGTTATCTTCTCTCACAATGAAGATGAGGAAGCTGATGAGCACAACATTCCTATCAGTTCAATTCTAAAGAAGCAGAAGACCTTTGTTGCTGCTGCTGAGGCCGTTGTGCCTATTCCAACAAAACCTAGAAGGCAACCAGGAAGAAAATCCAGATCAACCAAGACTTCTAAGGTAACCATCTCTGCTAGTGATCCTGTTCAAATAGCAGTAGATGCCCTAGTGTCTAGTTTAGAAACTAGGATTGATGATGTGCCTGTCTCCACTCCAAATGATGTGTACATTCCCACACCCCTTTCACCCCAACCAACACAAATAGCCACTCCACAATTTCAACCAATTATCCCTGCCGATGATCCCTGGTTAAATCAACCAAATGATGGCATTTCCCCTGGTGCTCCTTTCCCCAAACCCTTGAGAACCTTACTTCCCTTCACCCCAACTTATATTCTTTTTAATGACAAATCTGAGGATTGGGCCAAGGTAAAAAGGGAATTCAAAGCTCTGTTTCATTCTCACCAACCTGAACCCGAACACATTCCAACCAGATGGTATCCTCTACCTGAGTATGCGAAAGAAATCAGCCCATCTGTTGAACCCATTTACCTACCTCATCCTGTGTGTAAATTAATCAAAAAAGTGCCTTCTCAAATGCACAATAACTTAGGGCCATTAGTCACTCACCTACCCCTAAACAAATCCCCCCCCCCCCCCAACACACACACATAGAGAAAAATTTACCCTAACCATGTGAAAACTCCTCCTTTCATACCCCTCACTGATGGAGTTGAGAGACTGATGAGCCTCTGTTTGACTGGTTTTATAACTAGTAAAGACCTTGGCTTTGTGCTTATTTTATATCATTTTCACCCAAATTAGACTTGATTGTCCTTAAGTAGCATTTTGAGTCTATAAAGTGTTTTTAGGTTAATTTAGTTGATTTAGAGTTAAATAAAATACTTATTCTATTTTCTGTTTTCAGGTAAATAAAGAGGAATAATTCCGGAGTTTCTCGCCCCGCGAGAAGACTGCTCGCCTCGCGAACCAGAAGGTGACTGTTCCAGAAATTGCCAACCATTCTGTCTCGCCCCGCGAATACTTGATTCGCCTCGCGAGTCACCTAACCCTGAAAAGTCAGAGACGATCACGGCTTGCCCGTGTGAAAGGTCACGGGCGTTGCAGTTTGGGAATTTGAAGAGATTCGCCTCGCGAATATATTCTCGCCTCACGAGAAGACCAAGAGTTGCAGACCTTTCGTGTTATTCGCCTCGCGAGCAGTGCTTCACCTCGCGAGGACGTGGATTCCAGGAGTTGTATAAAAGCCTGTTTAGGCGGAACTTAAGAGTCTTAGTCAGAGTTAGCCAGTTTTGGCTAGTCTTTGATAGTAGTAGTAGTAGTTTATTTTCCTTCTTTTTCTTTTATGTTTATTTCTGTAATGGAGAACTAGTCTCCTAGATTAATCTACTGTGATTGGTTTCCATTTACACTTGAGGTTCTGTATTTCCTGTTTTCACTTACTTTTCTCTTTTCAATGCAATGCTATATGTTTCTGTTTGTTATTTCAGGAATGTATAGTGTTGTATTGATTCATTTCGGTGATGCTATGTTTCTATACTTAATCGCGTTTGTTATTTCGCGTGTGTTCGTTCATGTTCGTTTGTTCATGAGGGCTTCACCCCGTTTGTTATTTCGGGAATAGGAACATACATCCGTAGTAGTGATTGCGTTGTTAATTGTTGCTACAACCGGGAGGGGATTAGAATCCGCTTAGGGCTTGGATTAACCAATGATAGTGGGAAACCAGTAGGTTAATCGTTCTTTAGCTTATTTGTTAATCTTTTAACTGCTTTGTTTTTATTGCTTTGTTTTCTTTATTTTAATTGCACTCAATCCAAAACCCCCAAAAACTAACTTTTGATTTTCTGTTAATAATAACAACACTAAAGAGTCCTTGAGAGACGATATCCGAGTTGTCGCTCTACACTACATTATTTTAATAATCACTCGTTCTTTTTGGCGCGTGGCGACAGCGCGTTCAAAAATTGGCGCCGTTGCCGAGGACTCTGGTTTGTTGTTATTAGCAGAAAATAAAATTTCTAAAAAAAAAAAAAAAATCTTTGCTAATTAGTTTTGTCTGTTTTGTCTGGTTGTGAATATTAGCACCCCCCATGGATAATTATATGCGAAATTATATGCCTAATGTTTACTATGAGCCACCACCATGCATATATTTTCCTGATTTTCTTGGTTTATCACACTGGTTGCCAGGGTTTAGTGGTTTTGCAGGTGAAAATCCGCAGGAGCATCTGAGGGAATTCCAGATTGCTTGTTCTATAATGCTGAGACCTGCAGGCATAACAGAAGACCACATCAAGATGGAAGCTTTCCAGTTCTCACTTGAAGGCGCTGCAAGAGATTGGTTGTATTGTCTTGATGAGCATTCCATCTCAAGCTGGTTTGATTTGAAGGAAGCCTTCCTGTTTAGATACTATCCTAGCCAAGTGACCACCTCTGCACCTTTCGAACCTTCACAGAGCACCTTGGATGAGATTGCTTCAATGCTACAACAAATGGAAGAGAGCAATCAACGGTGGGCACAACAAAATCTTGAATTTCAACAGAGGATGGAGGCTGAATACCAGAGGAGCCAAGCTGAATCTCAGAAGTTGGCTATGCAAATTGATCAAATTGTTGCCAACTCGGCTGCAATGCTAACTCCACAGCCCCTTGAAGAACATACAGAGTCACAAGTTATTCTTGAAGATACTTCTGATGATGATTTTGATAATATTTCTGTTGATGATGAACTGTGTGTTGAATCCCCTGATTTTAATTCATGTGGTGATTGTTATTGTGATGGCAGTGCTGCTTTGTGTATAGTCTGTTACGCAGCTTTATTCTGTTCAGGAAACAAAGAAAATGAGGATCAGGAGGATCAGGAGGACATCTGCTCCCCTGTGCCTGAAGATGATGAAGAAACTTTGGAAGTAGATGATTCAAGTAACTCAAATGCATGTGTTGAGAGTAATGGGGTGGATGAATTAATTGCTGAATTTCCAGACATTCAGAATTTTTCTGATTCATTTTATTGTGATATATGTACTGACTCTACTAACACTAACTTTTGTGTGGTGTGTGCTGAAATTTCTGCGTGTATAGCAGGTGATAACTTTGTTAGTGCAGTGGATGAAAACCTTGCGTGAGTTGAAGCAGACCAAGAACCCTAACTTAACTAGCTGTTGCCACCTCCCCCTGAGGAGCCACCAGTGATGGAGTTTAAACCCTTGGATTTTGCACCATGGCCGGTCCAAGAGGTTGAGCCCCACTTCTATTGGGGAGACTTTGTAGATAAAGAGGTCAGCTGTGACCCGAAGGGGAGTGAGAAGTCCGCCGCACTCGGCGAAGTCATCATAATTGTCAAATGCTCACCCCCACATCAAGTCTGCAAGTCATGGAAGCATGGAATGAACTCCCACTCTTTGTCCATCACGTGGGCCTTATGCTACAAGCAATGGGATCCTGGTGGAACCGCCCTTAATGAGTTTTCTTAACCTTTTCTTCTTTTTAATTTTCTTTTCCTTGCTTTATTTCTGTTTTGTTTTCAATAAAGCTCCTGAATAATTTGAGAAGCTCAGGAGTTGTGTTTGTGTCTTGGTTATGGCAAGTTTATTGGATTTTATTAATTTTTGCATAGATGGATTGCATATTATGTATTGACTGTTTCCCCTAGGATTTGAAATTTTTTTGAAAAATGATCCCCATATGATTGAAACTGAACTTGGAGATTTTGTTATAATGGCATGATTTATGATAAGTTTGGGGTGATAGGAAGCACACACTAGGGATAGAATCTCTGTCAAACAATTTGCAAAATAATGTCCAGGTGAGGTTTTGAGCCTCCAACATGTTTTAAACTGTGTGAAAATCACTTTTTGAGTTGCACTTTCCTGAATTTGCTTGAATCTCTTTTTGATTTGCATGATTATTTGTTTGCTTCAAATGATTTAGGCATTTTCTTTGTAAATAGCTACTTAGCCTAAAATAATCATCCCTAATGCATGTTCCTTAGTTAGCCCCATTGAGCCTATTAGCCTGTTAATTCTTGATAACCTAATGTTATAAGCCCAAAAATCTGGAAAACCATGTCAACCCGATCTTAGGATTAGGAGAGCATGTAATCTTAGAATGGGTGCAAGAAATTAAGTTTGGGGTGGCTACCCGGTGCAATGTGTTGTTTGGGATTGGGAGAAAAAAAAAAGAAGAAAAGTGCAAAAATGAAAAAAATAAAAAAAGAAAAAAAAAGAAAAAAAAGAAGAAAAACAAAAAAAATAAAAAGTGTTGAAATAAAAGAGGTTGTAGTCACCCAAGGCATAAAAGAAAAATGAGAAAAGGAACTTGAGTGAATTTCAAAGTGTAAATAATGTTTCATGCTCTCTTAGTTCCTAGGGTCTTCAGCCTAGTTCCTTTGTACATCCTACCCTTAGCCAGGCCCCATTACAACCCATAAAAGACCTTCTGATGTTGCTTGCATGTTTTCTGTGGGAATCATTTAGAGATGAAGACCAAATTTATGGGAAGTGCTCTTAAAAGTGAAATTGAGTGAAAGCCTAGACACAAACTGAGCGATTGAGTGAAACACAAATTTCCCTTGTGAGGAAGGCAGTTGTTTGGATTTGGTGATCTCCTTCTTGTGTGTGACTTGGATCCCCTGCTTAGATTTCTGATTGTCTGAATGATTAATTTCTCAACTGTTTAGAATGAAAGATTTTGGGGATTGTTTTGTTTGAAAGGGGGAACATTGAAAAATATTTTGATAAATTGCTTGAAGTCTGTGCGAAAGTTGATTGAATCTTTTGAGCTTGCCAGGTCTTGAGTCTTTTTAAGTTTTTGAGTGTAGTTTTCTTGGGGACAAGCAAGGTTTAAGTTTGGGGTATTTTGATGAGCCTCTGTTTGACTGGTTTTATAACTAGTAAAGACCTTGGCTTTGTGCTTATTTTATATCATTTTCACCCAAATTAGACTTGATTGTCCTTAAGTAGCATTTTGAGTCTGTAAAGTGTTTTTAGGTTAATTTAGTTGATTTAGAGTTAAATAAAATACTTATTCTGTTTTCTGTTTTCAGGTAAATAAAGAGGAATAATTCTGGAGTTTCTCGCCCCGCGAGAAGACTGTTCGCCTCGCGAACCAGAAGGTGACTGTTCCAGAAATTGCCAACCATTCTGTCTCGCCCCGCGAATACTTGATTCGCCTCGCGAGTCACCCAACCCTGAAAAGTCAGAGACGATCACGGCTTGCCCGTGTGAAAGGTCACGGACGTTGCAGTTTGGGAATTTGAAGAGATTCGCCTCGTGAATATATTCTCGCCTCGCGAGAAGGCCAAGAGTTGCAGACCTTTCGTGTTATTCGCCTCACGAGCAGTGCTTCGCCTCGCGAGGACGTGGATTCCAGGAGTTGTATAAAAGCCTGTTTAGGCAGAACTTAAGAGTCTTAGTCAGAGTTAGCCAGTTTTGGCTAGTCTTTGATAGTAGTAGTAGTAGTTTATTTTCCTTCTTTTTCTTTTATGTTTATTTCTGTAATGGAGAACTAGTCTCCTAGATTAATCTACTGTGATTGGTTTCCATTTACACTTGAGGTTCTGTATTTCCTGTTTTCACTTACTTTTCTCTTTTCAATGCAATGCTATATGTTTCTGTTTGTTATTTCAGGAATGTATAGTGTTGTATTGATTCATTTCGGTGATGCTATGTTTCTATACTTAATCGCGTTTGTTATTTCGCGTGTGTTCGTTCATGTTCGTTTGTTCATGAGGGCTTCACCCCGTTTGTTATTTCGGGAATAGGAACATACATCCGTAGTAGTGATTGCGTTGTTAATTGTTGCTACAACCGGGAGGGGATTAGAATCCGCTTAGGGCTTGGATTAACCAATGATAGTGGGAAACCAAGAACAGTAGGTTAATCGTTCTTTAGCTTATTTGTTAATCTTTTAACTGCTTTGTTTTTATTGCTTTGTTTTCTTTATATTAATTTCACTCAATCCAAAACCCCCAAAAACTAACTTTTGATTTTCTGTTAATAATAACAACACTAAAGAGTCCTTGAGAGACGATATCCGAGTTGTCGCTCTACACTACATTATTTTAATAATCACTCGTTCTTTTTGGCGCGTGGCGACAGCGCGTTCAGAGACATATCATACCTATCTGGGAGATTGACCCCAATAGGAAAAATCTTCTTACCATTCCTGAGAGAAGAGCAAGATCTTCAAAGCATGTTCCCATGATCATGCCAAGGGACACAAAATGGGTATCTTTTGAGCATCCCAGAGTCTATGGGAGGGCCTCTGACTTCTTTCTGGATCAGCTCTACTATGAAATGCTGAAGTGGGAATTCAGTCAAATTAGAGTTGATAGAGCCGCGTATTTTGTCCCTCCATCCTGGCTAAGGCATGATGAAGCAACCAGAATTGGAATCATGCCCTACAGGATCTGTCCAAGACTGCCAATGTTAGATCTAAATAAGGACAAGGACATGAAAAATAGAAGATTCAAGGGAGTGATGCCTGAAGCTGAGTCGGCATTGCTTGATCTGGACCAAGAAACCTTTGACTACTCAATGCCGGACTTCCTTTTGCATACTGAATCCATTGAATTGATCAACGAACATAGAGCTGCTGAATTATGGAAATATCACATTATCCACTGCACTGAGAGGCATCTTCCTGCAGTCTCATTCAAAGATAAGAAGAAGGATATTCCTAAGGTCAGAGGGAAGTGTGGTCTTTCACACTTTAGATATATGATCTATAAAGACCTCTGGGGACTTCCTATAAACAGTAGGAATGTGGAATTCATCTACCCCATTAGATGGGCAAAGGAAGTCTCGATGATCCCTCCACCTACTCCAGTCCTATCACAGATGAACCTGTTGCTGAAAAACATGGTTGTATTGCCACTGCTGTTGGTTCAGAAGATATAGCTAAATCCATTCATCATCAGAGCTCATCAGAAAAACAATCTTCTCAACCTTTAGCTCTAGTTGTGATGCACACTTCAGATCATTCAAGAACACTGAGCATATTTCAAGAGTCTGAGAAAGCTCAAGGCAACAGGCTCTGCCATCTAATATTGAAGAGGTTCTCGGAAAAATAGTTGATGAAAGGGTTGGCAAGATAGTTGATGACAAGGTTGAAAAGATAACTGAGAAGATTAAGGAGGATGTCCATCATCAAGTTCAAACTTTGATGGCTCCAACCATATAGGTTGTAAATAAAATGCTGGAATTCCTCATGGACTTCAAGAACAGTCAAGCTCAGAACCCTCCTCCTCCACCACCTCCTGCTGCTTAACCTTTACTTTTTTTCTTATACTGACAATGATGGTCCTCTCCTTTTACCTTTTTGGCCGATGACAAAAAGGGGGAGAAAGGAAAGACAAGAGATTTGTTTAGATTTGTTTATTTTCATATATATAAAGTCAGTTTTGAAAAGCTCATATTAGTTTGTATTTGCAAATTCTCTTCTACTTGCTAACTGCTCTGATACTTGTGTTTGCTTATTTGCTTTGATATCTGCTGCTTTGATACTTATGTTTATTTATTCCCTTATATATACTAAGTAGGATAAGCAGTTGCACCCATTTGTTAACTTATATGCAGTTGATTTTCATATGCTTATTCCGCTTAAATTATTTGAATGCTTTGTCTTAGGGGGAGCAATGCAAGCTCTCTTAGACTTTGCTTTTCAAATTTAATTAGTTTTGTCATCATCAAAAAGGGGGAGATTGTTGGAACCAAAGTGGTTTTGGATTTAATAATATCTAAGTTTTGATGCTAACAAAAGGATTAAATTTCCTTGACAAAGTGTTAGTTGAGACACGTGGTTTCAGTTATGCAGGAATACTTTAATATAAGTAAAATAAACTTGGGATAAGTTTTCATTGAAAAATACGCGTCCACCCTTGTAGACGGGTTGCTCAAAAACTTTGGAAAAGTTACTTAAGTAGACGAAGCTCTAAATATTTGCTAGATGAATACCTAAATAACTTGTTAGGTACAGCAAGTCCAAAGACTTGATAAATAAGCACGTCCATCTTGCCACGTAAGCAGACGGAAGTAATTAGTTGAAGTAAATGAATTGAAAAATAAAGTAATCTAGTAGACAAGCTCTAACTGCCACGTCACCGGACGGATATCTTTATAACTTATTGAGGAATAGCAAGTCCGAAGACTTGATAGACAAAAGGATATGCCACGTCATCAGACGAGCAAAATAAAATCTTGAACAGACTTAGTCTCTCATATAACTAAGCAGACGGAGTTTCTTTTTAGACGAACTCCATCTTAGAATGAATTAAATGCAATCTGAATCTCTTGAATTTATTTCAAATGATTGATATTTATTTCAATAGAATATTTGTTCTTCACATTTGTTTTATCTGCTTTAATGTTTCACCTTGTTGTAAAAGAAACATAGTACCATCAAGAAATGCAAAAAGCAGAATCGTACAATAAGCTACTGCAAAACAATCTGTACAATGACAACTTTATGACTGAAAAAGCTTAATTATACACAAAGGAGTAACAACAAGTTCTCAAGCTACAAAACTCGGAGCAGTAAGCCTCCAATTTCATGCTACCTCGATAACCAAGAGTACTATTCAGCATTGTCACAATCAGGCTATCAGTCACAACGGATATCATGCATTGCATGCTATCTCTAAACGGGATTATTCAAAGTAAATGTTGAAGAAATACAAGTGAAGAAGAAGGTCACTATAAATAGAAGACCTGAGATATTGAAGAAAAAAAACTCTTGACTACACAACTTTACGAGCTCAACTTTTACTCATACTCATATTTCTTTAGAGAGCAAGAGTCAGTATTTCTTAGTTTGAGTATTGTGAAAATATTCATTTGATCTTAAACTGTCATATTCTCACACATAGTGAGTTAAGAATATCAAACATTAAATCTCTTTGTTAGAGTTAGAGCCTGAAGAGGCTTGGTAAGAAAGAAATACTTGTAGCTTGGAGAGGTGTTGAATACTTGGTTGTAATCTACTTGGAGAAATAGTAGATAAATCCTTCAAGTGGAAGGGACTGGACGTAGCTCTTGGTTGGAAGATAGTGAACCAGGATAAAATCTCTTGCGTGAATCTTCTATCCCTAAACTCTTCAGTTTTATTTGCTTATACTAACTATGGGGTTTTGATATTGCTTTTGTTAAGCTTCTAAAAGATCTATTTGTGTGTGCTTATTTCTATGTTAATCTTCTTGTGTAAGAAATTTGTTTTGGAAAAAGGTTGTTTTCGAAAATTATTAACAAACACAATTCAACCCCCTTCTTGTGTTTGCCTGTGTCAACCTCAAGTTCTTGATACTTCACTTGTTTTTGATCGTCAAGAGATAAATCTTGCTCTCCTTGCCTAATCATCTTCATGTTCTTCAAGTATTTTCATGATTCAATGTCTTGTTCATGCCATGATCATCACTTTAAATTCCTAGATCTAGAAGCTTTGAAATTTTCTAGAAAATCATAGAAAAATCCTAAAAATATGAAACCAATTTCTATGATCTTATAGTCATCTCTATGTTTATAATTCAAGAGCATGAATCAAACAAATATTTCCTTCTCCCTTTTTTTATTAATGGCCAAAACTCACATGTGTGGGTGGAGGAACTTTTATTAATTATTTTCAAGAAGTTAAGCTTGATTTCTATCTTATAGTTCATATGTATCATGAATCTATGTTGTTGAATCCAAATAAATTCTCTAGCCAAAATTTTTTGTGTTGGCCGAATCTCACTCTTTTTAGGATTAGAAGATTTTGTTTCATTTGTTGTGTTTTAAATCCTTAATCGTGTATCCTTAATGCTTAGGATCCTTAATCCAAAAGCTTACAAAATTTTAGCATGTCTAGCCTGATTAAACCATGATAGTCGAAACCCTAACTATTTGAGTAAGAGTAGTTTTTGATCCAATTTTGTCAAGTGACAATTTATCACGTATCTTTTATACTTAAGGATCACTGATCCAAGAGTTTGTTAAATTTTGAGATCTCTAGCTAATTTAGCTAGTCATAGCCGAAACCTTAAAGTAGGAATAGGTGATTTTAATTGTTTGGTTGATAATTATGTTGTGTGGTTTTTTGAAGGATATTGTGTATGAATCATGTACATGTGCTGTCAAGAAACCGGAGTGTCGGTGAACTTGGGTCGTAAGGAAATATCTTCGAGAGGTAAGAGGAGCTTACCTGAGGGATTTTTCCCAATAACTATTTGTGATTAGTGTGTGGTCTGTATGATTTATCTATGGTTGTGGTGTTTAGTTGTGGTTGTGGTATTTGATTAAAGTTGTGTTATTTATTTGTGTTTGGTTATCTGTATTTAATTATTTATTTACAGTTATATATTATGATATTGTGATGCATGATCTGCCTGGGAATATTGCTATGATGTTGTTTACTGTTGTTTGAGAAGCCTGACAGTTGACAGTGGTCAGTGCCCAATCAATTAATCAGATAAAAGCTTTAAGACTTTACAAGGAATATTCAATAGTTAATTGAGAAATATTGGAAGATATTATGATTTAAATAATTATTTGAGAAAATAAGGAATTATTTGAAAATATTATTATTTTAATGATTTATTAGCGTAAAAGCAATTTATGAGTCACGGTGAGGGCGTAACTGTGAAATTATTTCTGTACTGCTAGTTTTTACGTAAGTAATTCCATAATATTATAAAATTATATTTTATGAAATTAATCTTCGAAAATAACTTAATTATGATATTAGAAAATTATTTAAGTGAAAAAAGCTAAGATTTGGCTTAAATGACTTTAAAAATGTTTAACGACGACAATTTGGAAAAGTATCGACGGCAAGAGTTTCTAAAATAGCAGTACGTATTTTAAACTAAGTTTGAGCCTCAGGTGACTCTCTTTTTGAAACATGAAGTTTTCATAAAAGATTTTAGTAACTGATGATTTTACGAAAAAAAATTCCATTTGAAATGATTTTCCAAAATCAAGTTTTACGCAAACAGTGTAGGCGGTGATTTTGAACTTAGTAACCGAGACGTCGGAGTGCTAGTGTTCTTACGGTGTTTTGGACTTTGTGTCCTGATTTCGGTGTATTTTGGACTGCGTGTCATATGGAATGTGTCCTGAATTCGGAGTAAATAACGTTATTCAAAGTGAATATTGTTTTCTATTACCACGAACCTAAGCCTGATGCATCGGTCTAGGGTTTCGTGATTGAGCACCCGGACTTGAGTCCCGTGTTAATAATGAAAATCTTAAGATACTAAAAATGGTGAATGGTCGAAATCTTTTGAGCTTCGGCAAGGAAAGATTGAACACAAAGAAAAATGACGAGAACAAAATATTTTACATGCATTTTTAGGCAGACGTGCATATTTGTAAATCATAATATCATGGCGATATTCATGAATCGACGTATCATTGTACCCTGGTTAGACAATGAAAATCCATATTCGATGATCACTGATCCTTAAATTGGACAATGTGCTATGGTATCCATATTCGGGGATCACTGTGCCTTGTGTTGGACAGTGTGCTATGGATTTGACTTCGTGCCTTTTCCTGTGTGGCTATTGAGCTTGATCAACTCACCTCGACGTTGGGATATCTCATGAGATTATGTATGAATTTAGATTACGAATATGAAGTGTTCATGCATAGTTTTTGAAATGATGATGTTTGGGTTATGAAACCCAGTGATAAACTATTTGCCTTATTATGAATGCTTATGTTGTTATAAACATGTATATGTGTATATGTCTTCTTTTATGTCTTGCGTGTAGTTATTGTGTTAAATCTATATATTAGCGTCTCACCCTTACAAATATATCAGGTTCTTCTGGTAATTATCGTTGTATCTTGGGATACTAGTACAGATGAAGCAAATGAGTTCTTTAAGTCACTTGCGAACATAGATTCTAGATGCTTGAAGAAGTATCTGTTTGTGGGAAAGACCACGAGGGTCTTTCCAATAATGTCTTGTGAAGTGACCAGCTTAGGAGTCTTGTTTTGGGTTTTATTTTGAAAAGGTCGGTAACTGTGATGTTGTAATATTATCTTTGTTTTAAGTTTCTCTTTTTGAAAATTGAGACCTTTTGAAAATAAAAACGGTATGCTGTGGTGACTTCTTTAAGAATATGACTTTACTACTTATTGTATGTATTAAGGTGTTCTAAAGTTATTCGCGGAATAAAATTTTTACACCCAAGTTTTTTTTTACCTTAAATAAATAAATTTTTCGAAAACAACCAGTGAAATAAAGTTTTATTTTCCGCAACGAGGTAATCATGTAATGACCCAAGTTAGGCTGTTACAATGTCTCCTCTAGAGCTAGCTGAGTTGAAGAAACAAATAGAGGATCTGATGCATAAGCAGTTCATTAGACCTAGCGTATCTCCTTGGGGAGCGCTAGTGTTGTTGGTGAAGAAGAAATATGGCAGTATGAGGTTGTGTGTCGACTATCGGTAACTCAACAAAGTGACCGTTAAGAACAGGCATCCCCTCCCTAGGATTGATGATCATATGGATCAGTTAATCGGGGCTTGTGTTTTCTCGAAGATAGATTTGAGGTCAGGATACCATCAGATTCGGGTTAAGTCTGATGACATCCCGAAGATAGCATTCAGGACGCGATATGGTCACTACGAGTATTTAGTTATGCCCTTTGGTGTGACTAATGCTCCTGCTGTGTTCATGGATTATATGAACAAGACCTTTCACCCTTTCTTGGATAAGTTTGTGGTGGTTTCATAGATGGCATCTTAGTGTACTCCAAGTCGACCAAGGAGGAACATGAGGAGCACTTGAGGGTTGTCTTGCATACCCTTAAGAAAAAGCAGTTGTATGCTAAGTTGTCTAAGTGCGAGTTTTGGTTAAAGGATGTGAGTTTCTTAGGTCACGTGATCTCTAAAGGTGGGATAGTCGTGGATCCGACTAAGGTAGAGACGATGCTCTAGTGGGAAGCGCCAAAGTCAGTGACCGAGGTTAGAAGTTTCTTAGGTTTAGCGGGGTATTATAGGAGGTTCATAGAAGGTTTCTCTAAGTTAGATTTACCCTTGACCTGTCTCACCAAGAAGGGACAGTTGTTTGTTTGGGACTCTAAGTGTGAGGAGAGTTTCCAAACCTTGAAGGATGGGTTGACGTCAGCACCGATTTTTGGTTTTGCCCGATCCTAGTAGACCTTTCGTAGTATATTGTGATGTATCGAAGCAAGGTTTATGTGGAGTGTTGATGCAAGATGGTAAGGTAGTAGCTTATGCTTCTAGGCAGTTGAAAATCCATGAGAAGAACTACCCTACCCATGATCTAGAGTTAGGAGCTGTGGTGTTTGCCTTAAAGATTTGGAGGCATTACCTTTATGGAGCTAAGTTCGAGGTTTTTAGTGATCGTAAGAGTTTGAAATATATGTTTGACTAGAAAGAGCTCAATATAAGGCAATGTAGGTGGATGGAGTTTCATAAGGACTATGAGTTTGATCTAACCTACCACCCAGGAAAGGCCAATGTGGTGGCCGATGCTTTGAGTAGAAAAACCTTGCACGTCACCGCTTTGATGGTTAGGGAGATGGATCTGATCGAGGAGTTTAGAGACCTAAGTTTAGCTTGGGAAGTTACCCCTAAGAGTATTAGGCTTGGAACCTTGAAGGTTACCAACAGTTTGATGGATCAAGTTAGAGAAGGCCAAAAGATAAATAAGTTCCTCTTAGACCAGAGGGAGTTGCTTGCTCAAGGTAGAGACCTTAGTTTTAAGGAAGGAAATGATGGAGTTTTGAGGTTCAAAGATAGAGTTTGTATACCAGATGTCCCGGAGCTTAGGAAGTTGATCCTTGAAGAAGGACAAAGGAGTGGACTGAGTGTGCACCCAGGTGCCACTAATATGTATTAGGACCTTAAGCAGATGTTTTGGTGGCCTAGGATGAAAAAAGATGTGGCTGAGTTCGTGTATTCTTGTTTAGTGTGCCAAAAGGCTAAGATAGAGGACCATAAGTCATCAGGAAAGTTGCAACCTTTGAGTATCCCAGAATGGAAATGGGACAGTATTGCCATGGATTTTATGTCTGGACTCCTGAGGACTCACTACAAGAATAAGGCTAATTAGCAATGGAATTTTTGCGACGGCCTCAAATCCATCGCTAATTTTATGTTTTCTGACGGCTTAAGCTGTCATAAATGGTAGAAGAGATTACTGACGGCAGTTCCGTCGCAAATCTGTCAGTATCGTTCCCGCCATTTTACACGAAATGTTGGCGCCACTTTGAGACTGGCATGGCCGTTGCTAATGTGCAAACTTTTGTCCAAGGTCATTTGCCATGGCCATATTGGTTTGCGACGGACTGTACTTTTGCGACGGTCATTCTCAATTTGTGGCGGAATCCTGATTTGCGACGGCTAGGCCATCGCTAATATTAAAAGGCCGTTGCTAATTTCCATTAAGTTACTCAACGGTTTTCTTCCTGCCTTCACTTCTCATCTTCGCATAAACCCTTTTCTTCCTCCCTTCTCACTTTGTTTCTCTGCTCCCACCGCACGCCGCCCATCCACCACCTCTCCCGCCGCCACTGCCGACCCCTCACACCGCCTCCCTCGCCTCCCACCACCACCCACCCCTCGCACTGCCTCCCGCACGAGTCGTGCCTCCCACCGCGGGTAACAACTATGGCCGTCATCAAACTCTTGTTCCCATTTGTTCCTTTTTTCCATCCTTCATCATGGGATACCTACATGAGGTGATGAGGATATCTGTACATAAGGTTTTGCATATCGTGGTAATGTTAAGAAAATAAAGTTAGATTTAAGATAAATGATTGATGTTTGAATATTTGGGATTATTGCAGTTCTGCATCTTATCGCAGGGGGCAAGTTCTCAAGCAGATTCATGTTTCATTTTGAGCTTTTGCTGCTTCTGTGTGGGTCTTGCACGCTGTCATTTTTTTGTTGTTGTGTGGTTGTTTGCTTTGCAGTTTTATGTGTGAGTTTTATAGAGAGCTTGTTGCTTCATTTTTTGTGCGGCAGTAGTGGGTTTTCTTTTGTTCTTGTTCCTATTTGGTGTTTGAGGGGTGTTTTGTTTTTGTGGATTTGTTGTTTATGTTATGTTTTGTACCTCTTTGGCCTTAACATTTCTTATTCTAAGCTTTTTGGTTATTAATATTTATTTTGGTTTTTCAAAAAAAGGAGTTTGAAATGGAAGAAACATTCAAGTAGATTTTGTATAAGATACAGATTGGAAAGGAAGATTGTGATCTCATTTTCTTTTTCTTTTTCTCTTTCACTTGTTGTGCAATAATACATTTATGCTTAATTGAAATAATTTTTAATCTAGTGTAATTTTTTGAAGGATAAATTTTTCATTGCGAATGTCATTATGGATGTCACCATAATTTGATGGCCTGTACAACATTATGCCAACTAGCTATATTGATTCTCAGAAAATTTCTGCTATGGTTGCATTTGCAAGCATTTGCTTAGGATGAGGTGGACCACTTCTAATTTCATAGTTTTGTGCACGATCTTGCCTTATATCAAAATAGATTAGATATCTCTCATAAACGAAAACCACTTCACTTATGCTTTATTTGGTTATTTTGTTTCATTTTCTATTCTGGTTATTTGGATATGATTGTGTTTATACTCACTATGGTTTGAAGAGAATTAGTTACTGATATGCAACAAGATTTTACGCTTTCTTTATTTTTGGGATAAAAGAAGAGCTTTGTTATATTAGTTACGAAATCAAGTAGGTTTAAGAGGCTATTGGCTTCTTAACTGAAAGTTTTATGGACTTTGATATTTTAACTCTGGCCTAATTGGAGTATCCTTTTTATTTCTCAGAACATCAACATCAATGCTATCCTTTAAGGAAGCACTTGGGACTTTCATTGACCTTTTTTTATATATATTTTTGTTGACATTTTTATTAATGATAAATGTCCAGAAACTCGAATAATTATATCAATTATAGGAAGACATTGTGTCAGAGTAAACACTTAAAGGAGATTTGGTGGATAGAAAATAGAATGACTTGGCTTGTTAGTGAAGAAGAAAAACAAATTAGAAAGTATAAGGGTCTATTTGGTTTGTTTCTAGAAAAACAAATCTTGAGAATAGGTAGCGGGCAAGTTACTCTCTGTTTTTTAGTTTTTTTTTTGTGTTTTTTGATTTTTGTCATGCATTACGAATGTGCTCTGAATTTTTGGTTTTGCGTTGTGCGGCATTGAGATGCTTGGTCCTCATATCTGGTTCAAGGAAGTTGCAATCTTTTTCTCGGACTCTTTTGCTACTTGTAAGTGTTTTAAGTTTTTTTTTCTATTAATGTATAGGTGTGTATGCTTGTTAATTTTTATATATGATTGTTAATTGTTAATTGTTAATTTGGTGATAATACTTGCTTGACTGAGGGGAATTTTTGACAATACTTCCTTTGTCATGTTGCATATATTTGTTTATGAATTAGTTCTGGAGAGTCACGTTCTCTGAGAGAGTAAGAACGCGACTTTGAGGTTCAACAACAAGGGCAAAATCGCTTCCAAGCAAACAAAGCAAGACAAGGTGTGTTTTTTTCGTTAATTTAGAGAATGTTTGATTTTGATTTGATCATTTTTTGGGTGCACCTTGATGTGGAGGTTGTAATTGTTTTGGTAATATAATGCCTTTTGATTAATGTCTATAATCTGTTTGTTGAATCACCTAAATGCTTTTAGGTTGGAATGTGGTCATGTTATAGGTGTTTGGGTTAGTTTTCTTTTGATATTAATGGCTTAATTGGTGAGTAGCTTGAATCATAATCTCTTCTTGTGTTGAATGGACTATGAATTTTCTTTATTGTCTTTTGTGTATTTTTGACAGGATTATGATTTATTAAGGATGCTTAAGCAATTGGTTGGAAAGCAATATATTTTATTTTGAGTTGATTTTGCCATTGCATGATTTTCTCTTCTTTAATAGTCTGAGTTGACGGGTTCTTTACTAACTACATTCTCTGTTTGAATATAGTTGATTTCAGAGGTTGAATGATATGATTACATGATGTGATTATATGATGTACGCACTCTCTCAAAACAATTTGCTTTTAGTTATGAATTTCATTTATCGTTTAAAATTATTATTCATTTATCATTTATAATTATTATTTATTTATCATAATAGAGTCTAAATTATAATTAATATAAAAAATAACTAAAGTTTATATTAATTTTGAATTTTATATTAAATATTAAATAATTAATTAAAAATAATTCATATTTTAAATAATTAATTAATAAAGAATAATTTTGAATTTTATAAAAATGTGTTGCAATTTGCGACGGCCATGCCGTTGCTACTTTATGTGGAGTCCGTCGCTAATATCCTATGATTTGTGACGGCCAGGCTGTCGCTAATTAGCGACGGCCATTTAAAAAAACCGTCAGAAAGCGTTTGCGACGACCCAATATGTGACGGATTTATGACCATCGCAAATCTGTCAGAAACATGTGTTTTGCGACGGATTTAAGCTGTTTGCGACGGCCTTTGGCCCTCGCTAAATTCAATTTTTCTTGTAGTGACTCCAACTGGTTTTGAGGCTATATGGGTTGTTGTGGTTAGATTGACTAAGTCTGCCCATTTCATCCCTATGAACATGGAATATCCTTTGGAAAAGTTGATCAGGTTGTACATCAAATAGATAGTTAGGCTACATGATGTACCTTCTATCATAGTGTCAGATAGAGAACCGAGGTTTACCTCTAGGTTTTGGGCTAGTTTGCATGAGGCTTTAGATACCAATCTTAGACTAAGTTCAGCTTATCACCCACAAACTGATGGTCAGTCTGAGAGAACCATCTGGTCCTTAGAGGACTTGCTTAGAGCTTGTGTGCTAGAACAGTCTGGTAGTTGGGACAAGTTTTTGCCCCTAATAGAGTTCACCTACAACAATAGCTTCCATTCCAGTATTGGGATGACACCCTATGAAGCTCTTTATGGGAGGAGATGTAGGACACCTTTGTGTTGGAATGAACCTGGTGATAGTGTTGTGTTAGGACCTGAGATAGTGCAAGAAACCACGGAAAAGTGAGGATGGTTCAAGAAAAGATGAAAGCGGCATAGAGTACGCAGAAAAGCTACCATGATAAAAGGAGGAAGGTGCTCGTATTCCAGGAAGGCGATCATGTATTTTTGAGAGTTACTCCAATGACTAGGGTCGGTAGAGTGATGAAAGCGAAGAAACTTACTCCCAAATACATTGACCCTTACCAAATTCTTAAAAGAGTCGGTGAAGTTGCTTACCAAATAGCCTTGCCACCTTTATTGTCCAAACTTCATAATGTTTTCCATGTGTCACAACTTAGAAAGTACATTCATTAATCATGATCCAAACCAAGTGATAGTCCCCGACACGATTCAGTTGAAAGAGAATTTGACTTTTGAGGTACAACCCCTTCGAATTGAGGACCGGAGCGTGAAGCAACTGAGAGGCAAAGAGATTACTTTGGTTAAAGTCGTTTGGAGTGGGTCAACTGAAGAAAGTTCTACATGAGAGCTTGAGAGCAAGATGATGGATGATGGAGGCGTACCCCCACCTCTTCATTCGAGGTGAGTAGAAATTTTGAGGACGAAATTTTTATAAGGGGGTGAAATTATAACACCCCATTTTTCGTATAGGCGCTTGTGGTGAATGCCTTGTTTGTTAGGAAGGTTTAGAGTGGGTTAAGTCGGTTTTTTAAGTCAAAAATCCCTTCCTGATGCATGAGGATGCTCGTGCTTGATGCACGTGTCTTGTGGCTGCTTGAGTCACAAGAACGACCGTGCTCAATAGGGAGCACGACCGTGCTCATGGGAAAGCGCGTCTCGCTGATGCTAAGTTGAGCACGACAGTGCTCAACAAGGAGCACGACCGTGCTCAGGTCAGAGTCTATATATAGATTGCTAGCAGCGAGGGTTACGAGTGAAACCCTCTAAATTGGAACTTTAGGCAATCCTAAGTGTGACGACAGTCTCTCTCATTCGTCCCCTTTGAACCTAATCATTGTTTGGTGTTCCGTTCGTAGTTGAGAGAGTACAATCACGCGTCAGTGCCAATTAGAAAAGGTAATAGTTCTTCCCTTTCTTAGTTCCTTTTTCTTGTTATGGATTGGGAACAAATTGGTTCACCTTTCTGTGTTGGTCAAGGCTTGAATCGTTCGTCGAGTCGTTCGAGGGAACCGGTTTAGGATCGTCATCGATTTATATGGATTCTTAATACCAGGTATGGGGATAATGAATAGGATGAGTATGTAGGCATGGGGGTAGCGTAAGACGAAGGGTTACCCATGACCCTTTCCTTTGATAACATGTTTATATGCCTTTATGCATTTTTGCTATATAATGTTTAACTGTTTATGATGTTGATGATTGGCATGACTGTTATTATTAATCAATGTTGTCTGTTATGATATGATGATGTTTATGACGAGTTTATGATGATTATTGGCTGTTGATTGATGTTGTGAACGCGTTGATGTTAAAACGTAAAAGATGTTAATAATGTTAAGGGGGGTTGTTCCCCTTTGTTCATAAATTTGAATGATAGTAATAACTGTGAGGTTTATGCCAAATGGTTTAGTCAATGACCCTAGGGATTGATCCTTGATTGATTAGGGACAATTAAATGATCTGAGATTAAATGATTAATTCCCCTTAATTGTAAAACTTGGATACTTAATTAAGATTAATGAAATGATGATCAATGGATTAGTTAAAGCCAATAGGTGTGAATCTATGAATTGTCTCCGAGGATTTGGCAAAGGGTTTTTGACGCTTTCTGCCCAGATCAGTATGGCCACGCTCCATTGAGCATGACCATGCTTAATAAGTTGCATGCCCGTGCTCCAATTCAAATCCAGAACTGGGCATGTTGCCTAACCACGCCCGTCCTCAACAGTCAGCACGGTCGTGCTTGACTGTGAGCTCAGAATGCCCATGTTGAGGAGTGAGCACGCCCGTGCTCACCTATGCAGAACAGAATGCTGAAACAGGGGTTTCACCCCAACCGCCTTAAAAGACATAATAAGACACCAGACGAACTTCAAGATAAAAGGCAAGTGATAAGACGTTAGGCCTTGATGCATGATGGTCAAGGTGGTAATCTCTAGTGCTTAATGGCTAGAGTGTTAATTAAAGATGATATGGTACCTTGGTAGTCTAGTGGCCAATGGGACCTCGATGCTTAATGGTAAAGGTGGTAATCTCTGGTGCAGAACGACCAGAGTGTTTAAAAGAATAAATATGAAACGATAATGATAATCCTCGATAGCCGAGTGGTCGAGGTGTTAAGGGTGTTAAAACTTGGGTAGCCTAGTGGCCTAAGCGGAGGTGGTGGTTGTGCTTGTGTGTTGTGTTGAGCATGCATTCACACATCAGAGATGTTAGTGGAGGATGTTCAACATTGGGGAGGTCGTCCGAGAATAAGGCGATCTGGCCGTCCGTGGTGATTGATCCGAGACTTAGGTGAATCATGCGCCCCCGTGGTGGCGCATCCGAGAGTAAGGTGCGTCGGTTATCCTAGGGGTCCACCCATGGCAAGGTGAACTGCCCCGGTGATAGTGTGATTTCACATCATATTTCATGTACATTTTTGCATGCATTTTCATATAGTTTAAGCATGATTAGTTTGATTTTTATTAGTTTTTACCTTGGAACGGGTGAGGCGGTTTCTAGGTGTTGTTTTGCAGGAATTTAAGGAAAAATGCTCAGAATTAGCCATGATGGAGCTTGGATGAAATAGAGCTTGAAAAGTGAAGAAAATGAGCCAAGCAGACCCAACACCTCTTTCTGCACTCCAAGTGTTTGTCAAAAGTTCCCAAAAAGACAAAAAAAAAACATTTTATTGCTTTCATTTTTCTGTTTTGATTTCTCTTGATTCCTAGTTTAGTCTAGATAGTTGCCGAAGTTGTGAATTGGTAATTGGCAACCGATCCCTGTGGATACGATAACTGGTCTTACCACCGTATTACTTGTACGGCTAGGTATACTTGCCTATATTTTAGTCTAACAAGTTTTTGGCGCCGTTGCCGGGGATTGGTTTTGCCAATATCATTAGTAACAAAAGAGGTAACTAATTTAGACATTTTTTTTATTTTTTTTATTTTTTTGTATATATTTGATCTTTTTGTTTTGAGTTTTGTTTGTGGTAGGTGGACGAAATTCATGGAAAATTATTATTATCCACCTGATGAGGAAGCCGCAAGTCACACTTGGGAGGACAACTTGTGTTGGGAAGACGATATAGATTTGGGAGAATTCTTTATGGAGTTTTCTTTATCTCATAATATTCCATCACGAGTTGATTGTATGACTGGCGAGCTTATATATATATATACTCCAAGGAGGATTGGGAAACCTTTTGCTCGTATTTGCCACCTCCACCACCATGTTTTATTCCCATAGAGCCACATGAAGCAGAATTTGAGCAGAATATGGTTGTGGGAATGGCTCAAATTGAAGATGAAGTGGTGATGGTTGATGAGTCACAAGAAGAGGAAGTACCTTCCACAAATCCTTGGGAAATTGAGGGATGGGAATGGAATGAGCAGACACCTTTGAAAGCTGCTCTAGAACAATATTCCCAAGAACTATCCACCTCTGAGACCAAAATCGTAAACCAATCGGTGATAAGATCGAAGCTGTGAAGCATAACTTCAAAACGCAAGTTAAGGAGATTTGCAAACAGTTAGTACAAGAGTCACATGTAGCACAATTTGAGCAAAATCTGGTTTTGGGGATAGTTCAAAATGCAGATGAAGTGGTAGTGGATTTCACCATGCTTGCCAAGCGATCTGAAATTACTGTATTGGATAAATATGTTGGCTTGCATGCATGTGTGGACACTGCAAAATTAGTCCCTTCCACTTGTCTGTCAAACTTCCTCGTGAAGACACCACTTGACCCGAGAGGAAGTAAGTTCAGTATTGCAGTTGAAGAGGTCAATGGAGTTTTCACACACTGGCTAGGTGGAATTGTGGATAGAGTCATATTGCTTCTACAATCGCCACTCCACAGACCATGGGATCAGGGTGGAGGATCTTACATCTTGAGCACCCCTTGGTCCTTATACCACAAGCTATGGGATCCAGGTGGATGCTTTTCAATAAGTCAAGCTAGTGACGTTAAAGAAGCGCTTATTGGGAGGCAACCCAAGTTTTCTTTTCCTATACCCTTTGTTTTTGATTTCAACTCTTGAATAATTTGAGAAGATCAAGAGATTTGTTAATAGTTTTGTTAAGTGTTTTCAGGGTAAAGAGGAAGGAGAAGCAAAAGGGCAGAGAGGAGCTAAGTCAGCAACCATCACGCCCGGGCCGTGACACTGGTCACGGCCGTGATGAGCCAGAATTGAAGATCCGAAAGGATCACGGCCCAGCCGCGATCCCCATCACGGGCGTGATGGAAGGACCCTGAAGTCAGAGAGCATCACGGCCTAGCCGTGATGGAGTTCACGGCCGTGACAGGCCAACACCCATGGGCCAGAATTGATCACGGCCTGCCCATGATGAGGCTCACGGCCATGATGCACTTCCCAACAAGTTTCTGACAGGAATGTGAGCCAACACCCGCTACCACCTCGGTGAGTTGTTCCAAAATTTATTTATTTTTTTATTTTATTTTATTTATTTTATTTATTTTTCTCCTCTCTCCGACTTGATTGTTTACATTGGGGACAATGTAAATTTTTAAGCTTGGGGTAGGGGTATTTTCGCATATTTGTGCATTTTGCATGTTGCATTCATATAGGCATAGCTTGGCATGATCACATGATTAGATTGCCCCTTGTCTAGATGTTGCATCCGATTGTGAGAACTAAGTGCCAAATAACTTGAGATAATGAATTCTTGAACCCAATTCTGTTTATTCTTGTGATGAGGCTACAAATGAAAAATGCTTGAGATGATCTGTGATAGTTGATAATTAGCATGTGGTTTCGTAGATTTGGGTTTCTCATTGATTCTTGAACTACAAAATGTGAGATTTTGAGCCAAAAAGGGGTACTCACTAAATCTGCCCCATTCTTGCTAATAGAGTGTTATTCCTCTTGGATTGTATTTCTCTAGAACTTGACTTGAAACCGTTTTGAAACTTAAAGATTTTTTAAAACATTTTTGAAAATGATTGAGGCATTAGATATTTTTCCGGCCTTCTGAGCTTTGAATGACTAAATGCTACCCCTTAGTTGCCCAATTTTGAGCCTACATGAATAAAATACTTTTCTTGGTACCTCAAATTACTTTGATGAAATATGCTTGATAAGGGCGCCTTTTAAAGTATTACTAAAAAGGGTAAAAAGGTAGTTGAAAAAGTATGGGATAAGAAAATCAGAAAAAAATTTCTCTGGAACTGAAAATCTCCCCTTCTCCAAATAAAATAAAAATAAGAGAAAAATAAATATAAATAGAGAAGGGGATGACAAAAAGAAAAGTGAGAAATAAAAGAAAAAGAAAGAAAGAAAGGTGGAAAAATAAATCAAAACCCAAAAAAGGGTATTTTAGAAGGTGTCATGATTTGCAATGCTTGATATTTGTGTAGCCTTTTGAAATGTCCTTTTCTTGATTTCCCCACCTAACGATAAATCCCATGGCCCCGTTACAACCAAAGCGAAAGACCTCTTGATTCTTAATTGTTTTCATTAATAAAGTAGAGATTTGGTTGATAGTCAAGCCTATGGTAGAATTCTTTCCTCGAGGAAAATGGAGCGAATTGTCATATATCCCTAAACACTTGAGTGAGGTAAGAAAGAATGCCAAACAAAATATTAAGCTTGGGGTGACCTTCAGGTGAGAAAGAGTGCCCGAATCAATGAGAATATGAATTTAGAAAACCTAAGCTCTAATTGGACTTGATATTGATTGTCTCTTGCTGAATTATTTGAAATGCCTGTTACTTGGATTGTTTACTCGGGTTCTTAGTTCACTATCCATGCTTTGATTATTTATATCTTCTGGTCTTAGTGATTGCTTGAGGACAAGCAAATGAATAAGCTTGGGGTGATTTGATAGTGTGATTTCACATCATATTTCATGTACATTTTTGCATGCATTTTCATATAGTTTAAGCATGATTAGTTTTATTTTTATTAGTTTTTACCTTGGAACGGGTGAGGCGGTTTCTTGGTGTTGTTTTGCAGGAATTTAAGGAAAAATGCTCAGAATTAGCCATGATGGAGCTTGGATGAAATAGAGCTTGAAAAGTGAAGAAAATGAGCCAAGCAGAGCCCATCACGACCATGATCAAGAAAACTGAGAAGATTGAAGGCAAAAGTCATAAGCTGTCACGACCTAGCCGTGATGCTCCGAATTTGAAAGCGCGCCCATTCCAGAACATGTCACGGCCTGGCCGTGATGGCCATCACGGCCGTGACGCGCGGCCTCCCTCTAAATAAGAGCGCAGGCAGACAGAAACGAGGACTCTGGAGGATTCTGGGATTCTTCCAAATAGAAAAACAGGGACTTTTAACCTAGGAGCACTTTCACCCTAGGGAGACTCTTGGGAAGCAAAAATGGGTGGTTTTTCTCTGCTCTTGGATTGGAAGAAGATTGGGGGATTCGTCATGAGTTCACTTCATCCCTTCTCTCTTTCTCTTTTTGTAATTTCTATTACAATGAGTAGTTAAATCCCTTTTTGTTGGGATTAGATGTAACCAAACTGAATATTATGTATTTTCCATGATTGATTAATCTGTGTTCATGCCTTCGTATTAGTGTTTAATTCCTACGCTTAATGCTTGTTGTGGCTAGCACCCCCATGACTTGATTATCATTTTGGTATGCAATTGGAAAATTCGTATTAGAACGAGAACTGGAATTAATCACCTAGTAAACCTTGCATCTAGGAATGGAGTTTGGTTTATTAGTAATTGCGTAATCCTTAATTGTAATGCAAATTCATTAATCTAGGCCACCTAAGGAATTATGGTCTATTAGTGGATTTAGGCTCTTGCCATCCGAGGAATCGGGGCTTGAGTAATTTCGTGGGTTGATTTTAATATTTGAAGCATGAATGGGAGGTATCTAGTCTTGATAGTGCATGAGGCTAAGGTTTGGTGAAATTTAATCCCAACACCTCTTTCTGCACTCCAAGTGTTTGTCAAAAGTTCCCAAAAAGACAAAAAAAAAACATTTTATTGCTTTTATTTTTCTGTTTTGATTTCTCTTGATTCCTAGTTTAGTCTAGATAGTTGCTGAAGTTGTGAATTGGTAATTGGCAACCGATCCCTGTGGATACGATAACCGATCTTACCACCGTATTACTTGTACGACTAGGTATACTTGCCTATATTTTAGTCTAACACCCAGCGTTGGTGCTTATTGCATAGCATACACGTTTGTACGATGATGACTGTTATGTTATATTATTGTTTGTTATAACATGCTTTTATAATGTATGCTTGTATTCTAACTGCTTCCTTGCCATTGTATTCATATACCTGATTCTTACTCCCTATCTCTATGTTTATTGTCTTGTAGCATGTATCTTTTGTGCAGAGGACGGCGAGCATCCAGTTGAGGAGTGACTCCGAGGAGCCGCGACTCGTGGTTAGGATTTCCAGTTTTTGGTTATTAGTTTAGTTGTTTCAGTTTGTATCCGAGGATATTTTCCGGATTGGTTATACCAGCTCTGTATGTGACAGCAAGGGTTGGGTTTCGTTTTATGTTATTTTTTATTTCCATGTTTGAGACTTAATACAATGTGGTATTCTCTATCCGTTGTTGGTTTTAAATTTTAATAAATGATGCATGTTTTATTTTACCTTATCTTTTTATGCTTTATATGCATGCAGGGTAGAGGGTGTCACCAAGTGGAGATCGGGTTTCAAGGTGTTTTGGCACATTTTTAGGAAGCATAAAGACGTTGAAGATTGCAGGGAACATGTTCAGTTGGTTATTGGCGGATTACCATGAAGATTTTCCTAGAATGTAGGATTTTTAGTTAGCCATGGTTAGCCGTTGTGAACAGTTAGTTTGTGTTGGCCACTAAGTACATAACGCTTGAATTTAGGAGAACGTGACCAGTAGGGACAATCCATTAGAGTGTTCAAATTGTAACTTATAAATACCAAGTGTAAATATGAGAAAGAGACATCAATACAATCAAACACATTTTTATTCTCTATTCTATTTCTTTCAGTTTTACTTTTCGCAATTTAGTTTAATTCTCTCACTTTTCACACTAAACATTCTTTGGATTGGTTTAGAAACCCACAAGTTAGGAGATAGAATCCATCTTCTATCGTTATCGACTGATAAGGGAGTCACTATTATTTGAGCTTAGCCGAAGTCACGGCTAATACCAATTCACCATATAACACGATTGTATAGATACCTCATTTTGAAAAGGGGAAGACATTGAGACGCTATTGCATTGTTACGAGCTCATAGGCTTAAAAATTGGCTAATAAAGAAATGATATTTGGGATCATATATTGAGATTGGTTGGGTGATATGAATTTATTTACATTATGTGGATTGATATTGGTGATTACTTCTATTTGATTATGTTGTGACTTGTGTATGAATTTCATGAGATTGAGTTATTTATCTTTAATTTATGAAAAATATTTTGAGCTGTTTTATTTTGAAAATTAATGAATATCATGAATGTTTTTCCGGTTACCACATCAACTAAGAACAACGCTTTTGCGAAACTTTTTTAGAACTTGTTTTAATCTACTGTGATTCCTTTCTCATCAATAATATTATTTTTAGAGGACGAGATACCATCGAGACTGTGGAAGCTTGAAGACCTTCTAGTTACTTAGTTATTCTTAGCTTTGATCAATGTTATTTGGAATAAGAAGTTGATTTTGGCTAATCATGATCACTATTGTCGTTTGGGTTTATTTTCTAGTAGACGCCCAATTTGGAGACGTTTGATTTATTTTCTTAACTTTTTATAATTAATTTTATCGAGGTATTTCTCAGACTTATATCCATATTTTAAATTTTTTATTTGGAGTTTCATATTTTATTAAATATTTTTGAAGGATTTTCACATAATTTAATATAGATTACTAATACGACAAAATGCATTACAAAAATTACCTTGCGGTTATGGAGATAGATAGATGGGAAGAGGTTGGGCAAAAAATTGTTCTAATATATTTACTTCCTTTTTTGTAATCATGTATAGGTACAAAGTATCCATCATCGTTATCCGTAACTAATCTCCGTCGTGAAACCTATTGGGTTCTATCCTTCCAATCAGGTTTTTTTCCTTACACTAGAATCAGAATTTGAATCATTGACCACTTGATTAAGGTGTCCAAATCCTTACCACTTGGACCAATCACATATTGATATATTTACTTCTCATTGGGAGAAGTTAGTGTAATTTCTATAAAAAAAAAGTGTGCCAAATCTAATTAAGATAAACCTCAAGAAGAGTGTACTGTAATTTACAAATGTCAAATAAAAAATAGAATAAAAAATACACAAAACGGAAAAAAAAAAAAAATTTGCGGACAAACACACAACCCGTCTTTCAGCTCCACTATAATCATCTATCCATTATTCATCTGCTCCAAGTTGAATCATTATCTCATTATTATCCGGGATATCTGGATGACAGTGGAGTAATTAAGTCCCTAGCTTGGGTGCCCCCTCCTACTGATTTTGTCAAATTTAATGTCGATGATGCTCACAACAGACCCGCGGCTCCTTTAATTTTATATTTTGATAAAATTGATTTAAAAAAAATTAATGTTAAAAAAATTAATTTTTATTTGATAATAATATTTAAAAAATACGTTCGAAAGAATTGATTTTATTTGAATAATAAAATAAAATCACTTTTAAGATATAAATAAATAGAATTTTATGTGTCTTATATCTAGAAGTTTGAAATTGTTAGTTCTGCTAAAATCTGGTTTGGATGCCACAGTGAGGTTTGAAACAGTAACCAAAAAGGCACTATATCTGCCTGTGGAGGTGTCATTAGGGACACGGTTGTTTTATCAAAGGCTTTATGTGTAATCTTGGTTCCTGCAGCTCCCTTCTCCATGGCATGCGTTTAGCCAGAAACTTGTCCCTCAGGAAAGTGACTTTTGAAATTGACTCCTCTCAAGTTGTGGATTCCATCAGATCTGGAATTTCTTGATCCCTTTTCTCAAATCTCCCTTTGAAGAGATTTCCTTCCACCTTCGGCAGCAAGATTGGCAGGCTGTGGTACATCACACTCATAGAGAATCAAACATGTGTGCTGATTTCGTGGCAAAAAGTGGCTTTAACGCCCCATTGCAAGTCCATAGAGTTGATTCTGTTTTTCCTTTACTTAGTGTCTTCTTGAAACAATATGATTGTAATGGAGTTAACACCTTTTGTTTTGTTTATCAAAAAAAAAAAAAGACGAAGATGATAGTAACAACTAACAGCGACTTTCAGTTACGCTCAAGTCTTAAAGGGCAAAAAGAGAAATAAACCCATTGAGATAGGGGGCCGGCCCGACCCGGCCCAAACAAGTGGAGAAAGAGAGTTCCCGCTCTCATTTCAAATGCCCGCCCTTACACCCTATACCCATAGTCCCATACGGCATTTGCATTTCACGCGCCACACACACACACTCTCCGTGGGAAGTTATAAATTAAGAGAAAAAAGAAAAAAGAAAAAAGAAAAATCAAAAATGAAAAATGAAAAATCAACATATTATGATTACTGATGAGTGAGTTTCCTTATTCATTAGAGAACAGAGAAGATCAGCATTGTAGGGTTAAAGCAAAGAAGAAGTAGTAAGAGATTCAGTTGTCATGATGGATTCTCCCGAACCTTCCAAGAACAACAAGGGAACTTCTAGTGCCACCGCCGTCAACACTTCTTCATCGGAATCTCCTCAAGTACAAGTAACTTCACTCCTTAATTCCTCACTTTATTTAATTAATTATTTATTTTATTTTATTTTTTCTTTTGTTGTTCCTCCTTTTGTTTTTCTTCAACTTCTTCTTTTTACCGTAGATCGCACTGCAGTTCTTCTTGTTTAATTAGGGCTTTGATCGTTGCTGATTATTGTCTTTCTAACTCTGAGTTCTTGAATTCTTCTTTATTCGTTGAACATGGCATGTTCTTTTTTACAATAAAACAGTTTGATTGAGTTTTTAGTTTCACGGGTGAGGTGAGGGTGAATTTCCTTGAAGAGGATTTAGGAGTTTAAGGTGAAATTCGATGAAGAATGGCACTCGGTTTTCTTCATTACTGTAAACTTGTTTTCATTTTGTTTGATTTAACCTTCGTGTTTTAATCGTTTATTGTTGGCTATTGTTATCTTATGCCATCAGATTTTAATTGTGTTTCGAATCATCCGAATAAATGAATTCAGTTCTCAGAAACTTGTTTTAGAAAGATGATTCTTTATGAAGTCACTTCAGTCATAAATCATGTTGTGTGCAGTGCTTAATGGTTTGTAAATTAAATCCTACTGCTTTATATTGGATTTCTTGATCATTTTTCTTTTGGTAATACCAATTATAACTCGCTTCAATTCAAATGAATTCTGATCAATTATAAAGTTTAAGTGTTCTAAACACTGAAAGGTTTAGAAAGTGGCCACTTTTTGGGTCCCATATGTGATTAACACATCATGAGTAATATTCACTGCCATTCCTATTCTGTTTATTTTTCTTCTCATTTCTTACAGGATGTTTGTTAATTGCCTTGATGATGATGCTCTATCCTCTAAAGTTTATGAACCCATATTGTCTTATTATGGCATAAAGTGAATGTGATGGATGAAAAGAAATAAGATCATTCATTATGTAAGTAAATATTATGCGGTTGCTGCATGTATGTAGTATGTTGCCAAAATCATTAATTATTGCTATTTGGTCCTGGTCTTGATTCTAGAACCCTCTTTTGTGTTTGGAGATGTCTAGAGGATTATTTGGTTGTCTTATTGTGTCTTCAGATTATTTCATTTCATTTGCAGTGTGGCGAATAATGAATGCCTCCTTTTTAATTTCAGGAATCCCCCTTTCTCAGATTTGCAAACAATTTATCTCCCATAAAGCCTGTCAAGGCATGTAATGTGGCACAAGGTTTTGTTGGACTCAATTCTCCACCTCTTGTATTCACCTCACCACGCATTATCTGTCAGCGTGAAACAAAGTTCTTGGAAAGGTTTGTGACTTCAATTGTGCTTTTCTTTTCTTTTCTTTCTTTTTTTGACAATGTAATGGCTGTTTGTTGAGAAAATTTGCCCATATCAGGCCTCAATGCACTCAATCACCCAGTGTCGAAATATGTCAAAGTGACAATGGAGACAGAAGTCTTGTAATTGAACCTCCTGGTAATTCCAAGAAATTACGATCTCAACTGCCGCTGCCAGGGAAGCTTATAACCGTCACTCAGAAGGGTGTTGAAATCAAGAATGATGCAAATACTCAAAACTGCAGTCCTCCACCATCTGTTGATGAATATTTGGCAGATCCTGTGGATATTGATCGAATCTATTCAGCCAATCCAGATGAGAAACAATCTGGTGATGCAGTCGAATCATCATTAAGTGACTTAACTCAGTCGAAGAACATTACGTTAAAATTTGATAACAAAGATGGTCCCGGTGATAAAGCAGAAGAACCTTTGCTCTTGTCACATGAATCTAATAAGGTTCATCAAGAAAAGCCAGCACATGTTGAAGAACCAGGAAAAGGAGAAGATGAGGAAAATGACGTTGAATGGGCTTCTCAAGAGCGCACAAAGTTAGAGTCCCATTTGTCTGCAGATGTTTTAGAGAAACAACATAGTCATGATTCACTTGTCCAGGTAACCATAGGTTCTTGCTTATGTCAATAATGCTGATGCAGCATCGTCAGTATGGAGATATGACTAGTGTGACCTAGATTGTATGTGTTCCAGTCTTTCTTATTTATTACTTTATTGTTGGCTTACAAGATTTTTAAGCTTCAGAGTGCAGGAAATGAACTACGGGATTATAGTGGTCGTACACCTCAGTCTATGCCTGAACCTCTGCAGGTTGTTAAAGAGTGTGAGGTTTGTGATGAGATGGTGTCAACCTCACATGTGAGTTCAGAGAACATCTCAGAAGGTGGTTCTGAGGTATAGATTGACTTCTTTTTACTGGTATATCATATTTGTCCTCTATAGGTGGTTAACTTTTGTGTGAATTTTGCTGTCTTTTTACAACCCCCCCCCCCGGTGTGTATTTCTTTGTGTACTTTTAAGATTATGAATAGATTCTTTCAAGGTCAATGAATGATAATAGGCTTGAATATGCATCTATGTTTTCATCATTTTGGCACCTGATTTTGAATTATCACCAATTAATAGAAGGACACATGTACTTACCTTATGCAGTGAATGTGTTAGGCCTTAGTAGAAGTTAGGAATAACGGATTTGCTGATAGGATTTGTTAGATAAATCAGTTTGCTAATTGTTAGGGGTTTGTTAGGGGGTTTGCCTTAGTAGAAGTTAGGAATAATTGATTTGCTGATAGGATTTGTTAGAGAAATCAGTTAGCTAATTGTTAGGGGGGTTGCCTATAAATAAGGCTACTAATAGGGTAGGAAAGCAGTCTTTGTAATCATTGATTTGTGACTGGGTTAATCCTAGTGTGAAAGGAGAGTGCTCCTTTGGGGGTATACTTGTATACCTTGTTCTTTGTGTTGTTTTCATTTTTACTATCAATAAAGAAGTGTTTTAGTCTTTCTTTTTCTTGTCTTGTGAGTTTCTTTCTTGAGAGTTAGGCTCTGTTCTTCATATCAGGAAGAGAGGTTCCTAACAAATTGGTCCGACCTGCCGGATTGTTCGAGGTGGAGCCAGTGTCGCCGGAGATGGAGGACATGTGGGCCAAGAAGGTGAAATTACCGAATTTCACTGGAACAGACCCGGTTGGGTGGATTACTAGAGCTGAAGGGTTCTTTGTTGAGCAAGAAATTCAATCTTTTGACAAAGTGTAGTGGGCGTTCATGAGCATGTACCCATGCTTTGGTTCTGTTCTTGGTGCCAAGAAGAATCGGATCAAAGTTGGGAGTCATTTTCCTTGGCTTTGATGAGAAGGTTTGAGGTACGGATGGAGCACGTGGGGGAGACGTTGATGCCGAAAATCAGGAATGGGAACCAGACTGGTGATTTGTCGATCTGGAGAAAAGTCGATCTTTGGGAAGTCTACAAACACTACTAGCATCAGCGACTGTTAATGGTCGGGAAGAAGCACACCAGAATGAATTAGAACCTGAGACCGAGACGATTGTAGATGTGGTGGCGCAAAAGATGGGGATGATAGCCGAAGGGAGAGAAGCGGCAAGTGTGGGACAAGGAAGAAAGGAGCAAGCGACTCTTGGCGACCCACCCCCTTCGCCGGAGCCGTCGGACACCGATCTGTTTATGGCAGCTAAGGAGTTGAAGATCGCTCAAATCCATCAAAGGGCGATGGCACATACACCACAGACGGGGCCACCGGAACCGCGGAACCCCGGCCCACCTGCGACGGCCCTTCCCGAGACGGAACCGCCGGACGTCAGTCCTTCGACGTCCAATGGGTCGCGACCGACGGAAGCATCCGGGACACTCCATGGAAGACCCGAGTCCACTGGTCTTCATATCACTTGCGACGGCTCTGCCGGTGTCGGAGCCGCCGGACATCAGGCGACCTGCATGGGCCACGGAGTCGTTGTTGACAAAACCTCCAGGGATGGGTGCATTTGCAAGGTAAGAAACAAGTCTGAGAAAGAGAGAAGACAGAGGGGCAAAGTGGGGAATTAGTGAGTTGAGTGTTGAATTCTTTAACCTAATGGGCCAGGCCCAACAAGGTGAATGGAGACTTTTAGATTCAACTGATCCAAGGGTTAGGCAGAATCAAGCAGAAAATGTAAGAGGGAAAATTGGGCCTCACTTCACAGATATAAGGCCCATTAAGAGTGGTTTTATTGTTGCAGCTGGAAATCAAATCACTTTGTGGGCAAGTCTAGTTGGGCCTACTTTAAAAAAATATATTGATAAAGATATTTCTCATGAGAAATTGCCCCAAAGAAATTTCTTCGTACACCCATGTACTGTAGAAAGAATCACACTTTGTTTTCTGGCCAAATATGCCACAGCAATCAGAGCATTCGACCCAGGAGGAAATTTCTATGTTTTATGCATAGTTTGGCCATCATGCTTCAAGCTATGGGACCCCGGTGGATGCTTCAACCTTGAGGACAAGGTTGTTTTTGAGGAGGGTGGTACTGTTAGGCCTTAGTATGGATAGGCCTTAGTAGAAGTTAGGAGGCCTTAGTAGAAGTTAGGAATAACTGATTTGCTGATAGGATTTGTTAGATAAATCAGTTTGCTAATTGTTAGGGGTTTGTTAGGGGGTTTGCCTTAGTAGAAGTTAGGAATAATTGATTTGCTGATAGGATTTCTTAGAGAAATCAGTTAGCTAATTGTTAGGGGTTTGTTAGGGGGTTTGCCTATAAATAAGGCTACTAATAAGGTAGGAAAGCAGTCTTTGTAATCATTGATTTGTGACTGGGTTAATCCTAGTGTGAAAGAAGAGTGCTCCTTTGGGGGTATACTGTATACCTTGTTCTTTGTGTTGTTTTCATTTTTACTATCAATAAAAAAATGTTTTAGTCTTTCTTTTTGCTGCTGTGAGTTTCTTTCTTGAGAGTTAGGCTCTGTTCTTCATATCAGGAAGAGAGGTACCTAACAGAATGCATGAAATCTTAATGCTTTGGTCTGATCTAGTTTATTTATGGAGCTATGCATGCATCATGGCAGAAGATTTTTTTAATGAAATTAGCAGCAGGTATACTCAAAATCTCTGCAGCAGATAGGTAACTGTAATCAGACATCTCTAGTTAAAAGTCCCCCACTCCCCAATTTTTCAGCTTATTAAGTTTACCCTTGAAAGTTTTGTGGACATGCGGTAATTACATTTTCTGAGTGCTGATGAGATTTTCTTAGTCATTCAAGAATCAAGATTAGTAAACTAAGACTTTCATCAATGATTTGGTTGCTAAAGGGTTTTAGTCATATCGGATGAGACTAGTGCGGTGTAGTGGCATTATCTACTTTGCAAATGACTAATCTATCATGGAGGTTAAATAGGACAATGAAATGCAAGCTTGATCAGGAGTTTGAATTTGTTGTTTGAGTCTGAAGATTTTCTTTGTGCAATCAGTTAATTATTACAGTCAATGTAGGCTAGTCTAAAGCACCATGGTATTCTTAGACGCTGTCTACAATTTGAGGAAGCTGCTTCAAATGCTCTTGGAAGTAATAATTCTCATATGAACTTGAATGCAACTTCAAGCAAAATGAAGATGGTCAAGCTGTCCGAACCTATCCCTTCTTTGTTTCCTCAGCGATGTAGTGGAAACTTCCCGGTGACAGGCTCCAAGCCATCAGGTATTGGGTTGCATTTAAATAGCATCATAAATGCTATGCCACCTGGCCATGCCACAACTCCAGGTATGAGATTATCAGATGGCTTACAGGGTATGAAATCCACATCTTCAATAAGTTTACATAAAATGGAGAACATGAAGATATGCTTAATATCTCCTAATGTGGATGGGCAATCATCAGTTGACACTGGAAATGAGAGCCGTGAAATTGATGTCTCAATAGCTGCAGATTCTTTGATCTCTGAGTCTCCTAGCTTGACAGAACATATTGCCTTATATCCTGCAAGTGTTCATGATAAAAGGAAACTAAGCCCTACTAATGCTGGAAATTCTGAGGAATTCAACCAACCTAGCTCCACCAAGAAAAAGTCAGTTCATGTTCTTTCTCATAGTTCATTATTTATTCTTTCTATGTCTAGTTGCATGATCAAATTTTACAATCCTTTTTAGGAAAAAGACATCAACCACCACTGATGACGATGGCTGTAAACGATGCAACTGTAAGAGGAGTAAATGTTTGAAACTGTAAGTAAATTTTTATATATGTTTTGGTATCTCACTTTATATTATTTGCAGTATCTATATGTTTCTATTTGATTTCCTTGCAGTTACTGTGATTGTTTTGCTGCTGGGATCTATTGTGCCGACCCTTGTTCTTGCCAAGGCTGCTTAAATAGACCAGAACATGAAGAGACTGTTCTTGAGACAAGGCAGCAAATTGAATCGCGTAATCCACTAGCATTTCTTCCCAAAGTTGTACAGCATACCACTGATATTCCATCAAATAATATGGTATAAGACTATCATATTTCACTTTCTTTTATATTTTTTTTGGTTTCATAAATATATTGATAGTTTAATGTGCCCTCTGCAGGAGGATGCAAATCTGACGACACCATCATCGGCAAGGCATAAAAGGGGTTGCAATTGCAAAAGGTCAATGTGTATGAAAAAATATTGTGAATGTTATCAGGTTGTGTATATTATATATATTATATGCTCAACATTTCACCAGTTTAATCTCGTTTCTGCTAATAGCTTGTTATGTTTGAAAAAGGCTAAAGTTGGATGCTCTAGTGGATGTCGATGTGAGGGATGTCAAAATGCCTATGGCAGGAAAGAAGGTTAGAATTTATATTTTGAATTTGGATATTGTTAATTCTTAATGCCCCATAAAATTTAACTTAACTCTTGTTTAGTAAGTACAATAATGTGAGATGATGTTAAGAAGTTTTGTTGTTAGTTGTTACTCAATGCTCATCCATGTAAGAGAAGTGTTGAACCAGCACTACTTTGTTTTTTTAATTGTATACTTGGAATTGATTCAAGAACCTCAAGCCAAACCTGCTAAACCCAGGTGGCTTTGTAGCGAATATGTTTGGTCACAATGGCCATACAAATGTCACTTATTTGCTTCTTGCTGGCCATAATAACTGGCTAATTTAAGCATTATTTAAAGTATAGCCGTGGATTTATTTGATTGCCAAAGCGAGGCGAGAGGATAAAGATATTCAACCAAGAATGTTGGTTAAAGTGACACATTTTCTTAATTTCAGATTATGTTGTAATGGAACATGCTTTGAGTAAAGAAAGGGCGAGCAGCATGATTGAAAAAGGATCGGATAGCACATTTGACAATAAGCTGGAAATGGTGGCAAGCAAGACAGATTTGTTACAAACAGAGTCGCATGACCTACACCATCTTTCACCTCTAACGCCATCGTTGCAATGCTCTGAGTAAGAGTACTTTCATTGTAAATCTTTGAGTAAACCCCTAAATTCAGTGCTCGGTGCCGCAGGTCTTTAAAGGTTTTTTGTCACTGGCCAAATCCTTCACATATTTAAAAATTATTTAATATTTAATTGAAAGTTTTTTGTCACCAATTAAGTCCTTACAATGATCAATGTGACGTTTTAAATCTTTGAATGACTTAAATCTTCAAATATTTAAAAGCTTTCAAGGACCAATCTGGTGACACCATAATTTTACTTTAAATCTCTCTATATTTGATAGAATAAGATGTTATAATCCCGAGTACATATTTTTTGACGTCTCTGCTTTAGTGCTTTGATTGGCCTTTCTATCTGTACAGTCAAGGAAAGGAGGCTGCAAAATTGCGACTTCTTGCTGGAAAATATCTACCATCCCGCCAATCTGATGTCAATATGTTCCCATCTCATGCAAAATACATGAAATCTCCGCAAAACTCCCAGAGCAGTCTTGCACTTATGGAAACGAATGAGATGTTGGGAACTGCCTCCTATGAATGGCAAATGGACTGCAAAAATATGGACATAATGGATCAACCATCATCACCAACATGTAATTCAGTTGCCAATGTACTCCAGCTTACTCCTGTGTCAAATCCTGAGTCAATGTCTAGTACTTCATTGTTTTCTTCTGAAACAAACGAGTGGACAAATCTTCCACAATCCCGAATCTCCCACGGATGCATTCGCCAGTTATCTTCTGGTTCTCTTCGTTGGCGCAGTTCACCAAATACACCAAGGACTGGATTAGGTGAAGCACAATATGTACAGTCTGTTGAATCAGATAGCAGGCTCTTTGACATTCTAGAAGATGAAACACCTGATATATTGAAAGAAGTTTCAACTCCAAGTAAGTCTGTGAAAGCAAATTCCCCGACCCAAAAGCGAGTTTCTCCTCCCCAAAGTAATCTACGTGGTCTTGGGTTAAGCTCCTCAAGTGGCTTGCGAAATGGCAGGAAATTTATACTGAGAGCTGTACCTTCTTTCCCACCATTGACCCCTTGCACTAATTCCAAAGGCAATGTGAATGAGGATTTGGGTAACAGTGCCAGCAAGTGACAGACAATCACAAAGTTAAAGGATGTCCTCAATGTGAATGAATGCTATACAAGACAGTGGATTTATTTAATCTGGTATAATGGTTGCAATCTTGTTTGGTGCGGGTATGTTCGCAAAGTTCTGTTTCCTTATTAATTTTGTTTTTCATGTGTTTTAGAATTTTACCATTTTAGTAACATTAATGTTTGATTGTGGCAAACAGGTTCCCAGGGTACTTGTGTGAACTATCAATGCAAAATTGAAGTTATGATTGCATCGTCCTCCAATGTGTAGTATTTCCTTTATATTTTCAAGCAATTTGAAAGTTTTTGTTTAGTTCTTTATTGGAACAAATTCTTGTTTTCTTTCCCTTTGGTTAAGAATCCTGTTGCATATTTTCAAAAGGAGTCTCATCCTTTAAAGGAACTCGGTAATGTTAATTGATAGCTCCGGCGAGCGTATCGGATCGAAGCAAGCAATAATAAAACGGTGAGAAATCGAGTATCGAACTCAGGGATTGGGAAATCATGTACAACTTCACAAATAAAACAATTATTTAGACTAAGAAATAAATGTGAATAGATTTCAAGAAAATAAAATAAACAATAAAAGAAACCAAATATTTTTCGGGTTTTTAAATATGAAAAGTGATTTTTAGGAATTGGGTTACTAACAGGACTGTTTATGTTATTAAATTGATTACCCTTGTTAATTATCAAAATTACTTTGAAGGTGATTTATCATAAATAAGTTAATGTTCTATCTCGAGATACAAGAATCATGTCCAATTAAATCAATCTTATTCTCGTGGTTTGTATTTAAATTGAACTCATTAAGATTCGTGATAATTCAAAGAACTCTCGAAGGATCGTTTCTAACTCTCGTGATTTAAGTCCTAAGTTCAATCTCTAAAGATCCAATACCTAAGTTTACTGCTAGGTTCTTCTTAGAGTATCTATGACATGCAAATAAGTACGCACCAAATTTACAAGTAATTCATGCAATAGGAATTAAATCAAAAACAAATTGGAATTAACAAAGGGAAAACATTAATTCATAACATAAAACAAGTCTTTAGGCATAGTCCCAATTCCTAGAAATAAAAAGACTAGAAATCCTAATTTTTGCCTAAGGTTGCAGCCCCGAGATCCCTATTTTCGAGCCTAATTGCCTTATTTATAGTGTAGGTTAACTTGGAATTAAAGCAATTACAAAATCAAATCAAATCAGCAAATCAAAATTTCATATTTTGCTCGTCACGTCCGTGATGCCTATCACGGTCAGGTAGTGACAAGTTCTGACTTTATGTTCTTCTTTCTTTTTCAGCCCTGCTCGATCATGGTCGTGATGCCATCACGGCCAGGCTGTGATGGGCTCTGTTTGGCTCATTTTTCTTGTATTTCAAGCTCCGCCTTCATGCAAACTTCATCATAACTGGTCCTGAGCATTTTAATCTGCGTATTTAATTACCAAATCAATAGCTCCGAATTAATTTCCAAATCTCATTATATCCTTTATTGTTGTGATAGGCAATTATTATCCAAATCCAAATTGATTTGGATCCAATCTTTTATCTCAATGCCAAATGAATTATCTTTTAATCATAATAATTCAAATCTAAATTGATTTGGATTCAAATCCATCATGCGGGCCCTTGCAATTTACTTGGCAATCTTCAATTTAATTGCAATCCTTCTTCTTTGTCCTTTCCTAAAAATAAAAATAAGAAAATCTTGAGAAAATCAATTAAATTCTAATTAAAATCAATTAAATGCACATATTGACTCTAAAATAACTAAAATAGGAAAACAAAGTCAAATTTGGGTTAAATCAAGTATTCAACTCAACTTAATTGATTAAATCCACTCTAAAATAATAGATAAAACATGATAAGCCAGCGGATTATCAAAATACCCCAAAATTAAACTTTGCTTGTCCTCAATCAAACTAAAAATCAAATAGACTCAAAACTTGGCAAGCTCAAAGGATTCCCTTTTCATTCAATTCAATTTTTATTCAATGTTCTCCCTTTTCATTATAGTAATCCCCACATTCATTTACTTCAAACAAAGATAATTTCACCATTCATGCAATAATCAATCTAAGCAAAGGATCCAAGTTACACACAAAAGGGAGATTACCAACTTCAAACAATTGTCTTCCTCACAAGGGCATTTAGTATTTCACTCATTCACTCAAGTGTCTAGGTTATCAACTTTTCACTCAATTTCACATTTTAAGCACACTTTCCCTGAATTTGATTTTCATCTCAAACATAGTTCCCACGAAAACGTGCATACATCATCAAAAGGTCTCTTAAAGGTTGTAATGGGGCCTGACTAAAGGTAGAATATACAAAGGTGCTAGGCTTTACATCGCTAGGAATTAAGAGAGCATGAAACTTTTTACCTTGACTTTCCACTCTTATTCCTTTTTCAATTTTTTTTTCATTCTTTCAATTTGGGTGGCTACAACCTTTTCCTTTTAATACCCTTTTTTTATATTTTTGAACTTTTTTTCTTTTTCTTTTTGCCTTTGGCTTCAACCTTTATTTTTTTTCTTTTTCTCATCCTAAAATAACATATCAAATCCTTGTAGCCACCCCAAACTTTGTTTCTTACAACCCTTGTCTTGCTAAGCATCCATGCTCTCCTAAATCCTAAGATTTGGTTAACATGGTTTTTTCGAATTTTTGGCTTATAACACAAGGTCATCAAGAAACAATAGGCTTATTAGGCTCAATGTGGCTAACTAGGGAACATGCATTAGGGATGGTTCTTTTTAGGTCAAGTAGTTATTTCAAAGAAAATTGTCTAAATCATTTGATGCAAACATATAACCATGCAAACCATGAAGAGATTCAAGTAAATCAGGGAAAGTGCAACTTAAAAGTGATTCACACAATTTAAAAATAATGTTGGAGGCTCAAATTCCTCACCTGAACATTTTTAGCAAATTATTTAACCGAGATACAATCCCTAGTGTGTGCACCCCTTCACCCCAAACATGTCATAAATCATGCATCCACAACAAAATTTCTCAAAGTTCAATTTTCAATTTTCAAATCATTAACGGAAATCATCAAAAATCAATATTTTTTTATGCAATCCATCTATGCTAAATTCAATAAAATCCCTTCATGCTTACCAACACAAGACTCACACACATATGACTCAAGTAAAGAAAAGCAAAATAATTAAAAAGAGAAGGGTTTAGAAAAACTCAATGAAGACGCTTCCACCCGAATCCCATAGCTTGTGGTAAAAAGACCAAGAGATGCCCAAGATGTAAGACCTTCCTCCCGGATCCCATGACTTGTGGAGTGGAGATGGAAGAATCAAGTGTGATGAGATTCTATTTACTTCTCTAAATGTTATTATGAGCCCACTTCCACCCGGGTCAAATGGTAAGTCACCTACTCCAAGAATGACCTTTATGTAATTATTTTCTCCATGAAGCACTAGAACCATAACTTTTTGAGGCGACCCTAGAGCCTTTGCCGCTATTGATGAAAACTCCCAATTCTCAGGCAATGACTTGAACTCCAAAGTTGGTATTTTTACTAAGTAATGTGATAGACAAATTGTAGGCACCAACTTTGTAACATCCACATATGCATGCAAACCAACATATTTATTCAACTCACGATTTTGAGGCTCCTCAATAGGATTGGTGAGAGAAGTATTTTCCACATGATTTGTCTCATTTGTCCCTTGCAAAGGAACAATAGGAGTTATTTCCTCCTTGAACTCCTCTTCATGATCCCCTCTTCTTGAATCATCTTCCACCACCACTTCATCTTCATTTAAGTCCATATTGGCAACAACATTCTCTTCAATTTGAGTCTCGTACGGCTTTTCTGCTAGCAATTTAGAAAATTCGTCAGTTTGCTCTTCTAACCTCTGAAAGTTGTTACTTAGCATCTATGCTATCAATTGAGAACGTTTCTTACGCATTTTATGCCTTTGAATCATGGCACTAAATTCCTCCTTACTACGCTCTATGCTCTGGTCAAATGTTGAGCATCTATATCCCAAAGTGATTCCAGCACCTCAGGATCCAGCTTAATGTCTGGTGGTGGTTGTAAGGATGACAAATAGGATCTCCATTCCTCCTTTGAGTATATCTTCACATGCTTATCAACTATACAATCAATCACGACCTAATCAATTTGAGATTTCCTGTTTAGATAGAAACAATGGTCCATGTGTGCCATCCACCTAACACAAACAAAACTCAAAAGTAAAGATCAAATATATACAAAATAGAAAAAATAATGCCTAAAGTAGTTGTCTTGTTTGTTACTAATGATATTGATAGTGCCAATCCCCGGCAACGGTGCCAAAAACTTGATAGGCTCCGACAAGCGCATCGAATCGAAGCAAGTAATAATAAAACGGTGAGAAACCGAGTATCGAACTCAGGGATTGGGAAACCAAGTAAAACTTCACAAATAAAACAACTATTTAGACTAAGAAATAAATGTGAATATATTTCAAGAAAATAAAATTAACAATAAAAGAAACCAAATATTTTTCGGGTTTTTAAATATGAAAAGAGATTTCCAGGAATTGGGTTACCAACAAGACTGCTCATGCTACTAAATTGACTGCCCCTCATCACTACAAAAAAACAATTGTTTAGCGACCGTAATTTTCGGTCGCTAAACCATGTAAATCGGTCGCTATTTATTTTAGCGACCGAATCAACGACCGATTTATGGTGGTAGCTGAATACCTGGTCGCTAAGGTTTTAGCGACCAAATTAATATTTCAGTCGCTAATTAGCGACCGTAAATTCGATCGCTAAATAATAGTAAACGGTCGCTATTAGGTTGGTCGCATTTTTGGGGTAACCATTTCTAGCGACCGATAATCGGTTGCTAATTCGGTCACTAATTTTGATTATTGTTAACCTATATTAGCGACGGATTTTTAGTATCTATACCTCATCGGTAAATGTGAAATAAAGTTTAGCGGCCGAATTATTGGTTTCCAATTCGGTCGCTAAACTGGTTATTATTTTTTAAAAAAAAATTTAAATTTTTAAAATAAATTTTTTTTTTCTGGTTTTCTTTAAACGTTAGCAAACTTACTAATAAAACACACAAAATTACTTATGAAATATACAATCATAAGAAAGAATAAATATATATAAAAAGAATAATCTAAAATGTCGTACAAGAATCGTTTAAAGTCAAAAATATGGAGAAAAAAAATCAGTCATGATGAGGGGGAGATCGAGGAATCCAATCATCCTCAATGTCCGTACCACCGCCGCCGCCTCGCTAGCCGATCGTCCTCGGAGTAGCAACATCGAGGGCCGCGGCGGATGAATCGAGGAGCGGCAGCAGAAGCGCAACAACCGTCGAGCATCATCTCCGAGCAACCGGAGTCTGGATCCTCATCTGCTCCTACACACCGCAGCAGATGTCGCCTCGCTCGATGCTCGCCGCATCGGTTCTTTGGTGTGCCCGAGTCAACTGTGCAATCTGGTTCGCCATCTGCTGCTCTCTCTCGCTCTTCTCCCGAAGCTCCGCGTTCAGCTGCGTGATGGTGTCTTGCATTTGGTGGAACTGCTCCTGAGGGACGGTATCGGCACAGCAAGGAGCAGGCGTGCTGGACGATGACGCGATGAACTCGGCTCCCAGGTATCCGAGGCCATACACGTGCCCCTTCTTGTTCCTGCCCCCGACGACTTCCAAATAAATGGCATTATCGTCGACGGAGACAAGAGAGCAGCCATCACCAGTCAAAGCCTCATCTTGTGACTGTGAGGCAGGTGATATGGCATCGTCCTTCTTCTCGTTGAACCCCACCTACAAAGTATAGTTGAAGAGATTTAGTTAAAATTATATCCAATATTAACAAATCATTTATAATAAATTACAAGTAAACACTAAATTATTTTTTTGCTTATAGCATAGTTACGGGCCTTGTCGTTGACCCATGTCCCCGACTTCAACTTCTTCGTCCTCTCCACCAACTCCATAGCAGTCGGGGCCCACTGTTTCTGTGCTTTCTGCACATAAAAATATAATATTAAATTCATAAGAATAATTAAAAATGAAAACTAATTAATTAAATAGTATATTAAGTCAAAAGTTTAATGTATTACCAGCTCGTCGTAGTGGGCGGCGGCTGATTTAGACCCACCGGTCCAAGCACATGCGCCACCATCAGAAGCTCGATTACGCCGAGCTGTGGCCTGGATCTCCTGGAACTTCTCAGTATCCCAGTACTGGTCCAGCTGCCTCTTGATCTCAGGATCCACCGACCTCCCCTTATTCTGACCCTTCCTCAGCTTGTTCATCAGATTCTTCATGACCAGTGAGCCTTTATGCTCAAATATGTCCCTGACGAGAGCCTCTAAAGCTAAGTCCCACCTATACTCTTTCTGCAACTTACAGTTGTTAGGAAATTCGTGTGTACATATATATAATGTAAATTTAATTTAAAAAACTTAATAAATTGTTACCTTAAACTCTAGAAACAATTGATCCCTATGGCCCAGTGGGATGGCCTTCCATGTAGGCCATGGACCATCAAACTTGCGTCGCAGGATCTTCGATATCGAATCAGAAGGGCCCTTCAGCGGCGTAAAGTCGCAGCAAAATTAGAGCATTAATAAATGTTATAATTAAATTTAAAAAAACAAGTAAATAGAAATTAATGATACTTTATATATATTAAAAAATTAAATTAGCATACTCGTTATCCCCCCTGGGGATAAGAAGAATCCTCCTGTCGGATGGACCATGACTCTCCTGTCCCGATGATGATGATGGTCCTATCGTCGTAGGTGTGGATGATGAGGGTGCAGCCTGTGTCCCGACCACATGAGGCTGGGTGGGGGGTGCAACTCCATCACCCTGAGGTGTCCCGTCAACAGAGGTGCTGGTAGGGTGGTCTCGATCTGAAGGCTGTGGGTTGGCCGGCGAAGGGACTCTCGCAGCACGACCTCCACGACGACCCCTACCTCTGGAGGAATCTGCCATCTATGAATAAAATGAAAATATGATTACACAACAGTGTAAATAATACAAAAATAAATTACCTAAAAAGTTGAATGACATTCACACAATGAATTATGACAGAAATAAATTACCTAAGTAGAATCTCCGTCACTAAATTCACCCTCACTCTCATCAGTATCACTTGATCGGAATGTACCTTCGCTAGATGCGTCCAACTAATATTGATCCATTAACTCTCTTTCAACTTCTTCCCCATTTCCGGAAATGTCCGCCAGAGAATTAACAATAATGTCCGACGTAATTTGCAACGGTACGTGGGGTCTTGAAAACTCATCATCTTGGTACGGAGCATCTTTTTCAGGCTGGTTGATTACATTATCAGTAATTATACTGCGAGCCTTTATCTTAATAACACCCAACCAGCCATGATGTCCTTCGGGATATGGCGAGTAATAAACCTGCTCTGCCTGTTGTGAAAAAATGAATGGGTCGTACGCCTTATTATACCTTCGAGACAGCCTAACTTGAACAATACCATAATTTTTATCTATTTTTGTCCCTACGTCAAGAGTAGGATCAAACCAATCACACTTGAAGATAACTAATTTCATCACGGGGAAACCGGTATAATCGAGTTCAAGGATGTCAGTTAGAACCCCATAGAAATCATCCTCTACATTGCCATCAGTGGCTCGCACACAAACACCATAGTTACACGTCCGCATTCCTTCATTCCATATTTTTGTGTTAAATTTATATCCATTTACAATATAAGTATTCCATGATGTAACCCATCTGTTAGGCCCCCATGCCAAATTTGTCAACAATGGATTTTGAACATTGTTTTCTGGATCTAGTACCTAAACAATCAAATATTATATTATTCTTATACATGCTATATATTTAAGGAGATAAAATGTATTTCAACAAATGAAGATGCTTAACCTACATATTTACTGAACCACGTAGCAAAGTGAGAAGTAATTTCTCGATCAACCCGATCGTTTGAAATGTCAGGTTGGAGATCCCTTAGAAAATTGCCGTACATCCTACATATGGGAGATTAACAGCAGGACGATTAATAATCATAAATGTCAATTGAACTTATTAAAGACGTTGTAGAAACTTACTCTAAATATGGCGCCACCTCTTCACAATTTTGAAGGATATACAGATGAGCAGCATTAATGTCACGCTGCTCCAAGAAATATCCTTTTGATTTGCCACTAAATCTGCCCGGATAGTTGAATATTGATATAGGAGGTCTAGTTGAACATCCTTCGCCCGAATCAACGTTTCTAGGCATCCTTGTCCTTCTCGTGTTAACTTCATCCGGATAGTAATAAGAGGCAAAAGTGGAAGTCTCCTCTACTAAGTATGCTTCACAAATGGAACCCTCCACTCGTGCCTTGTTCTTGACTTTGTGTTTAAGGGAGTGCAGGAACCTATTACAGAGGGATACATACAAATAATTACTAGTTTTAGGGAAAGCTAAACTACGCTCTCGTGTTCGTGAATTTCATATGTATTAAGTAAAATAGTTGATGTTGTTTACCTCTCAAATGGATACATCCAGCGGTATTGGACTGGGCCACCAACTCTTGCTTCGTAAGGTAGATGAACTGCGGGAGTGTTCCATGGAATCAAAGAAACTCAGCGGGAAGATTTGCTCCAGCTTACATAACAAAACGGGTATATTGACTTCCATATCCTTTAATTGATTCACATTTAGTATTGTCGATGTAAGCTCCCTGAAAAAGTGGCTATGCTCAACAAGTGGGTTCCAAATTTGCTTCGGTAATGCGTCGAACGCAATTGGAAGCAACCGTTGCATGAACACGTGGCAATCATGACTCTTCATTCCATGTAACTTTGCTTCCTAAATGTCAACACATCTACCCAGATTGGAAGCATACCCATCTGGTAACTTTAGTTCTTTAACCCACTTACAGACGGCCAATTTCTGTGCTTTGCTTAGTGTATAACTTGCCTTTGGTTTGATAACTCTGCCACGACCACCGTCTTGCAACTCAAGCTCCTTCCGATTACAAATGTCAGCCAGGTCCAATCGGACTTTATTTGTATCCTTTGTCCTCCCCTTGATGTCCATCACAGTGTCAAACACATTCCTCTCAGTATGCATGACATCAATGTTGTGACGGAGTAGCTGCGTCCTCCAATACGGCAACCTCCAAAATATACTTTGTTTTGTCCAATTATGGTTGACGCCAAATCAGGAATATGTTCTCCTTGGGTTTCATGGAAGAGCGGTAAGTACTGTACTCTGCGCCATACATTAGGACCAGTCAAACGTGGTGGAGGCGGTGTTCTCTCCGCACAACGCTTCTTGAATGCATTCTTGTTCCGCCTATAAGGATGATCTTCTGGAAGGAATTGACGATGACAATCAAAACATGAGATCTTTCGACTGTTTTTAAGCATGAATGCCTTCGATCGCTCCATACATATTGGGCATCCAAGCTTCCCCGCGGTCATCCAACCCGACATCATCCCATAAGCAGGAAAGTCGTTGATCGTCCACATTAAAGCTGCTTTCATGATGAAATTCTGCCTCAAAGATACGTCATATGTCAACACACCATCATTCCACAGCATTGTCAACTCATCTATCAGCGGCTGCAAGTACACATCAATCTTACCTTTTGGATTAGACGGAACCGGAATTATGACTGTTAGGAACATAAACTCCCGCTTCATGCACATCCCCGGGGGAAGATTGTACGGAGTCAGGATAACCGGCCAACAAGAGTATGCTTTTCCAGACTGCCCAAAAGGATTAAATCCATCAGTCAGATAACCCCAATCGGACATTGAGATGGTCATGCGAAAATGCCATATGAACCCTATCAAAATGCTTCCAAGCTTCTCCATCAGATGGATGACACAAGATATCTTGCTCCCTCTCATGCTCACTATGCCACCTCATGTGAGCTGCAGTGGCCATCGAAGAGTACAATCTTGTAAGTCTTGGCACGAGCGGAAAGTACCACATCTTTTTTAGCGACCTCTTCTTCTCAATGCCCATCCTAGTGGTTGTCTTATACCGATCCGCACCACAAAATCGACAACATGTTATGCTTTCCGCTGAATCATCCTTATAGTACAACATACATCCATTCGGGCAACAATCAATTGTCAAACACCCCAGACCCAAATTTTCCACGGACTTCTTAGCATGATAAAAACTTGTAGGCATCCGATTGCCTTCTGGCAACGCCTTGGACACTGACCTGGTGAGGCGATTAAAGCAGCCTTCTTGCATATTGTAGTCAGATTTGATACTCAACTATTCCATGCACATCGACAACTCCGTGTACTCCCGACATCCTTCCCACAATGGAGATCGTGCAGCACTCAGCATATCATAGAATCTTTGAGCTTTGGGATTCGGATTCTCCTCTATGTATTGGGAACCCATTCCACCATCTTCTCCCCCATCTTCTTATAGTACAACACCAACCGATGGTCCAGCATGATCCATTATCATCTGCTTGTATAGATTCAATTCTTCCCTCCCGTCATCACTTCCATAGTACGAACCTTCAGCCACAATCGGGTTTAAGTCAGGCAACGTCTCACCATGGTTACTCCACCAATAGTAATCAGGCATGAAGCCCTTCTCATAAAGATTGGCTACAACTCCATCCACGCTTTTGAAAGATTGACACTTGCATCTTTTGCAAGGACACCTCAATTGATCACCGCCCAGCCGTATAAATCTCTCCTGGCTAACAACAAACTCTATAAACTCACCCACTCCAACTCTATACTCTTCCCTAAGACGTTTATTTCGATCCAACCTACGATACATCCATTTCCGATTCTCCGGAATATCCATTGCTGGCAATTAAATAGCCTGACCAATCCTACAATAACACTTATATATTACGGTGCATTCCAATAACTCCATCAATCTCGTTCTTATGACAAGGTATGAACCTATCCCATTCGAGAAGAAACCTTTGCCACACTCGGCTACTAATAGTTATTCCCATATTCAAATACCTTATACTTGACAAAATTTCGGCAGCATTTCCCATCGGTCTCCAAGGTACACGACTCGAGCACGGTCAGAATCACCGCGATCAAGTATGCACCAGGAGAACAAAAGGAAATGCATCAGACCGAGATTTCAACAAGTATATAAGGCATTTGAACATTGAAATGACTATTGTACGAGTGTGAAAAAGGTTTTTTCCCAAACTGTCCCACTTGGACAATTCAAGATTCAATACAATGAGCATGCATACCTTGATAAGTTACGCATGCTCGTTAATATTGAATCTCAAATAGGAAACTAAGGCTTTCATAAATTAATTATTAACTCTAACAGAAAATAAAACCATTAATCTATAAATATTGCAACATTGTTGAGCTTATATAAATTGCAGCGTAAATCAATACAAACTTAGATTAAATATTGTAGCAAACATCCTATTGAGCTCCGCTCTCCACTAACAAGTAGCAGTTAATTGTCAAACACATGCATAATTTCTAAATCATCAGCACACAACCAGCATCCCGCCTTTCGGACAGGATCACATCCTATTGAGCTCCGCTCTCCACTAACAAACAACACATATTGACAAACACATGCATAAACATTAAATTATCAGCATACAATCAGACAAGATCACATCCTATTGAGCTCCGCTCTCCACTAACAAACAACACATATTGACAAACACATGCATAAACATTAAATTATCAGCATACAATCAGACAAGATCACATCCTATTGAGCTCAGCTCTCCACTACCAAACAAGATGACAATTCCCATAATACATTACACTGAGTGTTCAGAGAACTGACATGAGAGAGAAAACACAACCGAGCAAGGATAAGGGAGGAGCCGGAGCCAACAGAGAGTAGAAGAATATGACAACAAGGACCTATCGTGCATAAATGAAATTATTCATTTCAAATCAAATCACTATTCTATATATAAAGAATCCAGTACAACTATTTATAAGACGAGAAACACATAAATTAATATAAAATAGAATCAACAATATACGGTTACAAATTTATAACAACTTGAAAAGGTGAAACAACATACATTATTAAAATAAATAAAAATAAATAAATTTATATCTAATCAAATATAAATTACCTAAGCGACAAAATCTACCAAGATGAATTTTTTCATCTACTATGTTAAATTGTTATACCTAAATAATTTATCTCAAGAATATCTAGTAGTAAAGCATGTGCTCACGAAAAAATAATCAATGAAGCATAAAAAATAATAAGAAAACGTATGATTATATTTCCCTGAATCAATAGTAAATTATCAAACATCATAGGGCATACCAATTATTCTCCAACGTTAAAATCATTCAAATTAATATAATGGCTGCAGAATGGTGTAGTAGATCCTACACTGGATAATTGCAATTTAACTTCCAATCTGAAAAGAAGATTCCTATTTTCTTTCCCATGTGAAAATTTCAACACTAAAAGTTAGGAACTGCAATCCGAATATACCATTTAGTGTATGCCATTTAGTGCACCATACTTTAAGACAATGAATGAAAGATTGATCTACTTTTCACATTGGCTTTTATGCAAGATATAGTTTGGAATCAATGTAATTTGGATCTTGTATTTTGGGGTTATTATGATACTTTTAATAAATTGGTTTGTTTAAGGTTTTTAGTCATTTAGGATTTCTTGGTTATCAAGTTGGTTTTGCCTATTTAAGGATTGATAAGTACTTAGAGAAAGAGAGATGATTTATGAATTGAATTTGTTCCTGAGGTTGTATTTCTCCCTTATCAGTCCTCATTGATACTACTTCCTCTTGTTTTTATATACATCTATGCCTCTCAGACCCCCTCTTCCTTAAATACTTCTTTCCTTCCATTTTCCCCTCATATGTTCCACATCTCTACTAAACAAAAATAACTAAATTCGAAATGGCCTATAATCCAAATTACCTATACTATTTTACAGTTAAGCAGCTAGCAAGAATATGGAAAGCAATTTACCAGACTGCAAACATTATTTACCAAAAACCATCACCCTACAATGCCATTCACATAACAGCTACATGACATGCCAACAAGTTTGAAAAGAACAAGTCAGGTGGGACATAATAGTGAGAAGAAACAACAACTGAAACAAGACAAAACTAACAAATGGTAGAGATAGAGAAAAAGAAAATGCAGGCATTGGTCTATAAATGGTAGTGAGACAGAGAGAGATGCGAGAGAAACAGAGACAGAGAGAGAGATGGAGTAGAGGAGAGCTTACCTAAGCAGAGGGGATGATGGTGGTGACAGGAGGTATCTTGTGGTGGCCGGAGCGTGCGGCTAGGAAGAGAGAAACAGTGAGACAGAGAGAGATATATGCGAGAGAAACAGAGACAGAGATGGAGTAGAGGAGAGCTTACCTGAGCAGAGGGGAGATGACGGTGGTGACCGGAGGTGTCTTGCGGTGTTGAGGTGGCCGGAGGTCGCACCGTATAAGAGAGAAACAGTGGGTGGGAGAGAGAAATGCGACGGAAAAAATGAGGAAGAAGGAGGTTCTGTCGAATTTAGGGATTTCAGTTTTAGCGACCGAATTAATTCGGTCGCTAATTGGTAAGCTAATATGGTTAGTTTTAATTTGAATTTGTAATTTTAGCGACCGATTTAAATTCGATCGCTAACACGCTCAATTTTATTTTTTTTAACGCGCCTTTTAGCGACCGAATTAATACCGGTCACAAATATAATTAAAGTTTAAAGTGTGAATTCATAAATTTAGCGACGGATTTCTAAATCGGTCGCTAATATAAACACAGTTTGACCGTTGCATTTAATTCGGTCGCCATTTCGGTCGCTAACAATTCATAAATTTCTAACTTTTACTTTCCTTTGTTTAGCTACCGAAGTAGCGACCGATATCTCTGCTACGCTCTATTTCGGTCGCTATTTCGGTCGCAGATTTCAACTCTAACCAGTGTTTCATGTAGATCCTACAATCGGTCGCTATTTCGGTCGCAAAAAGGAACCTAAAAATTCGGTCACTATTTTCGGTCGCTAAATGACCTTTTTTTTGTAGTGCATGTTAATTATCAAAATTGCTTTGAAGGTGAATTTATCCTAAATAAGTTAATGTTCCCTCTCGAGATACAAGAACCGTGCCCAATTAAACCAACCCCTACTCTCGTGGTAATTGTATTTAAATTGAACCCATTAAGATTCGTGACAATTCAATGAACCCTCGAAGGACCGCTTCTAACTCTCGTGATTTAAGTCCTAAGTTCAATCCCTATAGATCCAATACCTAAGTGCACCGCTAGGTTCCTCCTTAGAGTATCTATGACATACAAATAAGTACGCACCAAATTCACAAGTAATTCATGCAATAGGAATTAAATCAAAAGCAAATTGGAATTAACAAAGGGAAAACATCAATTCATAACATAAAACAAGTCTTGGGCATAGCCCCAATTCCTAGAAATAAAAAAACTACTCAAGCATTGACATGATCATGGCAACCATGAATAACAAAAGCATAAAAATCCTAAGAGAAAAGAAGAAATAGAGAAGAAGAGAAATCCTAATTTTTGCCTAAGGTAGCAGCCCCGAGATCCCTATTTTCGAGCCTAATTGTCCTATTTATAGTGTAGGACAACTTGGGATTAAAGAAATTACAAAATCAAATCAAATCAGCAAATCAAAATTCCAGATTTTGCACATCACGACCGTGATGCCTGCCACAGCCAGGCCGTGACAGATTCTTTCCTGGAGAACTTGACACTGGTTGGCCTGTCACGGCCGTGACAGGTTTTGACTTTGTGTTCTTCTTTCTTTTTCAGCCCTGCTCGATAATGGTCGTGATGCCTATCACGGCCAGGCCGTGATGGGCTCTGTTTGGCTCATTTTTCTTGTATTTCAAGCTCCGCCTTTATGCAAACTCCAACATAACTGGTCCTGAACATTTTAATCTTCATATTTAATTGTCAAATCTTATCATATCCTTTATTCACTGGTGCAATAAGTGCTTTTTACGTCAGTTAAAATTGATTTTTTTACGTCAGAATACTGACTGACGTAAATACAGCTGACGTTAAAAGTTAAACTTTTAACGTCAGTTGAGAACTGACGTTAAATATAACACTATTAACGTTGGTTCTTTAACACAACTGACATTAATTTTGTCAAAATTAACGTCATTTCTTTAACAAAACCGACGTAAATTTTGTTAAAACTAACGTCAATTGTTATCAAGAACTGACGTTAAAGGTCTTAATTTTAACGTCAGTTGTATAGTGTACTGTATATTTTTATAAAATACTTTTAACATCAGTTGTATGATACAACTGACGTTAATAGTATTTTTTTTTAAATTCAGTTTTAAAATATCACTCCCCTAAGCCATCCCTGCATTCAGTAAATATCCCAGTAACACAGAATATCACACACATTACAGAATTGCAAAGGAAAAATGGAACAATGATCCATATGTATGCCTGTTCAAAACAATATATATTTATTAACATAGGTTATAAATGTATACTAAGTTTAAACTACCTATATCAATATCCCTTCGTGATGATCATCACGAGTGGCATGTACATTGTCCACCTGTGTCTCCTCGATTATAGTAGGCATGTTTGTTGAAAAAGAAGGAGTCTCAGGAATATCAAGATTTGAATCTTCATTTTCATCACTACCATTATACATGCTTTTTCCTTGGAGAACCACGGACAACCTTTTGTTAGAAGGATCGGTGATGTAGAACACTTGTTTTGCTTGGGAAGCCATTATGAAAGGCTCATTTATATGACCTAACTTGTTGAGGTCTACCAATGTGAACCCCAATTCGTCGGTTTGTACACCACCGTTACTATCAACCCACTTACATTTAAATACCGGCACCGTAAGCTTAGTGTAATCGAGCACCCAAATATCTTCAATATATCCAAAGTAAGGTCTCGGTGCTGTAACGGGTTTTGTGTCCTTTGCACTAGAGAAGTGCATTGCTTCGCCACGATCATAACCCCACTATTTTGCATGGTACTCTTGTTATCTTGTTCCTTTGTATAAAAGGAAAAGTTATTTATGTCGTATCCGCTCCAACATATGACGTTGAAGTTAGGCCCACATGCTAGCCATTTTACGTCATCAGAAGCAGTACTACCATCCTTAAGCATTTCTTCCTTGAACCATGGTAAGAAAGTCTTGTTATGCTTGTTCAACAACCACCTTTCGCTCATTCGAGGGTTTTCTTGATTGACTTTTCTTTTATGTTCAAATAAGAAAGGCTGAACACCACTACAAAAAAAAGGTTGTTTAGTGACCGAAAATAGTGACCGAATTTTTCGGTTGCTTTTTGCGACCGAACTAGCGACCAATTGTAGGATCTACATGAAATAGTGATTAGAGATAATACTGCGACCGAAATAGCGACCGAAATAGAGCGTAGCAGGGTTATCGGTTGCTATTTCCGTCGCTATATGAAGGAACTTAAAAGTCAGTAATTTTATCCCTTCTTAGCGACCGAAATAGCGACCGACTTAAATGCAACGGTTAAAAGCCAGAAATTTTATGTATTATTAGCGACCGAAATAGCGACCGAATTAAATGCAACGGTTAAATTTTATTTACATTTGCGACCGATATTAATTCGGTCGCTAAACGGCGCGGAAAAAAATTAAAATCGCGCGTGTTAGTGACCGATTGAGTTCTTCGTCGCTAAATTTATGAATTCAAATTTCAAATTAACTCATCCCGCGACCAAATTTAGCGACCATTTTTTATTTAAGTGATTGGCGACCGATTTAGCGACCGATTATTTCGGTCGCTAAATTATAAATCCATAAAATCGTGAAATCTTCCCCTTCTTCCTCATTTCTGCCTTCTCTTCCTTCCTCCCTCACCCATCTTCGATCTTCTCCCTCGCGTTCAGGCCGCCACCACCGTGCAGTGGGCACCGCCACCACCGCCGTCTCCGGTAAGCCTCCGTCCTCCTCCTCCTCTTCTTCCATCTCTTCCCTCTTCCTCTCCTCTCTTCCTTTCCCCTTTTCCTGCTCTGTTTTTAATCCCCCCCTCTATTTCAGGCCGCCATACTCCGCCCCCTCTGTTTCAGGCCGCCATACGCAGCTCTCCGGTCACCACGCACGGGCAGAGCTCCTCCTACCCTCTTCTCTCCTCATTTTGTGCATTCCCTGCTCTGCCTTGAGGTAACCATGCATGGACTCTCTATGTATAATTTTTTATTTTGCTTCATTGTTTCATTGCTTGCTTTATTGCTTACTACTGAGAAGAGCTACTTGTGTATTTCATGTGAGTTGTGATATAGGTGACTGTGATTGAGTAGAACACCTTACCATTGTTTCTAATGTAAGTTGTGATTAATGTTGATGTAAATTCCTATTTAAAAATTACTGTGGTTTTCAATTTTCATTCATATATTTATATCATGTAATGAATATTAAGATACATATAATAGATGTCATTATATGAGATGTGAGATTTATTTAAAATAAGACCTTACCATTGTTTCTAATGTACACGACTTGCTTGTTTATAAAAAAAAATTATGGTGGTTAGTGGTTACTTGTCAAGTTTAATTCTTATGGGTTATAAATACTTGTTTGGGGGAATTGGTAAAGGTATATGAAGGGGTGACATTAATTGAGATGTGTTGTAGAGATGTAGAGATAATGGCAATAAATTGTGGATAAAAGAGATTGAGACTGATATTATAGACATTAATTTGTAATTAATCTTGTTAATAGATTCATATCTTATATTTAATACTGAGATTTGTGGAAGATATGTTTTGATATGAGATATGTGAGATTTGTTTGAACTAGAAAATTAAGAATATGATACGGGTTGCTTAAGAGAAGGTAAAATTACAGGGAGAGCAAAGAGTTTTGACAGGAGAGTAAGTGTGGCTACTTTGCCAATTACGTTTTTTTTGCTTGAGTATTGGTAATTGTTTCCTATTTATTACCCATCTCATTTTTTTGTTTCGTTTTGTGAGAGAAGTCATAAGATTAATTGTTGCACGGTTGCGAATATGAGGGGTATATATGGTTATCAAGCTTTATCTATTAATTTAATTTAACATTTGTTATTTGAAGTCTATAACTTTATGTAAGTAATTTAAACCATTCTATTGATAGGCTATTCACCCATGGTTCTTCGAGTTTCTGAATCACTTCTTTTTGGTGATTGATGATTTCAGAAAGCACATGAAATGACCATGGTCTATTTCATTGTATTTGAGTGTACCTTATTTGATGTAAATTTATTGAAGGCTGGTACTTATATCTGAGCATGTTCATACATTTGGATTGCTATGAAGAATAGTTTATTCTCTTTAAAATAAAAATCTTTCAATAACAATGAATCAATGTAATTAGAATAATTTGATATGTATTTATTGATAACTTGTTTGGAAATGATTATGGAATCATATTTGTATATATTTACATTATAAGCATTGGAATGAATTGATAAAGTGTTATTAGTTCGTAAATGGCATGACTTTGTTGTTGTTAATATTCATTTACTAATTTAAAGTCCATGAGCTTAATTAGAAAGTCTCTTCTTGAAGCCAACAAAAGCGAGTCTCTTAGATAATGAAGGATTAAGTATAGGGTTAGATAAAATGAAGGGCTAGGCACGGTTTGCCAGGCACATGCATGACGGGCCGTCATCATTAAAACATTATTCACATTAGAAAGCAGCTTTGTACACAATATTATGAAAACAACTCTGGTTTTTTACTCATTTGTTTTATTAGGAAATGGAGCTTTCCAGAAATAGTTGTTGATGACCATCCTTACTAGGTTATCTAGGCACTTCCGGTAGGAAAAGTCCTCTCTATGACCATCCTTCAAAACGACGTAAAAGCATCTGCTTTCCTGAAAACTACTATGTTTGCTAATATGTAAAGTTGCATGTGAAGTTGCATTTCTTTGTTCTATTTTAACATGATAGTATGCTACATGGATCTTTCCATCTTTTCTTATTATCACTACTATATATCTTGTTGTTTGTTAGTGGAGAGCTAAGCTCAATAGGAAGGTATCCTGCCTGAAAGGCAAGATGCTGATTGTGTGCTGATAATTTAATATTTATGCATGCATTAGCAATTATGTGTTGTTTGCATGTGTATTGTAATTTGGTTTTGATTTTGTGATGGTGTTGATATGCCAATATGTGAGAATAGATATGTTAAAGGATCTTGCTTGACAGGTGTTTGTTATATTGTTTACAAGGAGATGTTATAGTTGCTGTCCTGAAAACCCGTATGGACATAGGTTCAGTGTTTTCCTTATAACTGTTTCTGTAGAACTATTTTGTTTATGATTCTTATTTTATGTCATTAGTTGTTAAGCTATAGATTGAGAGATTATAGAATGCTCATGTGAATGGTTTATGTGTTTTGTTTTATGTCATTAGTTGTTAAGCGATAGATTGATTTATGAGTTAAGTTATTCAATCTTATGATTAAATGATTGTGAAACACCATTAGGCATCCAAAGGTAGTAACCATGCTAATCCTCTCTATGACCATCCTTCAAAACGACGTAAAAGCATCTCGCTTTCTGAAAACTACTATGTTTGCTAATATGTAAAGTTGCATGTGAAGTTGCATTTCTTTGTTCTATTTTAACATGATAGTATGTTACATGGATCTTTCCATATTTTCTTATTATCACTTGATGAAGTTTAGACATATGACTTGTTTTCCTTATCGTTTTATCGAAAAAATGGACCCGACTAAATGTTTTGAGACAGCCATCCATATAGACCAGTACATGGATCTCATCAACTTAAGAATAACGATCGGATTCACGTAATGATGGTTAAGGCATAAACTAATCATTTACTAAATTGTTCTTGTGTATTTGCAGGATTTGATTTCAATCCCGCGATCATTCTACCATCGTTGGGGACAACAAATACCGCGTGTTGTGACTATTGAAGACAAAAGCGGAAATCTGTTCAATGGGAATATAGTAATCCATGAGGATCGCCCATATTTTGCAACAGATACAAATGGTATCAGGGAGTTGTATTTGTTGTCCACTGGTGCATTGGCAGTTAAATAAATAACTGACGTAAATAATCAACTCATTCCTATCTTTCTTTCGTTGTCATCTCCCTGTTGTCACTCTTAACGCAGATCATCACTCCATATAGTGCAGTTTATTTCTAATCTTTTTTTTTAAAAAAAGTTTATTTTTAATCTTAATTAATTAGCTTGAATTAGTAAATTAACAAATTCTTGTGCAAATTAAAATAAATAAACACTTAACATAAAACAAGTTATATATGTATAATCAAATTGTATCTCATTGAAGCGATTCATAAGATACAATTACATGATTAAAAGATAAAAAATTTCCGCAAGATAGCACTAAAATATAAAAAAGTTTCTGCTTCAACATCATTTTCTTCTCAGTCCTGTCCTCAGAAACTCCAACATTGAATGCATCCCCTCCCTCATTTGAAGTCCTTGATGCTCCATCTGAATCCACAGTCACTTTGGAGCCGTGGCAGAGTGAAGGGTGCACTCGATCTGTTTCAGCAATATTCTTGGAACAACCACTTGGTTCCAAAGCTGAGGTTTTGGAACTGCAGCTGCTGATTCTCCTGAAGGATGATGGTGTGTGCAATTCACATAATGCGATTTACACACCCTTATCACCCATGTAATGCGATTTACACAACCTCAGAAGTTGTTTGACCATTAAGACAGAGACCTTTAAGTCTAGGTATAGGAAGAAAGAGTGATGAAGTTAATCTCCATGGCAGAGTCATATTGTGAAGCAGAAAAATTAAAGGTTGGAAGGAAGCTATTTATAGGAGTAGGGGATGAAGTTACTAGGCGTCGTAAGTTGCTAAAAATTAAATTGATCATTAAGAGCATTAGGTTCCAAGGCGCATTGGGAGTTGGCAGTCATATATTATAAACGTGCAGAAAAGAAAACGCCCCGAAGGATTAGGAAAAAATAGACCTTTAAGTCAAGGTATAAACTTAGTGCTCATAAAGAGGATTATAGGTTACAATGTGCATGGGTAAGTAGCACAAAGAAAGAATGGGTAATTTAGTAGCAGAGTAGTCAAAGGAATGAATGCTTTTGCAGAAACTTATACACTTTTAACGTCAGTTGTTGAATAAAACTGACGTTAAAAGTGTTTTTAAAATAAAAAATATTTATTTTTAACGTCAGTTGTTTATACAACTGACGTTAAAAGTGTGATTTTTACTTCAGTTAAATAAACAACTGACGTAAATAATCCTATATCCCTATCTGAAATGCTCTGTTGTCACTCTTAACACAGGTCAATGGGTAAGTAGCAGAGTAGTCAAAGGAATGAATGTTTTTGCAGAAACTTATACACTGTTAACATCAGTTGTTGAATAAAACTGAAGTTAAAAGTGTTTTTAAAATAAAAAATATTTATTTTTAACGTCTGTTGTTTATACAATTGACGTTAAAAGTGTGATTTTTAGTTCTGTTAAATAAATAGCTGACGTAAATAATCCTATATCCCTATCTGAAATGCCCTGTTGTCACTCAATTAACACAGATCTCAGAGCCATTTTGTGAAGGAATAGAAATATAGAGGAAAAGAAGAGGCGTGATACAGATCGATACGAGAAGAATGTTACTTTATATAGAGAATGATTTTTACACAACACTTTTAACGTCAGTTGTATTCAACAACGGACGTTAAAAGTGTTTTTTTTAAAAAAAATATTAATATTTAACGTCAGTTTGTTAATAAAACTGACGTTAAAAAATTAATTGTAACGTCAGTTGTTTAATACAACTGACGTTAAATGTTGTTTTATAAAACGTTTACACTCGCGCGCCTTCTGCACTTCGCTCTGTACGTACGTCTCTTTTCTCTTTTCATCACGCTCAACCCTAAATCACTCTCAACCCTCACTCTCACTCTCACCCAGCACAGAACCCTAATCGCGAGCTCATCTCCACCACAACCACCGCGAGGGCTTCTTCGCCACCACCGTGAGGTACACTATTAACCCTAACTCTGTCTTTCCATTCATTCTTTGCAATAACTTGATGTACATCTCTCTTTCCCCTTCCCGCGCACTAACTCTCCTTGTCCCTCTGCTCTCAGTAACCACATCGAACGTTGGCCACCACTCGAGCTCCCCTCCCCACCACCACGCGAGCACCTATTTCTGGTGAGTATTTAGGGCACATTTTTGTATTTTTGGTTTTGAGTGTATGTTGAAACTGTAGTCTCGGTGAGTTGAAACTTGAAACCGTGAGTTTGAGTTGTTTGGAATGTACGTCTCGCTTTTGGTTTTGAGTGCATGTTGCTCTGCTGGTTGATCTGTCACGGCCGTGATGCTAATCACGGCTAGGCCGTGATCGCTTCTGCTTGTGATGGCATGGTTCTGTTCATTGGCACGTTACGGCGTGATGGACATCACCTGCCAGGCCGTGACCGTGCTTGGCAATTAATCTTTAAAAACTATAGTTTTCAATCTCCCGTATTGTCCTTATATTGGATATATATATATGTTTTGTATATCTACAGGGACCTATCTAGTTATGGATCGTAGTTGGATGGTTTGTAAGCGTATTAGTGCTGAGTATTTGAAGGGGGTGGGAGAATTTATAGAATTTGCTCAAAGGAATGTTCCTAATAGTAATGGAATGTTCTGTTGTCCTTGTGTCAAGTGTTTGAATACGAGGAAATGTACGGTGAAGGATATACGTACTCATTTGATTTGTGAAGGGATTTACTTGAGTTATACAAGATGGATATGGCATGGTGATATGTTGTTGAGTAGTAATACGGCGAGTGTCTCCCAAAGTGAGGACGTTGACGTAGATATGGAGGATGATCGAGTAGAGGACATGATCCGTGATATTGGACAAGAATCTTTTCATCGAGCGCATGTGTATGATAGGTTGTGCGGTGATGCGGATAAGCCTTTATATCCAGGGTGTACTACTCATACACGGTTGTCGGTGGTGCTAAAATTGGTTTGTGTGTAGGCGAGAAATGGTTGGACCGATAAAACCTTCACAGAATTGCTTGAAGTGTTGAAAGACTTGCTTCCGGAGGACAACACATTGCCTGACCGTAACTATGAGGCCAAGAAGGTATTGTGTCCTATGGGTATGGAGTATAAGAAGATACACGCATGCTCCAATGACTACATATTGTACACCGGTGTTCATGAAGACAATCATGATTGCCCCAAATGTGGTTATCACGATACAAAGTGAAGGGTGGTGATGATGATGATGATCTTGATGATGTGAGAAAAAAGGGTCCTCCTGCGAAGGTGTTATGGTATCTTCCAATAATTCCAAGGTTCAAGCGATTGTTTGCCAATGCGAAAGATGCGAAGAATCTTAGATAGCATAATGATGAGAGGAAACGTGATGGAAAGGTTCGTCATCCTGCTGATTCTATTCAATGGAAGAATATCGCTACTATGTTTCCGGATTTCACCGATGAGCCAAGAAACCTAAGGCTTGGACTTGCTACGGATGGAATGAATCCTTATGGTAACATGAGTAGTATTCATAGTTCATGGCCTGTTCTGTTGGTAATTTACAACATGCCTCCTTGGTTGTGCATGAAGCGCAAATACATGATGTTGTCTATGATGATTTCGGGCCCAAAGCAACCGGGAAATGACTTAGATGTTTATCTAGGTCCCTTGATTGAAGACTTGAAAACGTTGTGGGTGGAAGGTGTTGATGTAGTTGATGGGTATTCTCATGAGACTTTCAAGCTTCGTGATGTTATTTTGCACCATCAACGACTTTCCAACATACAGTAACTTGTCCGGGTACAGTGTCAAGGGGCATAAAGCATGCCCTATATGTGAAGAAGGCACATGCTACACTCAGTTGCATCATGGAAAGAAGACGGTTTACCTTGGGCATCGGAGATTTCTTAGACGTGATCACCCATATCGTAAGATAAAAAAAGCTTTTAATGGATGCCAAGAGACAGAAGAAGCGTCGGCGGCCTTAATTGGAGAGCAGGTTTATCAGAGGGTAAAGGACATCGATGTTATATTCGGCAAGTCCAAAAAGAAAGGTAAAGCTGTTAAGAAAAAAATATGGAAGAAGAGGTCGATATTCTTTGATCTTCCATACTGGCGCAAGCTTGATGTCAGACACTGCATTGATGTGATGCATGTGGAGAAAAATGTGTGTGATAGTGTGATCGGGACGCTTCTCAACATTCAGGGCAAGACAAAGGATGGTGTGAATGCTCGTCTCGGCCTCGTTGCTATGGGTATACGAGAGCAGTTAGCTCCAGTTGTTGAGGATGGTAAGCGGACTTATTTGCCGCCAGCATGTCATACTTTGTCAAAAAAAAAGAGACAAAGTTTCTGCGGGTGTCTTCAGGGCATCAAAGTTCCACATGGTTACTCTTCAAATATGAAGAGGCTTGTCTCTAGTGATCTTAAATTGGTTGGCTTGAAGTCTCATGATTGTCACATCTTGATGCAACAACTTCTGCCCGTTGCTATTCGTGGTATTGCTACAAAAATGTGAGACATGCCATTACTCGGTTGTGCTCATTCTTCAATTCTATATGTAGCAAAGTCGTTGACCCCCGTATGTTGGATGACTTGGAAGTTGAGGCTGCTACAATCTTGTGCCAATTGGAGATGTATTTTCCTCCTTCCTTTTTCGACATAATGGTTCACTTAATTGTTCATTTGGTGAGGGAGATTAGATTATGTGGGCCGGTTTTTCTGAGATGGATGTACCCAGTTGAGCGCTACATGAAGATCTTGAAAGGGTACGTGAAGAATCCTCATCGTCCGGAAGCATCTATTGTTCAAAGGTATGTTGCAAAAGAAGCTATTGAGTTTTGTTCGGACTACCTTCATAACACGGATCCTATAGGGGTTCCTAAGCCTCGGCATGATGAGATCAGATGTCAAGGTAAGGGTACACATGGCTTAAGAATTAATAGGAAGGATCGGGAGGAAGTGCTTCAAGCACATTTGTATGTATTGAACAACATCGAATGTGCACTACAAAAAAAAAACCTATTTAGCGACCGAAGATTTCAGTCGCTAAACATGATAATTCAGTTGCTATACTGTATAGCGACCGAATTAAGGGGGTAGCAGAAACCCTGGTCGCTAAACATTTAGCGACCGAAATTATATTTCGGTCGCAGATCTGCGACTGATATTTCGGTTGCAAAAGTATATATTTCGGTCGCCGTATAGTTGGTCGCATACCAGCTCGCCTAATTTGGTGACCGATATTCGGTTGCTATTTCGGTCGCAAAATTTTGATTTTTTTTTCCTGTAACGATCCTGCCGACCAAATATAGTTTTTCAACTATTACCCTATTGATTTTTAATTTCTGATATAAACAAAATACACCAATATTTTTTTTAAATAAATAGAAAACATAAATATGATGTACTAACGATCCAAAACACCACAGTCAATATGATCAAGAAAACATATACATTAATTAACGCAAGTTTAATAATGGTTTATAAAAAAAAGTTTAATAAGTATTAATTAACGATCAAAACATAAAAATACACCACAGTCAATAAGTACTAATCAAAATATCAAAACTCATCAATCTTCCAAAGGGATGAACATGTAGAAACGAGAACCCCCAAGGTACTTAAACTTTGCCAAGTAAAAAACACACTTCTAACGTCAGTTTTATAAACAACTGACGTTAAAAGTGTTAATAATTTCTTGCAAAACACTTTTAACGTCAGTTTATTAAACAACTGACGCAAATAGTGATTTAATATTTACAAAACTGCCACCGCCTCACTTTTAACGTCAGTCCTTAAAACAACTGACGTTAACAGTGAATTAATGAAGTCTGATATTTACAAAACTGCCACCGCCCCCTTTTTAATGTCTAGTTTTTGGTTAACTGACGTAAACCTTTACCGTCTAATGTATATTTTCCACTAGTGATTGTTGTGATAGACAATTATTATCCAAATCCAAATTGATTTGGATCCAATCTTTTATCTCAATGCCAATTGAATTATCTTTTAATCATAATAATTCAAATCCAAATTGATTTGGATTCATATTCATCATGTGGGCCCTTGTAATTTACTTGACAATCTTCAATTTAATTGCAATCCTTCTTCTTTGTCCTTTCCTAAAGATAAAAATAAGAAAATCTTGAGAAAATCAATTAAATTCTAATTAAAATCAATTAAAGGCACACATTGACTCTAAAATAACTAAAATAGGAAAACAACGTCTAATTTGGGTTAAATCAAGTATTCAACTCAACTTAATTGATTAAATCCACTATAAAATAATAGATAAAACATGATAAGTCAGTGGATTATCATAAATTTGGCTAAATAAAGTACAAAAATGATATTGATATATTGCGCCCACCGATATTATGTATGTGTCAAATGGGCATATATAGTAAGTAATCCCAATTCTTTGAGAAGAGGACGTTGGTTTAAATTTTAAAGAAAAAATTATATGGAAATTATATAATTTTATGCTCTTGTGGTTGAATAGAAATTAATTTCGTGGGTAATTTAAATCGTCTGAAATAGTGGAAACACTTCAGGATTAAAAAAACTGTTTTTGTTTTCAAAATTCCAAACTAATGGGTTTTTGCTAATATTTCTATCATGAAAATAATGCGATTATTAGCTTAAACATGGTATTATTCTTTGAAAGAAGGCGATATTTATATTCAGTTATTTTGCCTTTAAAAACCCAATACGCGTAACATTAGAAAATTGGTTTTACTATACTTTGTCATTGTGAAGAACTATGATATAGAGATCTTAATTCTATTGATTTTAAACCAAGTCTTTGTTCGATTTTAACAACAACTTGTCATCTTATTATGATTTAGTCTAGCAAATCATCAGTGAAAAAAAGTGGTAGTCGATACAAAGTCCTTGCTGGAACTCTATTTTATTACCAATATAATTGTGCACTTACGGTAGGCATCAATAATCGTCTTTGCATGTGGATGTAGACTCCGTGCGGAACCACATTTTTTGCTTATATTTGTGTTAACTTATTTTGCATATGTATCATCTCCTCTAACTCAGATTTAGTAACCACTCATTTGTGGCATATGTAACTCGAGCATATGGGCAAAGCTGGAATGCCCATGCCAGTGATCATAAAATTGGGAAGCTTGACTTTTGTGAACATTTTGTCAATGGGAATCAAACCAGGGTCGAGTTTAGCACTGCCATCCACAAGACTTCAAACACAAATGACTATATTAAATCTAATTTGTGGAGCCATGCTTCAGTCATGTCAAAGGATGGTGCAAGATACGTATTAACTTGCATTGATGATTTTTCAAGGAAAGATTTTTTGAAGCACAAGAATAATGTTTTCCCCACATTCAAGAACGAGAAAATGCTTATTGAAAATCAAGCGTCATCAAACAAACGACATTTTGGAGTTTTGTGAGGGACAATTCAATAAGTTCTGTGAGAATGAAGGCATAGTAAGACATCATACTTGCGAAAGACACCACAACAAAATGGAGTGACATAACATGTGAACATAAGCGTTTTTGGAGAGAGCTCTTTGCATGCTCTCTAATGTTGACTGTTCAAAGGAATTTTGGGTTGAAGCTATTAATATGACTTGTGATTTAGTAATTTGGTCTCCATCAATTGCAATTGAGTTACAAACTCCTATTGAGGTATGGTCTGGTGCTCTAACTGACTATTCTGGTCTAAGAATATTAGGGTGTCCTTTATATGCTCATACAAATGATGGAAAGCATGAGTGAAGAACACAAAAATGCATATTTCCTTGTTATGCATCAGGTGTGAAAGTTTAAATATTATGGTGTACTGGTACTATGCCAACCAAATTCATGATCAAAAGAGATGTTAAATGGTTCATTCAACAATGGAGTCTGGCAAAGCCTAAAAAGATCATGATATCAGCAACTAGATGGAACTTGAGGTTTAACAACCAATGGAAGTACAAGAAAGTACTTTTGATCAACCTGGTCAAGAATTAGAGCAAGAGGTTGTCGAAAAGTAGAAGGAGGTTCTGCAAGAACGACAACGATATAGTCTTGTCAGAGACAAATAAAGAAGGCAGAAAAATCGCCTAAGAGCTTTTCCTGAGCAGACAAAGTCTCTTATGCATTACAAGTTGCATAGAGGACATTGAAACTCAAGACGCTATAACATACTATGAGGCTATCTTAGGTGATGAGTCTTCAGAGTGGATTATTCTATGAGTGAAGAGATAGGGTCTCTTCACAAGAACCAAACTTCGGAGCTAGTGTAGTGACCTAAAGGTCAGAAGATCGTTGGTTGTAAATGGGTCTTCAAGAAAAGGAAGAATTCGTTATAGTTGTAACGAGTTGATACAAAGTATGTTTATTTGCTAAAGGTTTTAGTCAAAGGGAAAGAATAGACTTCAATGAAGTATTCTCCCTTGTTGTGAAACACAACTCCATTAGGATGTTGTTTGCCATGGTTGCACTATTTAATCTAGAGCTTGAGCAGGTCGATGTTAATACAGTTTTCCTTCATGGTGAGTTTGAAGAATAAACTTACATGCAACAACCACAAGGTTTCATAGTTTAAGACAAGGAAGACCTTGTCTATCTTTTAAAGAAATCTTTATATGGTTCAAAACAGTCTCCTCAATGGTGGTATATAAGATTTGACAATTTCATGTTGAGTCATGGTTACTCCAGAAGTGATTATGATAGTTGTGTTTACCAAAGAAGATCTTATATGGTTTTGTTTATCTACTTATTACTATATGTTGATGACATTCTCATTACTGTGAGGAGTATGTCTGAAATCAAAAAGCTAAAGACTCATCTTAGTGGTGAATTTGAAATGAAAGACTTAAGTGCAGGTAGGCAATATTGGGCATGGAGATTCACAAAGATCGACATGCTGACAAATTTTATTTGTCTTAGAAGAAGTACATCAAAAAAGTATCTGAGCACTTTGCAATGCAAATAGCAAATCCAATGAGTACTCTAATGGAAACCCATTTCAAACTATTAGTTGTAATGTCACCATGGTCTGTTAAATAGAATGAACTTAGGTCACATATCCCTTATGCTAATGTAATTGGAAGCATTATGTATGCTATGCTTTGAACTCGTCAAGATATTTCACGTGCAGTTAGTGTCGTTAGCAGGTATACGTAGCATTCTAGATGCATTCGAAAGCTGTGAAATGGATACTTTGATATCTGAGGTACCTCGGATGTTGGCTTGGTATATGATAAGAGTCATAGTACTAGTGATAGTATTATTGGTTATGTTGACTGTGATTATGCTGGAAATATTGATAAAGGAATCAGGGTTTTAAATTGCAATTGCGGTTGCGGTCACTGCGGTTGCGGTCATTGCGGCCGCTGCGATGCGTAATCAACCGCTGCGGCGTGAAACGATTTGAAAAATTCACAAATTGAAAAGAAATCAATTTTTTTTGTAATTCTTTATATATCTTTTATTAATGATGTTGCACAAATTTCTATTCATTTTTAATACATTGTATTATGTTTATGAATAATTTAAACTTAATTTAGTGAAAATAAATTATAAATAAAACTTTTAAGCATATATAAGTACAAAATTACAAAGAAGTAAGAAGGTCAGAAACTTAATAGTGCATAAATATATATGAATCACAAATAAAAAGATATTAGTGTCACATATAGGAATACATACACCCAGCTGCAATTGTGATTCTAAAATAACGTCACATTGTCACCACTTAGAGATACATCTTCACTACCAAAAAAAAAAGAAGATAAAAAGTAAATAAATTAATAAATTTAAAATAATAATAATAATAATTAACAAATATATGAATCAAAGATAATAAAAATTGAACTTACATGATAATTGCTACCACATGGTGGAATGACGTGGTGGTTCATAACCTTTATTCTCACTTTGACTATCATCTTGTGTAGCTCCTTGTCCAAAGACATAATCAAAAAATCCACCACTTGATTGTTGATGATAAGGATATTGATAATTCATTGATGGTTGGTAGTATGAGGGAGCTTGATCACTTGCGTATGTGTTATATGTGTTGAAATAAGGATATTGATAATAAGGTGGATGAGGTTGTTGACTACTCTGAGAAGAATCATCAATACCAAAGTCACTAAAACTTTGTGCAATACTAGAAGAGGAAGAATCTTCAAGTGGAAAATTCTGTTTTCTTTTTCCTCTCCTCGAATGTGACCCACCTCTGCTGCTCTCGGGTAATGAACTACCAGAAGGAGCCATATCAGTCAAGCTCCTATAACGCCTATTATATGGTGAATCTTGAGATGGATCATTTTGAAATTGCCCATCATCATCACCATCACCATCATCATCACCGCCACCTTCTTCAGCTTCTACATCACCACCCCCATCACCACTATTATTACTTGGTGGACTTAAACCACCACCATCTTCATTAGAATCATCATTATCATCAACAACTTCCACATCTTCATCATCTGTATCCACTAGAGGCAACCATTCTGCATTTTGTACTCCATCTAATAGTGGATCTTCTCTCTCTTCAATCCATGGAGATAATGCATCTTCTTGAAATATATAATCAAGATTGATAGGATTAAAACTTGCTTCAATTTCATCTTGACTTTTTCTCATTTGATGCCTCATTTTCAATTTCATATTGTAGTGCGTGAAGACAAGCTTTTGCAGCTTCTTATACTTCAATCTATTCCTTGTCTTTGTGTGGATATAACTAAATGTGCTCCAATTTCTCTCACAATTTGTGGCTGAAGTTGTTTGGCTAAGAACTTTTATAGCCACACGTTTAAGCTCAGGAGCACATACACCAAAAAAGGACCACCATTCAGGTTTTTAAAGGAGCAACAAAAGGTAAACAAATTATTAGTTATTATATTAAAAAATAAAGTTAAAGTTCATTGATTTATAAAAAAATATTATTTTACCTGGATTCATCTTAGACCAAGCTGCTTGAGCTTGAGGAGTACCAAATGTTTCAACCTTATCTCTAAAAAGTACTAACTGTGAAATATAACATAATATATCAATATGTAAATATCTTCATTTGATAAATAATGAATTATAAGTTTAAAAATTTAAATATTAATTACTAACCTGGTTCGAGCTTTAATCGATCCTCAATGTTTCTTTCTATTCTGAAGATGACTCTATTTGTTCCTTCAAACGTTTCTTTATAGACATCATCCCCATGTTCAACTCCGTATTGAAATTGCGGATTAAGAAAATAACCTAAAAAAGGATAACATATTATTATGGATGAAAGTATAAATATAAAATTACATGATAAAAATAAATTTATAAATTATATCAACATACCGGCAGAATGAAGATCGGAATGCATGTAACTCCATCGCTTGTCTATTAAATCATTATATCTGGAATGATAACGAGAATTTTGTCTAATTGCTTGTTTAGCTCTATCAACGGCTTCATATATGAAACCCATGGTTGGTTTCTCGTCACCATCAACAAGTCTCAAAACTTTTACTAAAGGCTCAAACACCTTCAATATGTCTTGGGACTTACTCCAGAATTCACTGTCATTAACAATTGTTCTTGCTTCATATGACGGTCCATTTTTCGCTTTACCAAATTTAGATCGCCTAAAATCTTCGGAGTTGAACATGTTTCTCAGACCTTGCTTTTGCTGTACAATTGCTTGAAGTTGTAGGAACTGCGTTGCAAATCGGGTAACACCAGGGCGGACAATTTCTCTACCTCCAGTATATTTTTTCATGAGATCGACTGTCCATATATGGTTATAGAGAAAATTTGTCACAGTCTTTGCATCAGTTAATAACTTCTGTACATTTTTCTTTTTTCCTATATCCTCCAAGCAAAGATCTAAACAATGAGCCGCACAAGCAGACCAATACAAATGAGGCCGCTTCTCCATCGGGTTTGACCACCGCTTTGATCTTTGCTTCATTATCTGTAACAACTTGAACAACAAACTCTTCCCCCCACTTCTTCAACAACTTTATCTAATAACTGAAAGTAGTAATCTGTGTTTCTACTAATAACATCAGAAGCATCAATAGATTTCAAGAAAATTGTCCCCTTACTACTATACACCAAAAAATTCATAATATGAGTATGGTTGATACCGTCCGTCCAACCATCACACATTATTGTCACCCCTTTTTCTTTCCATGTACCTCTCAATACGTTCAACCACTTCTTCATTTCCCTGTATTCATTCTCTAAATATACATCTGAGATTTCATAAGGGGTCGGATATTTAACCCCTTTACCTACCTCAGCAGCTGTAACAATCAAATTATGCAACCAAGGAGAGTTAGCTAAATTCATAGGTAAGCGTTCATAAATAAAAAACTTGCTTACTGCCTCTCCTAGCTTCCTTCTCAATGTCTTCATGATACCCTTACTGATTTTTGGTTGCTTCATGCTTTTGCTCCTCATAAGATCAATATTTGTAGATCTCAACTCTAGAGTGATATCTTCAGGCCTTTCACCCCCACCAACACTCGCATGAGAGCTTCCACCTTGTTCATATATATTTCCACGCCCTCCAGTTTGTTGTATAAATTGTTGCCTGTCTTCCCATTCATGATGTGATCTAAGGCTTTCCTGTGTAGCAAACCTCATTCGTTCATCAATAAGGTGATCCACATCTTCAGCTTCATCTTCATCTTCTCCTCTCAGGCGTGCTTCAAATTCTTCTTTTCTTTTTTTGGAGTCATTTTTCTTTGCTTTTCCTTCAAGAAGAAGCTTCATCATACCTTCTCTAGCCAATTTGCTCACTCTAGCACAGCCAGACACTTGTCCTTTCATATGTGCTATATGTTGTTTCAAACTTGTAATGCCACCTCTTACTATCTTGTGACAAATTTTGCATTCGATATTGTTACGACTTCCGGCTACTGGGTTTCCAAAATGCCATCCAATGTCATCACTCGGAGCACCATCTAATCTTTGTGTAGGAAATTCTTCTCTTGGAGGCATTTGTGTATATTTTATACAACCTGTTCAATATTTATAAATAAACATCAATCAATAATTCAACCAAACTTACAACTTTAATCTAAACTAGCCTTCAAAAAGAAAATTTTAATATAAACTAGTAATTAGAAAAACACAGATAATCTAATTAATAATTAAAGTAAATTATTTAATACAACAAATTAGTTATTAGCATATAATTTGAACAATAAATACTAGCTAAGCATATACTAAATCAGTAATTAGATTAATATATCAATATATATTTTATTTTCCTCTCAAATTTTTCCTATATTATTGCTAAATCTCAATTAATTTCCCACCTAAAATTTTTGATTAAAAAAAAATTCCCATCTAAACTAGCCTTCAAAAAGAAAACTTTAACATAAACTAGTAATTACCAAAACACAGATAATCTAATTAATAATTACAATAAATTATTTAATACAACAAATCAATTATTAGCATGTAATTTGAACAATAAATACTAGCTAAACATATACTAAATCAGTAATTAAATTAATATATCGATATATATTTTATTTCTCTCTCAAATTTTCCCTATATTATTCACAAATTTTAATTAATTTCCCACCTAAAATTTTTGATTAAAAAAAATTTCCCCCCTAAAAAATTCCCCCCACCCAATTCGGTCCTCCAACTCCCACCCCAACCCACCCCAACCCAACCCAACCCACACACATGGCACACGCACAGTGGAAAAGATAAGAAGTGGTTGAGTGGTTCACTTCACACTTCACAAGTTCACTCACTGACTTCTGACTCTGAGTTCTGAGTTTTGCCCAGTTCCCAGTTTCCCACAGTTCCCTCTTCCCTGAAGTTCCCTCTCTCTCGTGTCTTCACGTCCTCCTCAGCCCTCACCATTTCTTCTCCACACTTCCATTCCAGTCTTCTTCCACTTCTTCGGTCTTCCGTCTTCCTCCCCTCTCTCGTCTCGTCCCTCACGGTCACTCTCAAGAAGTCAAGCTCAACTCTCACGTCTCAGTCTCTCAGACTCTCACTCACTCTCACGTCTCAGTCTCTCACACTCTCACGGTCTCACCTCTTCAGGCTCTTCTTCTTCAGTTCTTCCCCTCCTCTGTTTCTTTTTTTTTCTTCTTTTTCTGCAACCCTAGTCCCTAGCTGCATGGATCTGCCGATCTGGAACCTGGATCTGCAACCCTCTCACTCACTCTCACAGACAGTCACCACTCACCCCCTCCCGGTAGTGATGAAAGACCAGCCACCAGGTCCGCCGCCGGCTACCCACTGGCCAAAACCCAGATCGCGGCCACCCTCGGCCCCTCCCCCCTCTCTCAGGCTCAGCCTCCCCTCTCTCTCTCAGTCTCAGGCTCCGCCTCACGACCCACGGTTTCGGGCCTCCACCTCACGGCCCTCCTCAGTCACGGACTCACGGTCACGGTCTCAAGGACTCACCCACTGAACCCCACACCCGGAGGACGACGGCAGAGCAAAGGAGGAAATGAAGATCTTACCTGAGCAGATGAGCAGATGCAGATCCACTGGAGGAGTGTGAGACTGAGGAATGATGAAGAGGTTATACGAGTGAAGTGAAGCAGATGAAAGAATGAGACAGAGTCTGAGTGAAGTGAAGTGAACCAGAAGCATAAAGCAAAAGGAGATAAAGGCAAAAGCATTTGATCTGAAAAGAAGCAGGTTAGGAGAATATAATCTGTACAAATATATTTTGAATTGATTTTGTCTGATTCTGATTCTGAGAATTTGGTTCCATTGAACGAACTGTTTTGGCCTTTTTCGTTTTGGCTCTGTTTGCTTTTGGCTCCGTTTTTCCTTTTGGCTCTGCTCTGTTTGCTTTTGGTCGTGTTTTTCTTTTGGCTCTGTTTGCTTTTCGCTCTGTTTGGAACCCCGTTGCGGCTGATGCGGCCGTTGCGGCCGTTACGGCATTACGTTGCGGTTGTTACGCCGTTACGTTGCGGCCGTAACGGGTGATTTGGATTCCCACCGCAATTGCGGCTCGATGCCGTTGCGGTGCGGTCCGCAACCGCAATATTGCGGCCGCATTAGCGGTTGCGGACCGCATTTTGAAACCCTGAAAGGAATATCACTGACGAGTTATGTCTTCACGCTTTCCAGTAGTGAAGATAGTTGCAAAGCAACTTTATATTCTACTATTGCACTATGTACTACTGAAGTTGAATATATGGTAAAGGAAGTCGTCTGGCTTAGAAGTTTGGTAAGAAATTTAGGTTTGTAACAAGATATCATAGTAGTTTATTGTGATAGCCAAAGTTCAATACAATTGACAAATAATCATATGTATCACAAGAGAAACAAACACATTGATGTTATATTTCATTTTATTCGAGAGATCGTTTCTCAAGATATCAACGTAATGAAGAAGGTTGGTACTTCTAATAACCAACCATACATGATGGTAAACCTAATTACAATTTCTAAGTTTTAGTACTGCTCAGAGTCAATTGGCATTCGTGATATGTGAATTGGCCTCTCATGGCATTTTGGTAAAGGGGACACAAGAAATTAGAGGCCTAAAGAAATTTCAAGTCAAGATGGAGATTATTTTTATGAGTGGCTTTCATTTATGTTATATTGAAATGGTATAAGGAAAAGAGAAATTCTCACATTCATTTATTGATTGGTGATAAAGAGGAAAGGATAGGAAAGTCCTTTCCTCAGTTGCTTTTGAATGGATATGAGAGAAACCTCTAGCCTATAAATTCAAGGCTTCTCCTTTTCAAGTTGACACACAAGTCATTTTGCAACATTCCATCAAAAGCGTTACCTTTCACAGAGAAAAAAATTAGTTATTCATATCTTCTTTTTTGTTTACCTATTAGGAATGATACATCGATAAGAAAATATTTTGAGATATTAGGGATTTGGATTCTAGTGAAGAATGACAACTCTTTTGTATTATCAATAACGAAATATGATGGAAAATACAAAACAACTGTCACACTTCACTCAAACCCACATCCCAAATACACCCAAATATCTAACAATATTTCCTCATTGGTGTATAACTCTCAAGAAAAGAAGATATGAATAAACCAATTCATCTCTATGAGAGGTAATTCTTCTGATGGAATATTGAAAAATGACTCGTGTGTCAACTTGAAAAGGAGAAGCCTTGATTTTATAGGCTAGAGGTTTCTCTCCTAACCATCAAAAATTTATGGAGGAAAAGGACTTTCCTCCTTACCACTAATCAATAGATGAAAGAAATAATTTCTCTCTTTATTTGATTATTCCAATATAGCAAAGAAATGAAATTCACAAATAAAAAAATCTCCACCTTGGCTTGAACTTTCTTTAGGCATAATATGTCTTATGTCACCTTTACCAAAATGCCCGTTGGGAGCTGGCTAATTCACAAATTATGAATGCCAATTAAGTCTAAGCAGCACGTGTACTTAGAAATTAGAACTTAGAAACTGTAATTGGCTTTGTTATCATGTCTGCTGGATTATCAAATGTACCAACATTTTTTACTACAATGCTATCTTGAGAAACGACCTCTCAAATAAAATGAAATCTGACATCCATGTGTTTTGTTCTCTTGTGATACATTATATTTTTTTTATTATGTCTGGCACTTTGGCTATCACAATTAACTATTGTGATATGTTATTCCAAACCCAAATTTCTTACCAAACTTCTAAGCCAAATTGCTTCGTTCATTACTTCCATATGTTCAGCTTTAGTATTAAATAATGCAATAGTATATCAACCAAGCCAAAATTCGTACTACCTCGAAGATATCGAAGTATCCATTTCACAGTTTGCCAATGCATCTTGTCAAGATGCCCCATATACATGCTAACATCACTATTTACCTATGAAATATCTGGACAAGTGCAAACCATAACATACATAATGCTTCCAACTGCACTAGCATAAGGAACATGTGACATATGGTCTTTCTCTTCAATAGATTATGGTGCCATAACAACTGATAGATTGTAAAGGGCTGCTAATGGAGTACTCACAGACATTGCATTTTGCATTTCAAAGCGCTCCAATAATTTTTCGACGTACTTCTTTTAAGGTAGATAAAATTTACCAACATGTCAACCAAGCCAAAATTCGTAGTACCTCGAAGATATCGAAGTATCCATTTCACAGTTTGCCAATGCATCTTGTCAAGATGCCCCATATACATGCTAACGTCACTATTTACCTATGAAATATCTGGACAAGTGCAAACCATAACATACATAATGCTTCCAACTGCACTAGCATAAGGAACATGTGACATATGGTCTTTCTCTTCAATAGATTATGGTGCCATAACAACTGATAGATTGTAAAGGGCTGCTAATGGAGTGCTCACGGACATTGCTTTTTGCATTTCAAAGCGCTCCAATAATTTTTCGACGTACTTCTTTTAAGGTAGATAAAATTTAGCAACATGTCAATCTTTGTAAATTTCCATGCCCAATATTTCTTAGGTGCACCTAAATTTTCCATTTCCAATTTAACACTAAGACAAGTTTTTAGCTTGTTGATTCTAGACACACTCCTAGCAGCAATGAACATGTCATCAACATAGAGTAATAAGTAGAGAAACAGCCATATAGGATCTTCTTGTGGTATAAACAACTATCATAATCACTTTTTAAGTAACCATGACTCAAAATGAAAATGTCAAATATTTTGTATCACTGTCTAGGAAACAACTTCAAACCATATAATGATTTATTTAAAATATAGACATGGTCTTCCTTGCCTTCAACTATAAAACTCGTGTGGTTGCTGCATATAAATTTATTCTTCAAGCCCACCATGAAGAAAAATTATTGTAACATGGAGCTGCTCAAGCTCCAGATCAAATAGTGTAACCATGACAAGCAACACCCTGATGGAGTTGTGTTTCACAATTGGAGAGAATACTTCATTGAACTATATTCCTTCCTTTTGACTGAAACCTATATCATCTAAACGTTCTTTGTATCTAGTCGTTTCAACTCTATGGGATCATTCCTTTTTCTTGAAGACCCATTTGCAATCAATGATCTTCTGACCTTTAGGTCGTTTCAGTAGCTCCCAAGGTTTGTTTTTGTGGAGAGACTCAATCTCTTCACTCATTGCAACAATCCACTCTACAGACTCATTACTCGAGATATACTCATAGTATGTTATAGGTTCTTGAGTTTTAATACCCTTTGCAACCGATAATGCAAAAGAGTTTTTGTCTGCATAGGAAAATGTCTTATGCGACTTTATCTCCTATCTTTATTTGTCCATTGAAAAACTATATTATTGTCATTATTGCTGAACCTTCTCCCGCTCTTTGACAACCTCTTACTCTTCTTCTTGAATAGGTTGATTAGAAGTACCTTTTTGTACCTCCATTGGTTGTTCAACCTCAAGCTCCGCCTACTTGCGGATATCGTGATCTTTTTTGGCATCTCTGGACTCCTTTGTCAAATGAAGCATTGATGATTCATTGAACTTAACATCTCTACTGATTACGAATTTGGTTGGCATAGTTAGTACTAGTACACCATAATATGTAACCTTTCACACCAGGTGCATAAAAAGAAATATGGATCTTTGTGTCCTTCGCTAAGGCTTTCTATCATTTGTATGAGCATATAAAAAACACCCTACAATTATTAGATCAGAATAATCATTTGGCGCACCCGATCGCACCTTAGCAGAAGTTTGTAACTCAATTACAGTTGATGGAGATCAATTTACTAAATAACAAGTCATAGTAACAGCTTCAGCCCAAATTTCCTTTGACAACCCATCATTAGAGAGATGCAACAAGCTATCTCCACAAAACTTCTATTCATACATTTTGTCACTTCATTTTGTTGTGGTGCATTTTGCATAGTATGGCGTCTTATTATGCCTTCATTCTCATTGAAGTCATTGAATTGTCCTCACAAAACTCTAAACCATTGTCTATTCAAAGACACTCGATCTTCTTACAAAACTGATTTTCAGTAAGTGCTTTCCTTTTTTTTTTTCAAAAGTGGGAACAATACCATTCTTGCACTTCATAAAACATACACAAACTTTCCTTAAAAAACATCAATAAAAGTTAATACATATTTGACACTACCCTTTGACGCAACAAGAGCGGGACACTGTAAATAAGAGTGAATATACTCAATTGTGCCCTTAGTCCTGTGGACGACAATGCTAAACTTGATTTTGATTTGCTTCCCATATAAACAATGTTCACAAAATCAAGTTCCCAACACTACAAAAAAAAGGTTGTTTAGCGACCGAAAATAGTGACCGAATTTTTCGGTTGCTTTTTGCGATCGAACTGGCGACCGATTGTAGGATCTACATGAAGTAGTGATTAGAGATAATACTGCGACCGAAATAGCGACCGAAATAGAGCGTAGCAGGGTTATCGGTCGCTATTTCCGTCGCTAAATAAAGGAACTTAAAAGTCAGTAATTTTATTCCTTCTTAGCGACCGAATTAAATGCAACGGTTGAAAGTCTGAAATTTTATGTATTCTTAGCGACCGAACTAGCGACCGAATTAAATGCAACAGTTAAATTTTATTTACATTTGCGATCGATATTTTTTCGGTCGCTAAACGGAGCGTAAAAAAATTAAAATCGCGCGTGTTAGCGACCGATTGAATACTCCGTCGCTAAATTTATGAATTCAAATTTCAAATTAACTCATCCCGGGACCGAATTTAGCGACCATTTTTTATTTAAGTGATTGGCGACCGATTTAGCGACCGATTATTTCGGTCGCCAAATTATAAATCCATAAAATCGTGAAATATTTCCCTTCTTCCTCATTTCTGCCATCTCTTCCTTCCTCACCCATCTTCTTCTCCCTCGCGTTCAGGCCGCCACCACCGTGCAGTGCGCATCGCCACCACCGCCGTCTCCGGTAAGCCTCCGTCCTCCTCCTCCTCTTCTTCCATCTCTTCCCTCTTCCTATCCTCTCTTCCTTTCCCCTCTTCCTGCTCTGTTTTTAATCCCCCCCTCTGTTTCAGGCCGCCATACTCCGGCTACCAACACGTACGCAGCTCTCCGGTCACCACGTACGCGCAGAGCTCCTCCTACCCTCTTCTCTCCTCATTTTGTGCATTCCCTGCTCTGCTTTGAGGTAACCATGCATGGACTCTCTATGTATCATTTTTTATTTTGCTTCATTGTTTCATTGCTTGCTTTATTGCTTACTACTGAGAAGAGCTACTTGTGTATTTCATATGAGTTGTGAGTTGTGAGTTGTGATATAGGTGACTGTGATTGAGTAGAACACCTTTTCATTGTTTCTAATGTAACTTGTGATTAATCTTGATGTAAATTCCTATTTAAAAATTACTGTGGTTTTCAATTTTGATTCATATATTTATATCATGTAATGAATATTAAGATATATATAATAGATGTCATTATATGAGATGTGAGATTTGTTTAAAATAAGAAACCAAGTATATGATAAAGATTGCTTGTAGAAAGTAAGATTAATTGTGTGGAGAGCAATTAGTTTTGCTTTGAGTGCAATCAGGTTTTGGTTTTAATCCATTTTATGTTGATTATAGAATGGACCGTTAAGTGTAATGATGTATCTGGTTAGAACACTTCTTGTACTCTTATTTACACGACTTGCTTGTTTATAAAAAAAATTATGGTGGTTAGTGGTTACTTGTCAAGTTTAATTCTTATGGGTTATAAATACTTGTTTGGGGGAATTGGTAAAGGTATATGAAGGGGTGACATTAATTGAGATGTGTTGTAGAGATGTAGAGATAATGGCAAGAAATTGTGGATAAAAGAGATTGAGACTGATATTACAGACATTAATTTGTAATTAATCTTGTTAATAGATTCATATCTTATATTTAATACTGAGATTTGTGGAAGATATGTTTTGATATGAGATATGTGAGATTTGTTTGAAATAGAAAATTAAGAATATGATACGGGTTGCTTAAGAGAAGGTAAAATTACAGGGAGAGCAAAGAGTTTTGACAGGAGAGTAAGTGTGGCTACTTTGCCAATTACGTTTTTTTTGGTTGGATTTGTCAAGTAAAGTTTTGTGATTTATAAATTTTAATATTTGTATTGGGAAATTGGTAGAGTGAGAATGATTGTGAAGATCAAGGTTTTAAATTGAAGGCTGGTACTTATATCTGAGCATGTTCATACATTTGGATTGCTATGAAGAATAGTTTATTCTCTTTAAAATAAAAATCTTTCAATAACAATGAATCAATGTAATTAGAATAATTTGATATGTATTTATTGATAACTTGTTTGGAAATGATTATGGAATCATATTTGTATATATTTACATTATAAGCATTGGAATGAATTGATAAAGTGTTATTAGTTCGTAAATGGCATGACTTTGTTGTTGTTAATATTCATTTACTAATTTAAAGTCCATGAGCTTAATTAGAAAGTCTCTTCTTGAAGCCAACAAATTGTCTACATCAAACCTTTTTATAAAATCCATTGCTTGTCTCGATTTTGGAAGAACTGGTTAGTCTATTTATGTGTGTTCTTAATATGTTTTGGTTATGAGTGTGGTTGAAATTTTTGTGAAACTTGGGCGGTATATATATTTATATATTTATTTACTTGTTGCAAGTATCTGGGCTGCTTGTATATTCAAAATGTGGTTATGTAACAATGATGCTTGTCAGGTTGGGCAATGTATATAAAGATAATTTGGTGATGTTTGTTTTGCCTTCATTTGTGAAGAAATTCTGGGTTTATGAGATTTTATAACATGCTTTAGTTTCCATGTTTCAGTTGAATTTTGGAATGGACATGAGATATGTTCCTTGCTTCACTATGTATATATCATCTTTTTGTGGAATTATTTTTTCTAAGAGATTACATAAGGTACTTAACTTGATGGATTCCTTCAAGAAATAAATTTGAAAATATTTATGAAATGTATTGGATGTTACTAAACGCTTATTAAATGCCACCTGTATTCAAATGCCAAATGCTTCGAAAATACCTCTTGAGTAATGCTAGGCAATTATGCAATATATGATGCATGTATAAACTTGTGAATTTCTTACGGGCACACTTTAGATTTCCTTGATTGATATAATCTTGGTTCTTTTATTGTTAGTGACAATGATATGATAGTTTGATCCGCGGGTTATAATTTCTAAGTATAAATTCATGTGAATGTGCATTTTAATGTACGTTTATGTGTAAAGAGGAGTGACAATCCTCCTAGGCTGAAGGAAAAATTGGTCTAAGGAGATGATATAATTGTTGCGGCCTTTTATCGGGCTTGTCATGTGGTGAGTGTAAAGTAATGGATGGTAGACTTTGGGGCTACTAGATAATTTGTGCATACAAAAATATTTTTGCCTTCTACACTTTTGTAGGAGATGAATATGATATTCTATTTGGTGGATTTCCGCTGTATCAATTATATTAGCTTAATTTCATATTCAGATGAGACTAAATCCACTAAATAGTTATGTGTTCATCCTTTGTGGTGGTTTAATTACTTGGAGATCAGTCAAATGAAATTTATTTTTAAATATACAATGTGGTTAGAGCTATTACTCTGAAAATGGCTGATAATGAGGCTGAGTGGTTGAAAAACCTTTTAGCAAATATTTATATGAGTTAAATTAACTCCTTATGTGTTTATATATTGTGATTGCCAATTTTAAAAGCGAGTCTCTTAGATAATGAAGGATTAAGTATAGGGTTAGATAAAATGAAGGGCTAGGCACAGCTTGCCAGGCACATGCATGACGTGCCGTCATCATTAAAACATTATTCACATTAGAAAGCAGCTTTGTACACAATATTATGAAAACAACTCTGGTTTTTTACTCATTTGTTTCATTAGGAAATGGAGCTTTCCAGAAAGAGTTGTTGATGACCATCCTTACTAGGTTATCTAGGCACTTCTGGTAGGAAAAGTCTTCTCTATGACCATCCTTCAAAACGACGTAAAATCATCTGCTTTCCTGACAACTACTATGTTTGCTAATATGTAAAGTTGCATGTGAAGTTGCATTTCTTTGTTCTATTTTAACATGATAGTATGCTACATGGATCTTTCCATCTTTTCTTATTATCACTTGATGAAGTTTAGACATATGACTTGTTTTCCTTATCGTTTTATCAGAAAATGGACCCGACTAAATGTTTTGAGACAACCATCCATATAGACCAGGTACAGTATCTCATCAACTTAAGAATAACGATCGGATTCACGTAATGATGGTTAAGGCATAAACTAATCATTTACTAAATTGTTCTTGTGTATTTACAGGATTTGATTTCAATCCCGCGATCATTCTACCGTCGTTGGGGACAACAAATACCGCGTGTTGTGACTATTGAAGACAAAAACGGAAATCTGTTCAATGGGAATATAGTAATCCATGAGGATCTCCCATATTTTGCAACAGATACAAATGGTATCAGGGAGTTGTATTTGTTGTCCACTGGTGCATTGGCAAAGTTTAAGTACCTTGGGGGTTCTCGTTTCTACATGTTCATCCCTTTGGAAGATTGATGAGTTTTGATATTTTGATTAGTATTTATTGACTGTGGTGTATTTTTATGTTTTGATCGTTAATTAGTACTTATTAAACTTTTTTTTATAAACCATTATTAAACTTGCGTTAATTAATGTATACGTTTTCTTGATCATATTGACTGTGGTGTTTTGGATCGTTAGTACATCATATTTATGTTTTCTATTTATTTAAAAAAAATATTGGTGTATTTTGTTTATATCAGAAATTAAAAATCAATGGAGTAATAGTTGAAAAACTATATTTGGTCGGCAGGATCGTTACAGGAAAAAAAAATTGCGACCGAAATAGCGACCGAATATCGGTCACCAAATTAGGCGAGCTGGGTATGCGACCAACTATACGGCGACCGAAATATATACTTTTGCAACCGAAATATCGGTCGCAGATTTACGACCGAAATATAAGTTCGGTCGCTAAACATTTAGCGACCAGGGTTTCTGCTACCCCCTTAATTCGGTCGCTAATTCGGTCGCTATACAGTATAGCAACCGAATTATCATGTTTAGCGACCGAAATCTTCGGTCGCTAAATAGGTTTTTTTTTGTAGTGCAATGTTATGATCATGTAGCAAGCCACACTTGCTCAAAATAGATATTCCAACTTCGCTCATATGCTCGAGACACATGCTACAAACAAGTAGTATTTGAATCAGAGTTAGGGGAGGATAATGAAGATGCAACTCCAACAATGGTACTTCCTAGAAGTATGTAGAGACCCTTGACCAATTTTCCTTTTTTTATATAACAAAAAGAGCACCTTTGGAGACTTTTAGAACTTCACCTTGAGTAGAATACTTACATCATCGAGAATCAAGAGTTCCCAAAGAAATAAGATTTTTCTTTATAAATCTAATATATGTCAAACATCAGTTAAAGTTCTCACAGTTTCATGATGCATCTTGACTCGGACCGTTCCAATGCCAATGACCTTACAAGACATATTATTTCCCATAAGGACAATACCACCATCAGTTGATCGGTAAAAGGTAAAACCCATCCTGGTTTGGACACATGTGATAAGAGCGTCAAAAATCAATAATCCAACTATCACCAACTGAGCTAGATGATACTGAGAGAACATGTTCGCCACATTCAGCTACACTTGTTGCATTAATTACTTGTTGAACTAGCCTCGTTATTTTCTTTGATCTTTGGATATTCTGCTTTCCAATGCCCTTCTTTCTTGCAGTATCGACATCTTCCCTTACAATGTCTAGATTTAGATCTGCACTTGCATCTTCTAAGACTACTTAGAAGCCAACCTTTGCTCTCCCTCAAGCAAACAATGCAATTGCAAGGTCATCACGTCCACTACTATCACGCTCTATGTTTTAATGACTCAAAATAGGGGATTTAACCGCATCAATATCCAGAGGTTCACACCCATATATAAGTGTTTATCGAAAATGCTTGTAGGAAGGAGGTAAGGAGCAAATAAACATCATTTCTTGTTGCTTACTAGAGAATGTCTTGTTCATATTTTTATATTCCATAACGAATAAAGTGAACTCAAAGATATATGAACTAATGGATATTCCCTAATCCATACAAAGCATTTACAAACATTGTTATATTACCAAGACGATAAGTCATTGTCTTCTTTAAGTATAAGGACTCTAATTTGGTCCACAATGTTGCTGTTGTTTTTTTTTTAGGGGGAGAACTTCTTGCAACACATCACCCGTGATGTATTACAGAATAGTGGAGAAAGCTTTGACATCAATATCATCCCATTCAGGACCCTTCGTTGTGGCAGATTTTTTTTTCCAATAAATTTTAAATTTTGTTGTGTCAAAATAGCCATCATACAGACCTTCCACATCCTAAAGTTGATGTGTCCATCGAACTGTTAAATATCAAATTTGTAGTCGATATTTTTATTTACCAAATTCTACAGTACCCTTGTATTTTAAATGGGTTTTTAAACAGTCAAAATCTTGACCAATAGATGAAAAGTCTTCATTTAATAAATTCTGGCCAAACAAAATTTTTTTAATACAGAAACTTTCATTTATTGCAGTTGAATCCTTAACTAATTAAATAGCTTTTCAATTTAAAATTTAAAATTCTGATTTGTTTTGACTTTAATAAATCAGGTTTAAACTAATTTTTTATTTCTTGAAAATCAAATCCCTCCAATCTCCTTCTCCATTTTGTTGAACCCTAATTCTCCTGGTCATCACCGTCGCCAGAGCGCCGCTGTTCTGTTAATCGCCGCCTCGCGCCGCCGCTCTGGTCTATTCCATCGTGCGTCTCCTTCGCGTGTTCTGCTCCGCCGTGAACCGTCCCATACTTTCCCTCTGGTCATCACTGTCGTTCTACTCCGTTTCCTCTCTTCCGACATGGTTTTTCCCTTCTTCATGCACACTTGCCATCTCCGTCGTGCATCATCTTCTGAGTCCACTGCGAACCCCGTCCCGAACCTTCTCCCTCTGTTCCAGTTCACACGGCTCCACCCCGATCCAAAGGGGCCACCATCACCCTCATCCATGCCTAGGGCGAGCGCTGCATTGACCTCAATCGCAGTAACCACGGCCAGAAGCACTGGCAGGATATCACCGACATCGTCAAATGTCGTACCAAAGTCCACTGCAAGAACCGCATCGACACGCTCAAGAAGAAGTTCAAGATCGAGAAGGCTAGGATGTCCACTTCCGACGACGACGACGGCGGTTACAACAACGAGTGGCCATTCTTCACTGCCTTGACTTCCTCATTGACGATAATTTTCTGGTGAGTGAGAGTGATGTTGTTTTGGCTTCAACGACTCAAGAGGGGGGGGGGGGGGTGAATTGACTTTTCAAAAATATTTCCCTCTTAAAAACTTTTTCACAAAACTTTATTTTTCATATTTGTGGCCTCAGGATCTTTTTTACAAAATCAATGAAGGGTTTATATAAAATCTTGAATTGGAAGATGATGAAGATAAGAAAGATTAATTCAGAATAGGTTCGGGTTCAAAACTCAATAATAACAAAATACAGAAACCGATTAAGCCTTTAAAGATTAATAACAAGTTATGCAAGTTTCAGATACAAGCATTGACAATCAAGAACAAACTTGCAGGTTTCAGTTTCAGTATATGATGCAAGATTCAATTCAAATATTGATCCTTGAGAATAGAATTGAATACATAGTTATTATTACAGTTTACTCAAGATTCAATACTAATTATGCAGATCAAGAACTGATATCAATTAAACTCTTAGAACATCAAGATCATAGTTATATGCTCAAGACAGAAATTAAAGAGTTTGAGTTTAGAGATACCACACAACAAGATTTATCCTGGTTCAGTCACCACCACTGTGACCTACATCCAGTCCCCACTCCACCTGTGGGTTTTCACACACTAACACAACAAGCTTTAGCCAGGTAGCTTGAAAAACCTTTACACCACAGAGCACTCCTTCACCTCGAGATATCACACTCTTGTGAAGAGCCTCAATGTTCTTCCTTAGGGATACCTCACCCTAATCACTCAGAGAGACTCCCTCTCTCTTTACAATCAAATAAAACAAAAAATTGATTCCTAACTCTCAATAGTCAGATAAACAAATTGAAGCACTTATGAGAATGAAACACTCTTTTCACAATAAGCTCAAGAAAGATGATGAATGATTTTCACAATTGATCTCTCAAATTGATTTCGTGTAATTCTGATAGTTTGTTTTTGATTTGTTGTTCGATATTGTGAAAAGTGTTCCTTTGATCCCTCTATATATAGAAAACAAGTTACAGTCGTTGGGATCAATCAAAACAGATTTGAGTCTGATAACAGAATCTGTTTTCTTGATTCTGGTTCTTGAAATAAGATTCTACATCGGCTTCGTCTTCAATCCTTGGGGCTCGTAGTTGATAGTAGACTAGCTCCATATGCCATGTCATTGGACGGAGCTTCTCATTAAGGACTTTAGCAAGTCCAAAGACTTGTGTGGACGAGCGCTTCTGTCACTTGTCTGGATGAGCACTTCTGTCACTTTAGTGGACGAGCGCTTGTATCACTTTATTGGACGAGCACTTCTGTCACTTTAGTGGACGAGCACTTCTGTCACTTTAGTGGACGAGCGCTTCTGTCACTTTAGTGGACGAGCGCTTCTATCACTTGTGTTGGACGAGCGCTTCTATCACTTGTGTTAGACGAGCACTTCTTATGAAATCTTATTTCCAAAAATCATTTTCATTAACGAAAACTTATTCCTTTTAATGCAGGTTATGAAAATTGATTTTTTTCATGCATCTTTTTAGTTGAGCTATTTTGTGACTAAGAGATTTCTTTCTCTTACAAATCATCTAAGACTTATATCTGATTTCTCCTTTAAGCCTTTGTCTTGATGATTACTTTATCTTTGTCTTTGCTCTTTGATTCCTCCATGTAGCTCTTTTGATTTCTTCAAGTTCTTCCTTGAATATTTCCTTGAATTCGCTTAATGAACTTGTTGATCACTGCTTGATACCTGTCTTTGCAATTTGACACTAAAACACTTGGATACACATTGATCAACCTCTGGCTCATCTAGTTTTATGGCTAGTATGACCGTGGTTTTGTGCTAATTATATATCATTTTCGCCCAAATTAGACTTGATTGTCTTTAAGCAACATTTTGAGTCGTTTAAGTATTTTTAGGTTAATTTAGCTGATTTAGAGTCGAATAAAGTACTTACTGTTAATTCTTGTTTTCAGGTAATAAAAAGAAGCAAATCTGGAGTTTTTCGCCACGCGAGAGGTTACTCGCCTCGCGAACCTGAAGGTTGACTGTTCCAGAAAAATGCAAACCTTTCTGTGTCGCCTCGTGAATACATTTCTCGCCTCGCGAGACTGAAGACCAGAAGCCATGACTTTTCCATTCCTCGCCACGCGATCCGTACTTCGCCTCGCGAGAATACCAAACGTTGCATATTCTTCATAAGATTCGCCTCGCGAGATAGTGTTCGCCTCGCGAGCTCGCGCAGAACTCACAGATATAAATTGATGTTCTATGGCAGATTGCAACAGTTAGTTTTAGTTTTAGTTTTATCTTCTCTTCTTTTCTTTTAGCATTTTGTGTTTCTTTTGTAATGGAGAACTAGTCTCCTTGATTAATCTACTGCGATTGGTTTCCATTGGCACTTGAGGTTTTGTAATTCCTGAACTGTATGCTATTCTCTTTCAATACTTGTTTTATATGTTCTATTTGCTTAATTCAGAATCGTATAGAATAGGTGTTGATTTATTTCGATGATTGTGTGTTCCTATACTTAATCGCGTTTGCTTAATTCGCGTGTGTTCGTTCATGTTCGCTTAGTTCATGAGTGCTTCACCCCGTTTGCTTAATTCGGGAATAGGAACATATGTCTCGTAGTATTGATTTCGCTTGTTAATTGATGCTACAATCGAAAGGAGAGTAGAGTCTGCTTAGGGCCTGGAATTTACATGGACCAATGATAGTGGGAAACCGAAGACAGTAGGTTAATCGTTTTTTAGCTATTTGATAATCACTTAGTTTGCATTATTTTCTGCTTTGTTTCCTTAGTTGTTTTCTTAATTTAGTTTTAAATCTCAACCCCCCAGAACTGACTTTTCTGTTAACAACAACCCAAGAGTCCTTGTGAGACGATACTCAAGTTGTCGCTCCCTGAACTACATAGTTTTATAAAACCGCTCGCTTTTTGACGCGTGCGCGACAGCGTGACCACACATTAAATTGTATTTGTCATATATCAAAATCTCTAAGTCATTGAGTCTTATAAGTGAGAGTGAGAGTGGGGAAAAGGAAGGAGACAGTGGTTCCAGAAATCGTCGATAAGGCTATGTTGCATGGAGAACAAGAGATTTTAGGGTTCATACTGTTTATTTAGTTCAAGAAATTTGGTTTCAGATTTTTTATATTGCATAATATTTTAAATTTTTAATGTTTATTCAAATTTATCAAAGGTAAAATATATTTAATTTGAATGATTAAATTGTAATATCAGAAACTTTCACTACTAACTAATAAAAAGGAAGAGATGGCATCATTAAATGTAATCAAGCTTCCCTATTGGCCCGTTAAAAACTGTTCCAAAACCCCTTGTTTTTTCATGGGTACAGTAGCACTTCCCTTTTTATTTTTGAACACATCTACTCATAATGCTATAAGTTCTCTGATACAGTTTGTTAAAGATTAGTGCAAATAAAGCAGAAATATAAGCATAAATGTGATTCATCTCAGAGCCTACGTCCACATGTAAAGACGACTGCAATATATATTCAATAAGGAAATACTATAGAGAATACAAAAAAAGGTGTCACAATCCACTCAAACCTAAATCCCAAATACACTCAAATACTTCATAATATTTTTTCACCGGTGTATATCTCTCAACAAATAAATAGAAGGGAACACACGAATAAACTAATTCTTCTACGCAAGAAGTAATGCTTGCGATGGATTGTTGCAAAATGAATGTGTCAACTTGAAATGAAGAAGCCTTGAATTTATAGGCAAGAGGTTTTTCTCATAACCACCCAAAAGCTACAGAGGAAAAGACTTTCCTCCTTACTATCAATCAATAAATGTAGACAATTTCTCTCTTCCTTTGACCATTCCAATATAGCAAAGAAATAGGTTCAGAATTACCTGATGAAGATGTTGATTCCGAGGGTGACTCTGCAGCTGGAGGCTGCTATGATTGAGTCGCAGGAGATATTGGTGCTGGGGTGGAGGGTGCATTGTTAGGTGGAAGGGAGAATGAATTCTTGGATTTTAATTAATGACCATTTGACCTAGATGCTGCATTGGTCGTGGTTATAGCAGGAAATGCGCACCATGTGGTTCTTGACACTTCAAAAGAAAACTAATTTTTCATGTAACTCGACTAAGAAAATGGGACTGATAGCAGTAGATATCTTTTTAAAATCAGAACCTAGGCCATTGAGATTATGAATGACCAGATCATGGTCATGATCGCCTTGCATACAGTGACGGATCTTGATTGAAATTCTCGGAGGAGTCATTGGTTTCTAACTCAAATAATGTAATTAAAATTCATATGAATCATACATAATTTTGTCAAAGGTTGCTCATCCTGTTGAACTATTTGATCATTAGAAGAAGGATTTTAAAGTAAAGATATTGAAGCTATACAATTTTCATCTTACTCAATCGTTTCTCTTCTGAAAAAGGATTTAATTGGTATACACTTTTATTGGATATAATTTTACACCGCCAATGAATCATAAATTAACACATCATAAAAAAAGATTGATTATCTTAGGTATCTTATAAGTCACACATGTCATGATTTCTAATTAGTTTGCAGTTACACGGTCAATGAATAACAATTGAACTCTTTGAAAAAATACATCAATTTTCTTATGTTTAACCATTTTTTTATTTTCAAAAAATTATACCACTCATAAAAACATATGAAATTAATTATATAAAAATTTATTGAAAGTCCATTTAATCAACAACTCAATCTAATAAAAAATGCATAAGCAAAATAATCAAACCCGAAAAGAGGAAACATCTAAAATAGAGAAAGTGAGAAAGATTGCAAAAGAAAAATAGAGATTACATCTTAGATCGATTGCAAAATAAACCTACGAAAGCCCCCGAAGAGTTCTTGTTGGAGGGTATCTTAGACCGCATTCATAAAATCACAACAACACTTGTCTTTGCTAATAAAATGAGGATACAATTATTTTTTTTCCTTTAAAATAGGGGGAGCTAGGCATTAATTTTTTCTTTAAAAAATGTTAATTTTTTTGTTTTGTTGGGGAAGCTGTTGCTCCCTCCAGGCTCTACTAAGGTCAGCCATTGTTTGCATATAGTCTGAAACAGATTTGGAGCCTTTGGGGCATAGTTATCGGGTTCTCTCATTAACCCCGTGTACCATGTATCGAATTCACCTTACCATGTATTATGTACCGGGTTTACTTGAGTGCGTTTGTTTCAAGTATTGTAACATTATTTCTAGAAAAGTGAGGGAAGGAATGCGATATATCCATATTTGTTTCGAGTATTAAAAAATTATTCCCGGGTATTTTTATTCCCAAGAATTTTATTTGTACATGATTTGCTCACATCTTGTTCCAATCTTAAAGGGTGGTATTCTAACATTCTCATGCAAATAAAACTTAACTACCTACAACTTCCACTCCCACCTCATTTTAACATATTTATTTGCATCATTAATTTTTGGCTAAAATACAATTTTTGTCCCTCAACTTTGAAAATGGTCCCTTTATTTTATTTTTGGTAAAATTGATCCTCCCATAATTTCAAAGTTGCAAAAAACGTCCTTCCATCTCATCTCCATCCATAAACTAACAGAAGCAACTTTTGTGGGGGGTTTTGGTGTTCGTGGCCTTTATTAGGGGTCTGATTGCAAAGGTATGGAACCTTTGACTTCTTTCTCCACCGTAAACCTTTGGTTCTCGCAATTTGACAAGTTGCGTTAACACTTACCAAAAATCTAAGAAAATAAAGTAGACATTTTAAAACAAGAATCAAATAACACATGGCATCAAATGAGACCTTCCACAACCCATCACGGGCTAATATGACAAACTCTGCAACATCTTCTATTGTCTCCACCGTGACATATGGTTCTGAGCTCAAGTGTTTCTTCAAACTTTTGTCATCAAATGACCTTGACACTGCCAACTACCCATTAGGATTTACACAAACTCATTTCCCCCCAATAATGCAAAGACCAAGTGACCAGAACCCATCACCTCTGCTCCGCTTCAAATGCGACCCTGTCCAAAATCATCGCCGATCGACAGCTACCCCCATCGTGACCCAGATCTCCTGCCAAGCATCACCACTTGCCGTCACTCCGTCCTGTGCTCCACTACATGACGTCGACCCGCAACCCTCTTTTGCTAAACGACAGCAGGGGAAGAAATGGTCCAAAACAAGTCACCCCTTCTTTTGTCCAGCCACCTCGTCATATTTGACACCGCCAACATACAGTCTCACGCCACAGCACAGCTTCACATTCCATATGCAACACCATTTAGGTCTCACTTATTTAAGTTTTATTTTTATTTTTTAATTATTTTAAAACGATTTCTTCTATTATTTAATTAATAGATATTTTTTAATTCTTAATTATTTAATTTATTAATACATATGACGATGACTGGTGTGGCAGTTAGGATGGAACACGTCAGTAATGTATGTTGCATCCGTTAGTTTTTGGACGGAAATGTAACAAAGGACATTTTTTGCAACTTTGAAATTATAGGAGGACCATTTTTGCCAAAAATAAAATAGAGGGACAATTTTCACTAAAATGAAAAAGTTGAGGGATGAAAATTGTATTTTAACCTTAATTTTTAAAATTTTTTAAATTAAACTAGTTAATAAAAACATTCTTAAAAATTTAAAATACTTATCAAACATATTAGTATGAGTCAAAAAAAAAATCAAACACATTAATAGGAATAGAGATCCTATTAATGTTAATATCATTTTCGGGAATGTGATTTTATATTTTGAAGTAAACACTCTAAAGAAAGCAATGTAATAATAATATAAAAAATGGCGAACAATACACTTGGTAACCATGCTTTGGAGAAATTGGAGAGACACTCCTTCAAGGACAGTTTGCATAAGCTTCTTGAGAGTGTCCTATGCTTGTTTAGATGTGGTTATGCCACCAAGTAGAGAGACCACTGTGTTAGTGACAGCAGGGCGGTCCGAGGGGAAAGCTGGTAAAGCTAGGGCTTTATGCTTTCAAAAAAAAATGTTACTACCTATTTTAATAATTTATTTTTAAAAAAATGTTAAGAGTAAGCTGTACAAAAGACTGTTCGTTTTTCTCACTCACCGATTGATAATGTCTCGACAAAGATTAAGTCGACTTGCTTTATTATCGATTAAAAAAGAATTGTTAAATGAAATCGATTACAATAATTTAATAAATGATTTTGCATCCAAAAAGCATGAAAGATAAACTTTAAATAAAATTATAATAATTTTAATAAAATTTTATCATTTGCTTTAAGAAGACCTCACTTCAGAATTCGCTTTATGTCTTTATAGGTGTTGGGCCGAGCCCTGAGTCACAATGATGATAAGAACATGCAGAATGAGGTTGCTGTGTCGTTTCCAGTGGAGGTAGTCACGGTGATTAGCTGGTGGACATGTATTGGTGCCAATTTCAGGGTGGAGAGAAAACAAAAAAATTAAACTGAATAAGGAATTTTCTTTTTTAACAGGCAAACGTTATTATGTTAGGGATACAAATATGTTGTCCCAAAAAAGATACCTAGCTGTCCTCAACTAATCAGAGATGTGCATAAATATTAATGAATTGAGATTTTATTTTATAAGTGACAAATTGAAATTGGTGGGGGACAGGGAATGTGACAGGAAGTGGGACAGATCCATCCATGTTTTGTTAGTTTTTCTCATTTGTTATCCTTACCTCAAATTAATTAAGCCACCCCACCCCCTCACTTAATGAGGAAAACTTGAGAGAATATAATAAACTTGAGAATTAAATGACGATTACACTCAATCTAAGACTTGATTCAATTGTTGTTTTTCTTTTCTTTTTTTTTTGTCCTTGATCAGGAGTATACCCCATCGAGTCGAAGACTAATCTCCTGCGGGAGAATGAATAAACACTTACAGACGAAAAACCCCCTCCCAGTGGAAATTCGCTCAATAGTTGTTACTACTGATAAATAACTCTTAAAAATAGTCTCTAACAAACTACTAGATGGCTTAACTAAAGGCCAATTAGCTTAAGGTCCTCTTTGTTATGGATTAAAAAAAATGATTTTGACATTCAATAATTTAGATATTATGTTTTAGAGATTTTAAAGAAAAGTATGAGTTTTTTAGTATTTGTTTACAATCATAAAAATCATTTCTTTTAAAAAATAATAATTTTAAATGATTTATTTTTCTCCAAAAACTAATGAAAGTAGCTTTTCATTTTAATCATAAAAATGATTTTCTTTTTAAAAAAATCATCTTTATGAAAATCTTAAACAAACACAATCAAACTCATTAAAAATGATTTTTCTTCATCAAATAATATGTAACAAATGCCCTCTAAATAAGAGTCGGCTAACGGCTAATGGCTAACCCTTCTCTCCTACATGGATGAACTAGGTGTGTTGACTTTATTTGGTCACTGCACCCTAGTATTCGATAAGCTTACAATCCCAGCTTAAGACGCCTATAATGGATGCAGTTCCTCAAGTCAGATGCAGTTATGATAATGCTTTAAAAAAATAAGGTTGCATTCTAACCAACTGATATAACTTTTGGTGAGTGGCAAGTGCTTGATCCAAGTGGTATGAGAAGCATCAAACTTCATGGTGATTAAGGTACCCTCCAACGTCCTAGCAAGAAACTTGTCGGTAGTTTAGGAACGCTCTTCCACAAATATCATAAATTCTTTTGCATCGTCGGTTTTGAGAATAGATAACTTGATGTTGTTTGCTATGCTCATCACATAAACATCAAGCTAAGTCTATTTGACCTTTCTGAAGCCTTATAATGAGTTTCCTCTTCATTGCTACTAGCAATAGTAATAGCACCATGGTTTTCAACTTGAAGAGCCTAAAAAAGATGCAACACACTAAGATGAAATTGGACTTGTTCACTACAATCAAAGAAATTCAACCCTGCTCTTTTTACTTTCTTGCAAATTTTATTATCTTACGCATGTTCTTTATGTTCTATGCTTATGATACTATATTACATGATTGTACTATGATACATTCTCTTAGCTTATGCAATTGTATATCTGATACATTCTCTTAGCTTATGCAATTGTATATCTTTCTTTAAAATTCTTTCTTGAATTGATATTGCAATTGTTTTTGATTGGTCTCAAAGAAAATTTACTCTCTTGATACACTACTTGAAAAAGGGATAGTTAAATCTTGATTTGGAAAAGTTTTTGAAAAGTCAATTCACCTCCCCCCTGACTAAGAACCATTTCCACATCCTACAATTGGTATCAGAGCGGGTTCTTGAATAAGGATAATCACCTTTCAAGTCTCGTGGAAATGACTTCTCAATCAAGTGAGACAAGTGATTATGTTTCTATTTCTAAATCCCCTATTTTCAATGGTGAAGGCTATCCTTATTGGAAAGCAAGAATGAAAATTTTCATTGAAGCTATTGATGTTGATATATGGGATACAATCTTGAATGGTCCTTTTATGCCTAAGCATGTTGTTAATAATGAATAAAATGATAAGCCTAGGTCATTATGGACCCAAGATGATAAGAAAAAGGTCCAACTAGATAAGAAGGTTAAGAACATCATTACTACCGGTGTTAGTATTAATGAGTTCTTTAGAATCTCCACTTACAACTCCGGAAAGGAAATGTGAGAAACAGTTGAAGTGTCACATGAGGGCACTAGTGAAGTGAGGAGAGCTAGAATGAACACTTTAAACCATGAGTATGAATTGTTTATAATGATGCATGGTGAATCTATATGTGAAATGCAAAAACAATTTACATATATTGTTAACCAATTGAGTGCTCTTGGTAAAGTGTTTGATGATGAGGATCTTATTTGTAACACCCCATTTTCTGGATTAGTATATGAGGAAAAGATTAAGCATATTTGAAGGCTTAATCACGTTTCTTAGGTGTTAGTGAGCTCGTGTTTCAAGTTTGAGGGGAATCAGAGTTAAAGCAGGTTCAGAATGCAAGGAAACGCAAACTGAGAGATTAATTAATCGATTAATTAATTATTGTAAGTTGGGATATTAAAATTAGATCATGCTTGAGTTATAAAGGCTTTTGGGAATAGCCTAAAATAATTATAGTAAAATATTCCAGCAGTAGGTTACACAGGATGATGCGGAAGAAAACACCCAGTTGTGCCAACGGAACAACACGCAATGATACGTGTCGTGACCCGTAGGAAGGTGGCCATGGTGGCGCCACCTCACACTCCACTAACATATCCTAATGACACTTGTTCAACTACCATTTGCATGCATGACACCTAAAATGCATGCATGACACCAAAAATGCATGCATGACACTTGTTCCACTACCCTTTGCATGCATGACACCTAAAATGCATGCATGACACCTATCTCCCACTACCCCTTTGCATGTATGACACTTGTTTTCCCACTAACTTACCAAAAACCTACCTAAATTCATCTAATATAAAAGTAAAACCACAAAAGTGACTTCATTTTTCCTCTTCCAGACTCATTTCACTCATCCTTCCATAGCCAATTTAGTTCCCTCACCTCTGCATGTGTTGGCTGAATAGTTAAGTGAAGGAAAGAACAAGTTGCACACTCATTCACACCCAAAAACTCATCATATCATGTCTCTGTAAATCTCTCAACACACCTGCTTCCACCGTTAGATCGTGTTGAAATTTTATAGGGAGGTTCTGGACTAATATTGTTTCATATCCAACGGTTATCATTTCTGTATAACCCTCCGAGTGTGAGTTATTCAGCTCAGAAGAAGGAGATAAGCTTAACTCGGGTTGCTCCAGACCAATCACCTTGGGAGGTTCATCCTAGGCTCATACACCGTTGGATCAAGCTGAAATTTTTGGAGAAGGTAAATGAAAGGTATATATTTAATCACACCGCTCGGGTTTTCAAAACAATGTCTAGATTGTGAGATATAGTGCAAAACAAGAGTGCATCTTGTGGTGCTTACTGCAGATTTTGAGTTTCTTATTTGGTGTCTTTCAAAATGTGATGTTTAGGTGGGATATCGGAGATTCGGGGACCTTGTTCGGTGTGAGGCAGATTCAAGAGAAGTCGAGTAGGAGTGATCTCATAGCGTTTCCGAGGTCATACGTTCTTCGGGTGGGGGAAAGAAATTAGTTAACGTCAGAAATGGCACGGTGACGTTTAATTCGATAATGACATAGGGTGACCTAAACCCTACATGATAGCGAGTAACGGATAATATCCATATCACTTTGGGGACTACTTAGTGGTACCCGTGATGATATTGAGATTAAGCATTCATCGCCATTACGTTTAATATATTATTTTATTATTTAATGATTGCCTGTTTGACTGGTTGAATTGATATTGGTGATTGATGATGATATGAGTGTTGAAATTGTTTTTGTGATGAACATGTTTATATTATTTTAATATTTTTATTATAAATTTGGTAATGATTATTATCTTGGAAAATGTGAATATGATGAATGATGGTATGATGTGATGAGTGTAATGATTGTGATTAGAGGTTGAGTAAATGATAAGTTATGTTCAGACAGGATGATGTATTGGGGAATTCATATTATATGTGTTAGTAATGCCTAACCGAGATGATTACTGAGATATGATGTTGAGATTGATGAGCTGAGATTTTTATTGAGGTTATCTATGAGATTATGATAAGCGGTTATGGCACTAGGAGGTGACCTGAAACATGGTCTGTGATATGGTTGACCTGAAACATGGTCTAGTGGACCTGAAACATGGTCATGTGGGGTCTATTCCTTGGAGGGAGAATTCCCGGGGTTTAGGCTAACGGCGGACCGTCCTAGACATGATTTCATTTTAGTTGCAGCTATAGTTCATGCGTTGCATGAGTAATGCATGCCGTGGTTCAGAGGTGTGCACTGGATTGTGTAGCTATAGTGTCATTGCTTTGCATGAGCATCCTCCATCCGCAGACGAGGGTGTGCTTCGGGGCCTCTGGGACGTGTCATTGTGTTGGATATCTGGATATGGCTGATACCTGATGAGATGATTCATACAGCATTTGCATTGCATCATGATAGAGGTTAGAGGAAAGACCCTAGATGTGGATTGAGGATGATTGTGTCATATATATATACTTATACTATTGGAGACGGATTTTGTGTGCTGTTATAGAATTAAATGGTGCTAATCCCTTTCCACGTTTGACGTTATATTGTTTCTTATCCCTTTTCTTTTTGATGTTGTGTGTATGTTTTATTTATGTGATCGCTATAAGAAGACGCGGTGGATGAGTCAGCTATGGAGGAGCTAGATGGAACCCCTTATGAGCCAGATGCTGGAGGACGAGCAGTGGACCCGAGTAGTTGAGTAGAGAGTCTATGGCCAGTGCGTCTTGTCTCTTTGGGATGTTGCTCTTATTTTAAGTTTGATTATCAGTTTGTACTTATTTGGGGTCTTACTGATGGGATTTCATCGATAGTATTGTATGACTGTATGCTGGATATGATGTCTATCTATATATCTATATGCATATACGTTTAGACATGTTAATACCTCAGTACGACAGCGGTTTGAGTTTTAAAATTTTCTGCCATTTTAAGGTAACTGCTTACGCCAATGACACGATTAGGTTTTAATAATTTTGGGTTTCTCTTTAATGGGACGTCGGGATGTCTCATTATTAACAAAGTTCTAAGATGTTTGAATAGGTCTTGGCAACCTAAGGTGACGGCTATTGCGGAATCAAGGAATCTTTCAACAATGACACTTGCTACACTCTTCGCCAAGATTAAAGAGCATGAACTTGAGCTATCAAGACATAATGATAGTAAGGAGCAAGATAAAAAGAAGAAGGGCATAGCGCCTTGGTTGCATCCTCAAGAAAGGAAGAACTAAGTGATAGTGATGATTCAATAGTGGATTTCCAAGAGGAGCACCTCAATTTGTTGGTGAGGAAATTTGGAAAATTTCTCAAGAGAAGAGGCAACTTCAACAATAAGAAATTCACAAAGAAGGAGAGAACTTCCAACACAACTTGCTATTAATGTGGAAAACCCGGTCACATGAAATATGATTGCCCCAACTACAAGAAGAAGAATGATAAAGATGAGAAGAAGGGCAAGAAAGACAAGAAGGGAAAGAAAGCATACATAGCTTGGGAGGAAAATGAGATGTCATCCTCAAGTGATGAAGATGATCAAAGTGAAGAGGCCAATCTATGCTTAATGACTTCACATCAAAGTGAAGATGAGATATGCTTGAAAACACTATGCAAGGAGTGATACTTGGATTGTGTTTGCTCTAAACATATGACCGGAGACATCTCCAAATTTTCTCATCTATCTCCAAGAAAAGGTGGTCATGTCACATATGGAGATAACAACAAGGGTAAAATTCTTGGAGTGGATAAGGTTGGTAAGAGTTCTAATACCACAGTTGATAATGTGCTATTGGTTGAAGGTCTAAAGCATAACTTGTTAAGCATTAGTCAACTATGTGATAAGGGCTTTAAAGTTATCTTTGATGAAAAATATTGCTTAGTTGAAAGTATGCATGATAAACAAGTTAGGTTATTAGGCAAGAGAATCAATAACATATATATGCTTGATTTAAATGAAATTTCATCTTCTATACAATGCTTGATTAGTAAAGATGATGATGCATGGCTATGGCATAGAAGAATTACACACATACACATGGAACACATTAACAAACTTATCTCTAAGGATTTAGTGACTGGTTTGCCTAAGATAAAATTTAACAAAGAAGGTTTATGTGATACATGCCAAAAGGGTAAACAAACAAAAGTTAGTTTTAAACCCAAGAATGTTGTTTCTACTTCTAGACCTTTGAAATTGCTTCATATAGATTTACTTTGTCCTTCAAGGACAATGAGTTTTGGTGGAAACTATTATGCTTTGGTTATTGTTGATGATTTTTCAAGATTTACATGGACATTGTTTTTAGTTCATAAAAGTGATGCATTCCATGCTTTCAAGAAACTTGCTAAAATGATTCAAAATGAAAAAGATCTGAAAATAGCATGCATTAGAAGTGATCATGGTGGGGAATTTGAAAACCATGAATTTGAATGTTTTTGTGTAAACATGGAATTGAACATAACTTTTCGGCTCCAAGGACCCCTCAACAAAATGGTGTTGTTGAAAGGAAGAATAAGTCCTTAGAGGAGTTGGCAATAACTATGTTAAATGAATCTGATCTACCTAAATATTTTTGGGCGAATGCGGTTAACATTGCTTGCTATGTGTCTAACAGAGTGCTTATTAGACCTATCTTGTTGAAAACTTTTTATGAGTTATATAAAGGTAGAAAACCAAATATATCACATTTACATGTCTTTGGATGCAAATGCTATGTTTTAAATAATGGAAAAGATAATCTTGGAAAGTTTGATGCTAAAGCGGATCAAGCAATCTTTCTTGGATATTCATCATCAAGTAAAACATATAGAGTGTTCAATAAAAGAATTAAGACTATAGAAGAATCTATTCATGTATCATTTGATGAGACTAACCCCCAAGGAATTGGGAAAGTGCATATTGTTTATGTTGTAGATACTAGAATGGAATCTCAGGAAGAGCAAGCAAAGAACAATGAAGAAGAACCAAGAATGGAGCCTCAAGATCAACAACAAAGAGATTAAGAACTTCCTAAGGAGTGACGAATGACTAAATATCATCCAATTTATAAGGTGATAGGTGATATCACCAAAAGGGTAACAACTCGTTCTTCTCTTAGGAATGCATGTCATTTTATGTCTTTTGTGTCAAAAGTTGAACCTAAGACAATTGATGAGGCTATCATAGATGAACATTGGGTAATTGCTATGCAAGATGAATTAAATCGATTTACAAGAAATGATGTATGGGAACTTGTACCTAAACCTAATAATAATCAAGTAATTGGAACTAAATGGGTCTTTAGGAACAAGTTAGATGAGAATGGTATAATTGTAAGAAATAAAGCAAGATTAGTAGTCAAAGGTTATAATCAAGAAGAAGGTATAGACTATGAAGAAACTTATGCACCTGTTACTAGGTTAGAAGCTATTAGATTGCTTCTTGCTTTTGCATGTCTTATGGATTTTAAGCTCTATCAAATGGATGTCAAAAGTGTTTTTCTTAATGGTTTAATTCAATAAGAAGTTTATGTGGATCAACCACCCGGTTTTGAAGACTTTGAAAAATCAAATTTTGCTTTTAAACTTAAAAAGGCTCTTTATGGTTTGAAACAAGCTCCAAGAGCTTGGTATGAGAGACTTAACAAATTTCTTTTGCAAAAATATTTTCAAAGAGGGAAGGTTGACACTGCTCTTTTCATTAAAACGAAAAGGCATGATATTTTGATTGTACTAGTATATGTTGGTAACATTATATTTGGAGCCACTAATGAATCTATGCGTGTAACACCCCGATTTTTGTTTCTTAATGATCTGTGCTTATGTATGTGTATGTGTAATTATTAATTTAATTTATAGAAAAAATTATTTTGATAAATAAAAGTTTAGATTTAAGTAGCTTATTTTATTTTAGAAAAAATGTAGTTGAAATTTCAGACGAAAACGGTTTACGTTTTCGCTATCAGTAAGACTTTACTGATCCACAAAATGAATTTCGACTAAAAAAATAAAACGGTAGATTTCCTAAAATATTTGTAACAATTTCCATGATTTTTTTTTTATATTTATAAATGTTACAAAATTAATTTTTCAGGGTGAAGTTTCGCAAAGAAAATACGATCGATTTTCACAATCGGGAAATTTATGGAACCGGAACGAAACAAATTAATTTAAAATATATTAGGTGCCGATTGAAAAGACTTGAAGTGATATGAATTATGTTTACATTTATTTCCTACCATCATTACCTTACACATAATATTATTTTTTATTTTTACAAGTAACCATTATTTATTTAAAACCAATATTTATTTTTAAAAAATAATTTAAAAAGGATTAGGTGCTGAGTTGATGGGGCTTGATGTGAAAATGAATTGATGGGTTTGATGCCAATAGTTTTTTCATTTATTACATTTCATCATTTTATCCATATATACAAGTAATGTCTTATTTTAATGAAAAATCAAGTTTTAAATTATAAAAAAAAAATATCAAAAACTCCTCCAAATTTCCTCTACCCAGCTGTGTCCCCTCCCCCTATCTTCTATAAATACTCCTTCTCAACTCCAACTCTCACTTTTTCATTTTCTCTCTAAGTTTCCTCACACACACTCATTTGCTCACCGAAATCATACCGAAATTTTGACCCTTTTCTGCTCTTAAAATCGAAAAACTTCATACATAAAATTTGTTCCTCTTCCTCTCCTCTTTCCAACGAGATAAAGAGCGTCAAAAACGGATAAGTATATTGGGATATATGTCCAAATCACCAAAACTGTTCAAAATCCCCAGCAACTCTTGAACAGCGGAAAGAAGGCCTTTTTCACCCATGTTCTGTTCCGAATCAAGAAAAACCTTCAACAACCAAGTTGTGCATCTCTTTCTTACCTTTCCAACAAACCCAAGTTTATACCACTACATCCTCAAAGCTATCAACTTTTTTTAAACTTCTTGTGGACCATTTCTCTTCATTCTTCATTATCTAAGGGTATAACTCTCATCTCTTGCTCTTTATTTCCTCAGAAATCTCTTTTTCATAAACATGCATGCCACTTTTCTTATTTTGCATGTTTATAGTTTTAACTAAAAATTTTAAGAAAAATCTTTAGAAAAATCTTTGGAGCATGGAACTAATTTTCATACACTTATAATTATCTCTACTATCATTTTAAGCACTTTCATTTCACAAGAATTTTTCAAAACCTATTTTTTTTGGGTGCCTGAACCCTATATAGAGTAAAGTAGGAGTTTTTGTTAAATTTTCACAAGCTTGATTTAAAGATCCTTTCTCAACTCTTTGTTTAAACCATTATTTGATAATAATGGTTACTACTTTTGGTTGATATATGATTGCATATATATTTTTGAGGGTCTAGGACCCTTGCATTTGGTTTTATGGCTTGTGGATGATGCTAGAGTAAAGATAATAACTTGGTGTGGATGAACATATGTGAAATATAAATCTACCAGCATGACATACACTAATTCGTAAGCCCGTAACGTTTTATAAAAAACGTGTTTCCGAAAACTAAATACATATTTGGAAAGAAGACTTCTGGGGCTTTAATTTGGTATATAATATGTATGTATTTGGATAATATTTACTAGGTCAAAACACCTGTCAAAGTAGAACCAAATTCTGTCTGTGAAAATATTTACACAGTTGGTTGCATGATGATTTTAAATATGATTTTGAAGGTTAAAAACGTTTATATAGTTTTTTGGGTTAATACTGAAGTACACCTAAAGTTTGGTTGAGGATTTGAGATTTTTATCATGTGTATATAAAGAGAAACAATTTCTTAAAGTTGCATGTTGGTGAACTCGGATTTCTGGAAAATTCTGTACAAACAAAGGCAGAGCATGATTTTTAATAAATTATTGCTTTTTAATTTTGATATGGGACCAACTACAATGTGTTTATATGTGAGTTGAGTACCTTCCATTAAATTTTCAAAAATTTAAAAGGACATTTGGGTGGTCATTCACGATTTAAATCCACTGTTATTCTGAAAATGTTTTATAAAAAAAGTTCATCCCAAATTTGAATGAAATATGTGATTCTTAGAAATAATGTCTTTTAACATGATCAAGTACATATTTTTGATATAAAATGGACTATAAACAAGTGTCAATGTAATCCAAGAATTGTTTTTAAAAAAAATGAAAATTTGATATCTCTAGCATCATTTGTTTTATCCGAGGCCAAAACCTAAACTTAGAAAGATAAGACGACTTTGTTGTTTTAATTTAATTCGTTCGCTTAATTCGTAGACTTGCGGCACGCGGTGAGCAAAAAGGAAGCTTGCTCTGGGCAACACGGAAACGAAGACTTTTTCTATCCGTCGAATCAGGTAAGGGGAGAAAACCCGATGGATAATTATGTTATGATGACTATATGTCATGTGTGTTTGTTTTGATGTGTTTGATTGATGTTGTTATTGTTGTGGTTGTTTTGGTTGGATCTTGAGATTCATAATGTGTTGATAATTTATGAAAAACATGAATGTCACTTATATATGTTGAAGTTGTTGTATATGTGGTGATGATTTATGAGGAATATGAATGTTGTTCATATATGTTGAAGTTGTCGTATATGTGCTGTGATTGTTGCATGGAAAGCCTAACCTTTGGTTAGAGCTCAATTAAATCCTTAAGATAAAAGTCTTAAGAAAAACTATATGAAGAACAATATAAATAAATATTTATTTTGAAGAAATATTTTGGAAGAAGGAAAAATGGGTTATACTTTCAAAACCTTATCAGAATATTTGAAATAAAATAAAACTTTTATTAAGGAAATTTACTTGAAAAATTAAGTGATTTTACACTAAGAAAAATCAAACTTTGAAAAGATTTCGTGGTAAGAAACTTTGAAGAAAAACAAATTTATTTTTGAAATTTTGAAAATATTTCTTTTAGTAACGTTTTAATTAAAGAAAAAAAATTAGAATCAAAACAATTTTAGAAAGGAAAATTATTTAAGCTGAAAGATCTTATTTGGAAGAAAAACATATTTTTGAGAACACTTGTAGTAAAGTACCATAGAAAATTGGATTTTAGTTTCCAATGTTCTTAGAAAGAGTTTTTCTTCAAAAGGGTTTACTATATTTTTGAAAGGAAATAGACTTTTCCAAATACAAAGGAGATTTTTAGAAAAAGAAATGGAGTTCCTAAAGTTTAAAGTTTTAAAAATGAATTTCAAAAGAAAATGTTGTTGAAAAGAATTTATTCAAGTAAAAATATCTGGTAACTTGGATAAGTTACGAAAGTTTTGATTTTGTAATTGTTTTCACTGAACGAAAAGTAACGTTGAAAAGTGAGCGTAGTAACCGAGACGTCGGGATACTAGAGTTAAAGCACGTGGATCCATGATCCGTATCACAACGTTGTGGACTGTGTGTCCTATATATGAAGTTGTGGACTGTGTGTCCTATACATGTTGTTGTGGACTGTGTCCTATACACGTTGTGGACTGTGTGTCCTACATACATTGTGATAAAACGTGGTGAAATTAGTAAAATGGTGAAAGTTGTTTTCTACGACCACAGAGTCTAAGACTAGTGCACATGTCTAGGACCGTTGTGATTGGACACTTGGACTAAAACGTCCTGTGTTGATAATGAAAGTTTTAAAACGTTGAAAATTTATGGATGGTCGTGAGCCTTGAGGCTCGACGAAGGAAAGAATAAAGCACAAAGAAAAGCTACAAAAAATAAATGTTTTTACATGCATTTGGCAGATGTGCCCAATTTGTTTTGTGTGAATGCCTTGAGGGGAAAGGTATCTCATGCGACGGTGTATCATTGGTGCCTTGATGGGCCATGATTTCCATGAGCCTTGTTCACTGTGCCTTGTGTAGGACAGTGTGCTCTAGAACCCACATGCGTTGATTACTGTGCCTTGAGTTGGACAGTTGTTGTGGGAATTAAGTTGAGCCATGTACATGTGTTGGCTATTTGTGCCCGAGTGGCAATTGAGCCTGATCAACTCACTGTTTTTCAAAAAACTGCATGGAGTTGGAGTCTCCTGAGACTATAACAGAATGTTGAAATATAGAAGTGCCATGTTTTCAAAAATGACTACAACTGTTGATTCATATGATTATTTGTGAGAATTTATATGTTGAGTATGAATATTTAACTGTATCTATTGCTCTATGTGGGGCATGTGGTCGTCATAATTCATCCATATATTGGTATCTCACCCTTACAATATATCAGGTTTTCCTGGTTCTTTGTTGTTGTACCTTGTTACACCAGGACAGGCGGTGCCGAGAAGCTCCTGACCTCACTCGGGGATATTAATCCCGATCTTTGAAGAGGTGGGTGATTATTCCAATGTTAAGAACTACTGAGTTCTTTCCAACAGGTGTCTATAAGAACGACCAGCTTAGGATGTTTCCTTTGGGTTGTGTGCGTTTTAGAGAAGTCGATATAGGCAGTTCTGAAAAACCTTGTGTAATTTTGTAACTTCAAGACGAAAGATTATTTCATGAAATGTATGTGCTGAGGTGCTATGATTTATAAATAAACTTAGTCTTTGTGTGTTAGTAAAATACTGTGTGATTTCATTTTAAGTGATGTGTGAATCATTTTCTGAGGTGAATCCTAGAAAAGAAAAATTTTACCCCCATATTTTCAGACCTATGAAGATAATAGAAGTTTTTCCGAAAGCAACCAGTAAACTTTCTTTTAATTTATTTCCACATGTGATTAGGAAGTAATGCCCAAGGGGGGTGATACAATGTGCAAGGAATTCTCTAAGAAAATGTAAGGTGAATTCGAGATGTCAATGATGGTTTAACTCACTTTCTTCTTGGGGCTACAAATCAAACAACTTCCTATTGGAACTTTCATCAACCAAGCCAAGTATTACAAAGAACTACTCAAAAGATTTGGCATGGAGAAAGCAAAAGAAGCATCCACACCAATGGGCACATCCTCTTATCTTGATAAAGATGAACATGGTAATCCGGTAAATGTAACTAAGTATAGAGGTATAATTGGTTCCTTACTTTATCTTACCGCCACTAGACCGGATATAATGTGTAGTGTATGCATTTGTGCTCGATATCAATCAAGTCCTAAAGAATCTCACCTAACCACCGTAAAAAGAATAATGAAATATTTGTTAGGTACAACTAATGTAGGACTTTGGTATCCAAAAGGATCTAGTTGTAGTTTGATTGGATATTCGAATTCGGACTTTACCAGATGCAAACTTGACAGAAAAAGTACTAGCGGTAAGAAGCAAGTAAGTGTTGCTTTATCAACCATCGAAGTGGAATACGTTGTGGCCAGTAGTTGTTGTGCCCAAATACTCTGGATGAAACAACAATTAATTGACTATGGAATAAAATTGGACCAAGTTCCAATTAGATGTCATAATACAAGTGTCATTAATGTATCCAAGAATCCTATCCAACATTCTAGGACTAAACATATTGTGATAAGGCACCATTTCTTAAGAGATCATGTTCAAAAAGGAGATATTGTTCTAGACTTTGTTGAAACAAATAAACAGTGAGCCAATATATTTACCAAACTTTTTCCTAGAGAAAACTTCTTTTATATAAGAAGAGAACTAGGGATCATAGATGAAACATGCATTGATTGATCTTATATGATATGATTGTTTGAATATGTGTTTATTTACTTCATCTCATATATATTGATCTTTAATCTTATTATTATGTGGTTTGTTCTCTGGATGAGCAATATATTTGAATACAAAGTGAATTATATGTGTTTTTTGCTCTCTGTCCAGAGAGTATTCGAATACCACCACGGTGTATTCAAATACTCTACAAAAATCTGGTACAGTTTTTTGGTCAGTATTCGAATACCCACCCTAGTATTTGAATACCCTGCAGATCTGAAAAAATTTTCATGCTTTAAAACATCATGTGCTTTATATATGCAGAGAAATATAGAGGGTAATTTGATGATGGAGATGAGAAATGATTTCTTATTTCTCTGATTTTATCCTGGACCCATATGATGTTATTTTATGACCCCTTTTTTATACATTTCAGATTACTGTACTAAGTACACCTTTGTTGGTGTACATCTGACTCTGTTGAACTTATGTGTGATGGATGTTTGAATGCATGCCTTGAACTTTTCTGATATGTTGATTATGCATGTATAGCATCCCTATTATCTTTATTTGTGAATATTGTGTCTTTTCTCTTCAAATATTATATGCTTTTTGATAATGCCAAAGGGGTAGAAAATGTGTGCTTTTGTGTTTATTTTGCAGGACGCACTTTACTCAAGGGGAGTGTCATATATTCAGGGGGAGTTCGGCAAAAATCATGATACACTTTATTCACAAGTTCAAGTTCAATCAAAACCTTATGATGCAAAAGCATTGCAAGAATCAAGTTTTATCAAAAGTGTTATCATCATAAAAAAAAAAAAGGGAGATTGTAGTTGATGATGAGATAAAGTCTTAAATGTGCTTCCGTGAAGAAAATCTCCACCTATTTACAAGATCGAAGAAATGAAGTGATTTGATAATGATGTAACCTTTTGTATGTCAAAATTTCTTTTAGTAGGCTTTGATGTATATCATTATGTAACTTAGTTTGATTAGATGGCTTAACAAAATAAAAAGTTAATAATGCTAAACATAAAATAGAAATCAATTGAGAGCTACAATAAAATTTCAAATGATGAAAAATGTTTTAAAGTATACAAGTGATTACATACATAGTTGTATATTTGTCTACTTTAAGGAATATTTGAAATTCCATCAAGAGTATTCAAATACCAACTTATGTATGCTATTACTCAAGCAAAATGGCATTTTTTAGCAGAGTATTCGAATACCCCTATCTAGTATTCGAATACCCATGTTCTGTTAAGGTTTGGGGCTTCTGTTAACAAGGAGTATTCGAATACCCTGTTGAGTATTCGAATATTGAGTATTTGAATACCTTGGGGAGTATTCGAATACTCACCTGAAAAATCCAACAAACTTTAAATGTTCAGCTCCAATTGAATTCTATATAAAGGACATATGCTTAAGAGTTTTAAACACAAAATCATATACTCAAACATACTATTATTATGCCAAAATTGAGAGCCATCTTTTCATTCTTTGTTACAAGTGATCTTAGAAGCTTTTCAAGCTTTGGTGCACAAGTTTTGTGCTAAGGAACTTCTTTCCTACTCAATTTTATTTCTGAAATTTTGTATTGGGTGATTGAATCCCATATTGACTCAAGAGTGTAGTATCTCTTGAGTGGTGTAAATATTTGTTGGTGTGGTATCCATCAAAGTGACCATTGGTGAAAAATCTTTGTTGGTGAGGTATCCATCAAAGTAAGGGTAAGGCATCCATTTGTGAGTTGTTGGTGAGGTATCCAACAAGGTTCAAGAGTGTGGTATCTCTTGAGAGTGTGACTCTTGTGGGTGAGGTATCCTACAAGAGGAGAGTGACTTTTGTAAGGAGTGTGGTATCTCTTGTACAAACTTTTGTCATAGTGAATTTCTCCAAGAGGATTCTTGGGGACTAGGTTGTGGGCCTAACTAGTAAAATACTTGTGTCACTTTCTATGTCCGTACTCTCTTTACTTTCTTGTAAATTTTATTAGCTTATGCATTTTCTTTATGTTCTATGCTTATGATACTATATTTCATGATTGTAGTATGATACATTCTCTTAGTTTATGCAATTGTATATCTTTCTTTAAAGTTCTTTCTTGAATTGATGTTGCAATTGTTCTTGATTAGTTTTCAAAGAAAATTTACTCTCTTGCTACACTACTTGAAAAATGGAAAGTTAAATCTTGTTTTTGGGAAAAGTTTTTGAAAAGTCAATTCCCCCTCCTCTCTTGACTGAGAACCGTTTCCACGTCCAACAATAATCCTCATACACTACCAAGTGTCATGGCCACTAGTGATAAGAACAATTGGTCAACCTTTGGAAGATTCAGAAATTCCTTATAAACAATTATATATCTTAGCATCTATTCTATGGGTAATTGAAATAAGTCATTATTAATTTAGAATTAAATAAACCTACATAGTTAACCGCTTTGATGAGAAACAAATCATTCATACATTTAATTCCAAAATATAAATACTTTATAAATAATCACATATATTTAGCAATTCAATATATATGTGACTGTTTGTTTAACCTTAAAATTTTTTGTTTCCATCCAAAATAATTGCTTTTGGAATTTGAAATGGTGTTTGGTTAAAATTTAATGTGAATAAAAAATTCCTTATAAACAATTATATATCTTAGCATCTATTCTATGGGTAATTGAAATAAGTCATTATTAATTTAGAATTAAATAAACCTACATAGTTAACCGCTTTGATGAGAAACAAATCATTCATACATTTAATTCCAAAATATAAATACTTTATAAATAATCACATATATTTAGCAATTCAATATATATGTGACTGTTTGTTTAACCTTAAAATTTTTTGTTTCCATCCAAAATAATTGCTTTTGGAATTTGAAATGGTGTTTGGTTAAAATTTAATGTGAATAAAAGTGTGTTTAGATGGTGTATAATTGATTTTAAGAGAGCGAGAATTTCTAATTTTCTGTTGAGTAGAATTGATTCTAAGCAATCCACAAAATTCTTTATATTTGTACATCAAAAGTGATTTCATTCTATCATGCAAATAAAATCATTTCTTCTAAAATTTTTTTTAAAAATAACCATTACCAAACACAAATCAATTTTTTAACCTTGATTTTTAAAATTTAATATTTTTTAAAATTAATTCTATCAAAATTTAAAATAAACAACCCATAAAATTCTTAAATAGGCAAATACAGGTAAAGATGTGTAGCGAAATTCGTCATGGTGTTCGCTCATGAATTGTGCATTACCACAATTGTTAAAGGTGGTAAATATTCACCCTTTTCCTGATTCCCGATTTCGTAAAGTTCGAGTACAGGAAGGCTTTATTCAAAATTGGTATTTGAAAGACATTTCAAAACTGGTAGTATCGTGGTATTTGACATATAGGAAAGCTTTATTATTGACTCCGAATTTAAAAAGCATTTACTCTATGTAATGGAAATCACAGACATAATTTATAAATGGTTATAGACTGAATTATTCCCAAAAAAAAAAATGGGAACACATTTGGTCCCTAAAAAATATAATAAATTAATCTCTCAAAATTACAATACACACATTAGTCCTTCCGTCATGTTAACTATCTCTGGTTATTGGTGAGATACCCTATCATGTCAAAGTGGTTTCAACATCTTTTATATTCTTTTTCCTTCCTTTCTTTGTTTTTTCTACCATTCCTTCTTCCATCTAAATCCAGAAACTCAACCGGAAACTTTTACACGTCTGGAAGCTACACGTGATGGAATGACTATTCTTGGGCTAGATGGGTCAGAAGGAGGAAGTAATGTGAGGCACAGACGAAGCAGAAGGGGCCCAAATTGGCTCAAAGACTTTGTTATGAGATGAACACATCAGATGGGCAACGTTCTAGAATCATCTTTACATTTCTTTAGTATTTACATCAATTAATTTCTACTAGTAGATTCCCTTGTGTAAAAGGTGACCATTGTTGTTAGACACCTGGCACTTGATCCGTAAGAATAGGAATTCTAATCTGTTGCTCTTAAAATTCGTTGTCAGTAATGAAAAACTCAAAAGGATTTTGCATCCAATTTTATTCTCTTCAATTTTTCCTTCATCCCCCTTCTTAGGAGTCCCTCTAGCTCGAAGTGGTAAATATTTCCTTAAGACCCTCATGGCCTTAAGAGGTCATGACCAACATGATCCAAGACATGCTTCAAGAGGGCATCATATGGCCAAGTACTAGTCATTTTGGTTAAGAAAAAGATGGCACGTGGCGCTTTTGTGTGGACTACCACGCCCTGAATTCCATTACCATCAAGGATAGGTTTCCTATACCCACCGTGGATGAACTTATTGATGAATTACATGGTGCCACTGTTTTCTCTAAGCTGGACCTTCACTCGGGATACCACCAAATACTCCTAGCTCTGAAAGACACTTTTAAAACAGTATTTTGCACAGTTGATGGACACTTTGAATTCCTAGTTATACCATTCGGCCTATCTAATGCCCCATCAACCTTTCAGGCTACTATAAATGTGGTATTCCGGAACTTTCTCTGCAAGTCAGTCCTAGTTTTTTTTTAATGATATATTAGTCTATAGCATTAATTGGGACTCACACTTGCACCATTTACACCAAGTATTGCATTTGTTGGCTAACCACCATTTGTTTTCATAGTTTTCAAAGTGCCAGTTTGGGGTTTCCCGAGTGACTTATTTGGGCCATATTATTGACCACCAAAGGGTGGCTGCTGACCCAGAAAAATTCAGGCCATTCAAAGATTGGCCAGCTCCTACCTCACTCACCTCACTATGTGGATTTCTTGGTCTCACGGGTTACTATCGGAAGTTTGTACAAAATTATGCAGCAATAGCGAGCCCACCCACTGATTTACTAAAGAAACAAGGCTTTTCTTGGTCCTCCCAGGCTCAAACTGCATTCCTAGCACTGAAACAGGCCATGATTTCTCTCCCTGTTTTGGGCATTCCCAATTTCACTCTACCCTTTGATGTTACTACTGACGCTAAAGGCACTGCTATAGGGGTTGTTTTGTCCCAAGGTTCTCACCCACTAGCCTATTTCAGTAAGAAACTATGCCCAAAAATTTAAGGTGCCTCAGCCTATGAAAGGGAAATGCATGACATTACTGCTACAGTAAAGAAATGCCGTCATTACCTATTGGGACGCCTCTTTCGCATTTTCACATATCAAAAGAGTCTAAGGAGCCTATTATCCCAAACTATACAGACACCAACACAGCAACAATGGCCAACTAAACTCCTAGGATTCGACTATGAAATTATATACACACCTGGGGGAACTAATGTGGTGCCTAATGCTCTGTCTCGCTTGCCAGATGCATAAGAAGCAGCGTTCTTGCCAGTTTCCATTTGCCAACCGCTTATCATTGAACAGCTCCAATCCTTCTATGCTTTTAATCATGTGGGCATTGCCTTGATATTCAAGTTCTCTCTACCGGGTGTTGATTCCCCTGCCTTCACGGTTCAACAGGGTCTACTGTATTGTCGGGGTCGCCTTTTCATTCCCCTTGAGTCTGACTTGCAATCTAAGTTGATCATTGAGTACCACTCCACACCTAAAGGGGGTCATTTTGGGAACAAGGGGATGTTAGCTTGGTTGACAGCGGTTTTCTCTTGGCCTAGCATGGCAAAAGATGTCAAGGAATTTATCCGCACCTACAGGGTATGCCAACAACATAAGTAGTCCACACATAAGCCATATGGATTGCTCCAACCCCTACCAATTCCAAAATAGATATGGGAGGATTTGAGTATGGATTTCATCATTAACCTGCCTTTATCGCATGGGAAAACGGTCATTTAGGTCATTGTCAATAGATTATCCAAGGCCGCCCACTTCATTTCCATACCTTCTCAATTCTCTGCTGCATCATTAGCACCTATCTTCCTCTCAGAAGTTTACAAACTCCATGGCATGCCCCGCTCCATTGTCAGTGATAGAGATAATATTTTTTGTCAGCAAGTTGTGGTGTGAGCTATTTCGCCTTCATGGAACCACTTTGGCTTTCAGCAGTGCTTACCACCCTGAATCCGATGGTCAGACGGAAGTGACTAATAGGATCCTCGAGACCTATCTCAGATGTTTTATCAGTGATTCCCCAAAACTCTCGACCCAGTTCCTGGCACTTGCAGAATATTGGTATAATTCTTCTTACCAATCATCCATCAGAATGACCCCGTTCAAGGCAATCTACGGTCGTGCTCCACCTTCCATTCGTACCTATGTCACGAACTCAACCACGGTTGCCGTACTGGATGAGTCTTTGGATCATCGTCGCAAGCTCCTCCAAATCCTGCAGGACAACCTAGCCTTGGCGTAGATCCACATGTGATCACTGGCAAAGGCACATCTGTAACACCCACCCATGAGGTATTACTAGGTAACACATGCGGAAGTAAATTAAAAGATAATTTGTTGGTTGCTTTCAGAAAATTGTTTTCTTTTAAGTCAGAAAATTGGGGTATAAAATTTTTCTTTAAGGATAACTCTGAAATCCATCATACATACATTTAAAATGTAATGTCACGTTCGTAACATAGTTACCATGACATACAACATTTCTCTAAGTTCCTACTTTCAAAAGAAAAGGTTCAAACCACATATGGATGTATATAACACTACATTTACCGTCCTCTTTAGATATACAACCCAACTCAGACTCCTAAGCTGGTCATTCTATCAAATATTCATTGGAGAGAACCCCCAATCAGAATACTTTCCCAACCTCTAACACTAGGTCTTCAAGTGACTTAGAAAGAGTCCTCTGCAACATCGGTACTAGAGTACCAAGGTACTACAGCAAAACCCGAAGAGACCTGATATAACTGTAAGAGTGAGATACCGGGAAATGGATATATCATACAACAACCATATACATGATACATACAACGCATTGGCATATTAGCATTTAAGCATTATTCATAGATAAAACAACAAGTGTTATATCAGTGGGTCTCGTACCCGAATAAATCAGTTTTATAAATATAATGCATAACACTTCAATCATCAGGCTCTAAACTTAATCTCATGAGATACCATCACCATTTTATCATTAAGAAAGAAAGAGTTGATCAGGCTCATACGCCACGTTTGGCAAGTTGTCTCCGTCACCTCATGCACCCGGATCAACATCATCACGAATCCCTTATAACGGCCATTCGGATGTATACCTCGTCGAATACCACATCTTAAGCGGGTATTCGGTTAACTCAAGCACGTCTACTAAGGGGAAATGCATATGAATAAAAGAATTTTCATTATCGAGACTTTTCTTTGTGTTCACTCTTTTTCGTTGTCGAAGCCCAAAGCTAACCACTATTCACAATTTTCATCACTTGAAAATCAATAACACAGGACACGCAGTCCGAGTGTTCAATCACAACACCTTAGACCGATGCCGCGGTCCAAGGTTGTGGTTGTAGAAACAATTATAATTTTATCCATGTTTTATTTCAACATGATAAGGACTCATAGCCCATAACAACAAAATTTTGACACACAGTCCTCAATTCCAAAATTAGGACTCCTAGCCCATAATATCACGATTAGGACCCTTGGTCCATAATTCTTGACACAGATCCCATATCACGTGCATAAACTAAATGCTAGAGGCGACGTCTCGCGAACTAGTATTCTCTTTCACATGTGCTTACTTTTCGCTCAATGAAAATCAAAACCAAAATAAAACCTCGGTCACTTATCCAAGTAACCGGAACGTTTCTAAATCATTTAGGAGAAAATCTTTTCCTTTACAAATTCTTTTATAAAACATTTAGGAAATTCATTTGCTTTTGAAATCCTTGATGGAATAAAGTCAAATATTTTCAAAGGGGTTTTTCTTCATAAAACACATAGTTCGAAAAAGGTTTTCTTTCGTACAAAACTTTAGATCATGAAAGGGTAGTTTCCGTTGACTTAAAATCACTTCAACATTTCTTTTAAAAATAAGAATCTTATTCTTTTTGAAGTAAGCATTTTAAACAAGGAACTTTTACAAATGAAACCAATACTTTCAAAACTCTATTCAAGGCTTATTAAGGCTTTTGATCCTTATAATCATTGTGCACAGACTCAAGTCTGGCTTCTCAAACTTCAATCAACAGTAATATATCTCAAACAATAATATCACAGTTAATGACAGTTCATCACATATATATAATTCACAATACTCAAAAGCAAGTAATAATCAACTTCAAGTAATAATCACAATAGCTCAAATAAACAAGTCATTCAAGTGTTTGCTCCACATCATAATAATATTCAAATCACTCAAGTAAACACATACACACATGCATATAGTCATTGAATATCCCTAGACAATCCCCTCCTACCTTCTGTGAAGGTAAGGAGATTGGATGCTCGAAGAGGAATACCACGAACGCCCTCATTTCCTCCGCGATGGAAGTCTAAGGTTATAAATACAAAATCACAAGTTAAAATCAAACAAGAACACTAAACCACAAGGTATAGGTTCGGCCAAGACTAGTTCTTAGGGTTAGAAAATCCCGAAAATTATACAACTCATGGATTTATGATCCTTAAGTGTTAGGAGTTTATAAACAATGATCATTTAACAAAGTTGAATTAAAATCCCACTAAGTTATAAACATAAGGCATTCGGCCAAGGCTAGTAAAATAGGCTAGCATTCACTAAACTTTCCAATCTCTTAGGTTTAGCATCCATATGTATTTAGGAGCTCAAAACCATGATCATTTTGGAAAACAATGGAAACTCAAACATTCCAATCTCTTAGACTTAGCATCCAAATATCTTATGGAGCTCAAGTCCATGACCATATTGGAAAAACAATGGAAACTTAAACATTCCAATCTCTTAGACTTAGCATCCAAATATCTTATGGAGCTCAAGTCCATGATCATTTTGGAAAAACAATGGAAACTTAAACATTCCAATCTTTTAGACTTAGCATCCAAATATCTTATGGAGCTCAAGTCCATGATCATCTTGAAAAAAATGAAAGTAATACATACTAGCTTTAATAACATAGAATAAACAAGTTAGAAATCCTTAAACTTTCCAATCTCTTAGACTTAGCATCCAAATATCTTATGAAGCTCAAATCCATGATCCTTTTGGAAAATAAAAACTTAAACATCCTAGCACCTAAACTCTAAGTTTCGGCCATCATAGGATGATGAGGAAAATATTCTTTGTTTAACAATAACTCCTAGTTTATAATCACAAGGTATTAAGAGTTCTACATCCATGATCAATACTTAAAAAGTTGAAACATAGTATCCTAGGCCAACGTATTCATATTTTTCGACCATCATAGGAACAAGCTATCAAAACTTCCAAGATTTATAGATTCAAGATCAAGGGATAGTTAGAAACTCAAACACATGATCATATTCCAAAAGTTGAAACAAAAACTTCCTATGTCACAAATGCAAGCATTCGGTCTTCATTGGAAGAGATGGATAGAGATTTTTGTTTTACACAACCTCTTAGTATGTGAAAATATAAGTTAATACAAGACTATAGAAAGTGGTTTCAACTCAAAAGGAGTTTTCTACATTTTAGAGAGATTTTAGAAGTTTAAAGCATATAAAGAACACATAAAATAAACTAAGAAATAAAATATGAAACTTGCAAAAAGATTCATATGAGAGCATTACCCTTAGTATAAGGAAGAACTTTAATGAAGAACTTAAGTAGAAAAGATGAATAAAAACTAAAGCTTTAAGAGCTTGAACTTTTAGAAGAAAGAAGAAGATGAAGGTTTAATAGAGTTTGAAAGAGGAAGATGATGAAGTGAAAATGAAAGGGGTATATATAGAGAGGGGAGAAAGTTGCACGAAATTGAGGAGAGATGAATGAGCTTGGAGAGCAAGTTCTGACCTTGTGCCTTGTTTGGTTGAAGAGGAAAGAGAAAAATAGATTTTTAGATTATAATATGATATATTTCAAAAGGTGTCATCATGACCAATTTTTAGGAGGTAGCTTAGGTCATACCTCTAGTGAGTCACCTCACTCCCTCATCTCACCTCAAGCCTTTTATGTCTCCTATTCTACTCCATTTCCTATCCGGTAGCATTTCCGATCGTAATTCTTCTGACGTTTTCACCCGAATAAAATATTATATTTTATTTTTGAACAAAATTTTTCAAAATAACCAAAGTTGAAGGAAGCATAATAAAAACACTAACCGTCTTGTTCACGGGCCAAAATTATGTTTTCTGCACAGTAAGCTTGTACCGGCGGTAAAAACGTAGATCGGCTTCCGTCTAAATTTTCAACCAAAAAATTTACCATAACTTCGTATGATATAACAACACAATAAAATGATTTTATTTTAATTAAAATCATCCTCTAAGTTTAATCTAAAATAAACACATTTAAATATGTATTTACTGCTACAGAAAACATAGGAAAAACAGGGTGTTACAGCATCGCCTGGATCGGGACTTCAAACTTGGGGAATGGGTCTGGTTGCGCCTTAAGCCCTATCGACAACTGACAATTCATGGCCGAGAATCCCCAAAATTTGCCAAACGATATTTCGGTCCCTTTCAAATCACGAAGAAGATTGGGGCCGTGGCTTACAAGTTGGCTCTGCCTCCGGACGCAAGGATCCGGTGTTTCATATTTCGAAACAGAAGCCATACCATGGCGAACCCCCTTCTCAAATCATGAATCTGGAACCTTCAGTCACAGGGACCTTCGCCGAGCTTCAACCAGCACAAATCATGGCTACCCGAAATGTTCACACCTCTATTGGGACTCGTCGGCAATTTTTGGTTCAATGGGAAAGGTTACTGATGCTAGAAGCCACTTGGGAAGATGAGGGTAAATTTCAAACATCTTACCCTAGTTACAACCTTGAGGACAAGGTTGTCTCTGAAGGACACGATAATGATACATGTCTGGAAGCTACACGTGATGGAATGACTAAACATGGGCTCGATGGGTCAGAAGGAGGAAGTAATGTGAAGCCCAAACGAAACAGAAGGGGCCCAAATTGGCTCAAAGACTTTGTCATGAAATGAACACACCAGATGGGCATAGTTCTAGAATCATCTTTACATTTCTTTAGTATTTACATCAATTAATTTCAGTTATCTACCTAAAAAAAACATCAATAAATTTCTACTAGTAGATTCCCTTGTGTAAAAGGTGACCAAGGTTGTTCAACACCTGGCACTTGATCCGTAAGAATAGGAATTGTAATCTTTTTCTCTTAAAATTCGTTGTCAGTAATGAAAAACTCACAAAAGGACTTTGCATCCAATTTTATTCTCTTCAATTTTTCCTTCATCCCCCTTCTTAGGAGTCCCTCTAGCTCGAAGTGGAGAATATTTTCTCAAGACCCTGTATCAGAAACCCGTCAAACCAACACTTCCATTTCCATTACTGTAGTCTTTAAAAAATCAAGGTCGTAACATAACACTAGAACAATAAACAGACTCACCATCCACTCAAGCAAGAACAGTTTGCTACTCAAACTAATCAATAACGATAAAGCAAAGCACGTTCAGTCACTCAAATATCATGCCATCCAAGCATCATTAAGTTTTTTTCTTGAGAATTCAGGCACCAATCAAAATAAGAACATCGGATTAATTCCGAAATTAAGTAAAACATCAGAATAGCAACCAATATCCATCGAAATCAAAGGTATAATGTTCAACATACCAACCATAAAAATCAATTCATACACAAGGTGATAATTTCATAAACAAAATGAACTCATTTCAACCTTCAAGTCATAGGTTCCAAAAGATGGTCAAATCAATGTTACAAGATAACGTTCTGCCAAAAGAGAAATCATTCACAAATTAAACTAACAAAAGGCACAAAGCTAAAGCCTTTGGGTGGTCTCAAGCAAATTTGAGATAGGAATTTCTTCATGTCAATCGGTGCTTTCGTTGAGCGATCGTGATAGAGGAGACAACCATCACGATTTATGAGCACAAGAATGGCGACGCAATGTTTGGACACCATGGACACTCAAGTCAAGTCTCAGAAACCAAAAGGCAATGGTGTACACAAACAAGACCAACTAGTGTGATCTCATGACGTGACACTGAAAGAACACACAATTCATTAGGTCCCTTGATGACGGGCGTCAACGGGATCACGAAGTCCGTCCAAGCATTGCATTTCGAAGTGAGATGGATTTCAGCGGTAGAAACAACCCCACCATCGCTACTCATCACGAAGAAGTGAGTAACCTCATTGGGTTTACCATGTACTAACACCAAGGAATATGGGGTTAGTCTATGGATGGCAACAACCAAAAAGCATTTTTCAGATCGCAGCAAGCACTTCTCCCAAGGAAAATGCAACAGTTGGGTGATCATTGTTGGGAAGAACAAATTGCAAATGGATGTTTATATTTGGGAATTGGGTAAAACTGATTTAGTCTTGGGGGATGGAGCACCTGGAGACGTTAGGGGAGACTAGAATTGATGGGGGAAAAGAGAGTGAGTTTTGTCTGGCGCTGAAAGAATATCAGAACCACACTCCAATCTTACAAGGAATATTCCAATTTCCGAAAGGTAGACGGATATAGTAAAGGGGTCCTTCAAGTTTTCAAGGTTGCTGGACCTTTATTAGCAGTGGGAAAGAACCAACACTACCCTCAAGAAACCAAGAGTTTCGGGAGTCACAAGAACTCCCTTCCACGAGGGGTTATGATCTTGCTATATTATTGAAGGATGATATGGGACCAACTAGTGTGAAAGCATACAGCACTAGTTTTTCTCTCTTTTTTTCGTGGTGGAATTTCTAGGCCAAAATTATGGTATAAAACCACTTTCCACCCTATTACTAGAATGACTCCATTTGAGACTGTATACGGCCATCCCTTACCAACAATCACACAAGGAAACTATGGTAGACTACACGGCTAAGGGACAGGTTGACAGATAACGACCTCAAGCATTTGAAGCTCCCTTCACAATTTACCCTATGTTTTAGATTCTTTTTGCTTCTGCAAAAGGCCCTCTAGATAGTTTTTTACAACATCAGACAAAATAATCCCAAAGGCTTCAGCTAGTGCAAAAGAGAATAACAGATGGGTTTCTACTACGATATATAGAAATATTAAAGAAAAGTTTCACAACTAAATTAATGTTTAATCCACAAACCCCGCCCGCCATATAAGATTGGCCGAAACTTCATAAATCAATTCAACTCAAATGCATTTACTGATTACGACAAACTAAAGACGGGGGCACCACATCCGAGCTGTCTTTTCAATAATATACCGCAACAGCTCCACAACTAGGACTGCACGCTAGTGTGACATGTATCGTCTAACTTATTATAGTACTAATATCTTTCAACATACTCCATTTAAAAAGAAAAAACTAGACCATGGTTTATAAAGAAAAGATGGCACTCCGGACCATGTATTTCACCTAAATTAAAGATTCTGATCGGTTTCACTAGACACTCTGGACCATGTATTTCACCTTGGGCTTGAATCGGGAGAACCGTCTCCATATGAGACGAGGCCTTTCCTTCCATCTGGGCTTCCTGATGATGACCTTGACCTGTTATCTCTGCTTGCTTTTCTCGGAGATTGTGATTCCACTGATGATCTGGATCGTGATGGACTCCTTTGGGATGGAGGTCGATGTGGCTCAACCGGTGAACGACTGCGAACTGGGCTGCGGCTTTGGCTATATCGTCGAGCACGATAACATGGGCTGCGTGATACAGACGGCGTCCTGCTCCTCCTGCTTCGGTACCTACATATAGGTTTTCACATAATCATGTGCACTCTCCTCGACAGGCATGATACTATCATTATTAATTAGTGACGGGGGAACACTTGGCACCAGAAAAATGTCTTAACACTCAACCAAATCATGATTATAAATAATAATACCTCAACTAAAAGATTTAGGGAATGAAAATGCTATAGAAACTTTGAGAAAAAAACCTTGGAGTTCTTCGACGTGGTGGGGGGCTCCTGTAACGCCTAGGGGAGAACCTTCTGTAACCAGAATATCTGAGGGTAGGAAGTGTAAAAGAATTAGACATTTAACTTTCAAAATCTTAAAACCACGTAAGTATGATTTCTAATTAGAAACTATACATGACTTTACCTGTCACGGTCACTTCTTCCATTATAGTGGTATGTTCTCACAGGAGACCTGGAAGGGGTTCTGTACCTTCTAGCATAAGAGTATCGTTCACTGAAACCTCTTCCCCTTCTGATACGCTTCGGCGAAGCATCAGGTGACACACTCCTTGACACACTCCTCCTATGAGGCGTCCTTGCCCTACGAACAGGGCTACGACTCCTAGAGTAACTGCGGCGATTGCTTCTGCTTGGCGCTCTGGCTGGACTTCGGCTAATGCTTCTCAAAGGGACCCTGCCAGAGCTTCTGCTTAAGCTTCTGGCAGATGATCTAACTGGACTCCTGCTTACACTCTTTCTTGACACTCTTACTGGGCTTCTGCTGATCACTCTACGTGATGTTCTGGGAGAACTCTTGCTCCGGTGGCTGTGCGAAAGGGATCTTACAGGGCTCTTGCTGACACTTCTATGATCTTGATTTCTCACAGGGCTTCTACTGACACTACTACAATCACGAGTTCTCACAGGTCTTCTATGATCATGAGTTCTCACAGGGCTCCTGCTGACACCTAACTTCTTCCTGCCCCTCAGTGGGCTTCTGCTGATGCTTCTGTTCGGACTCCTGCTTATGCTTCTGATAGGACTCCTGCTTATGCTCCTCCTTGATGGAGCACGGGGGCTTCTACTACCTCCACTTGGACTTCGGGTCAACATCCTTTTTGGGCTAATGCTTGGGCTTTTTCTCCCATTCCTGGGACTAATACTCTTACTCTTACTCATGGATCGCTTAGGACTCGTGCTTCGACTCCTGCTCATCAACTTTTAATAAAATACCAGATCTGGAAGAAATGGTAAGCATAAGAAATAACTGAGGTGTGACAAGATTGGAAAGTAGACCTAAATTTGCCTGGATGAACATCCATCACGTCAGGTTGCCTCTCTTCATTTCTGTCAGATCCATAGTTGGTTCCAATGCCATTGATACGCCGCTCTCCATTTTCCTTTGGGAATTCTTCCTCCACCTGCATACCCACTTCCTCCCTCTTTTTATCATGCATGGGACGTAATTCTTTCTCTACAATTAAGGGAGACTGAACTTCAGCTGCTACAAAATAAGGAAGAAAAAAGAAGGGAAGATATGACATAATATACATTACCCAATGAATGAAAGCTAAAGGGGAGGGGGAATCAAGTCTATGCAATAGTATGTCCACCAACACAAGCTACAAGTTTGTTAATAAAACATTCAAGTGACTTGCATGACAGACAATAAAGGACCAGAAAAAATAGTTTACTTGTTCAAAGAGCAGTAGTTTAATATCTCGAATTCAAGGGCAAGCTTTAGATGGATTTATTTCCTAGATTACAATTGATGGAAGGCTAAAAAGGAGCAGCAACAAATACAATCTCACAAGAGGAAGGTACAAGCTAAGAAGGCAATAAGAAAGCAATGCCCCCCTGACACCAGACCATAGGTCCCAGATTGCGCTAATGCTGTCAATCTTTAATGGCCCTGCCCCAGAAAGCCAACCAATATTCTACGTAAAATGCAATGCAAAATTAGGCCCACAATCCACAACCCCCGCCACCAAAAGGGGGAAAAAGAGAGAACAAAGGCCCCATGCAAAATTCTAGCTTATATTTCAAGATTTTGCTTAATCAAATGGTAAGGAGAAAGTAATTTATTTGGAAAAAACATATTACATAAATGAACATGAGATGAAAGTTGAATGACTTCAAAATTACCATTTTTCAGAGAATGATCTTTAAGCTTCTGATCTTTCCCTTGAGCATCAAGACTTCTGCTATCAGAGCTATTGTCACTCATACTTTCACTATCTGAATCAGTAAGACTGCCTGATTCCCTAACACAACATAACAGAATCTCAGTGACAACCATGAAAATTGTTGAAACAAACGACTTGTAACACTTGAATACTTGATACATGGAAAAACCATGTCCCCTTCAATGTATGGAGCTAAATACATATAGTAGGTTATTAACTATGATATTCATATAAATACTCCCCAGACAACAAGATATAAATGGCTATTATAATTTCTTTAGAGAAACTATTGGAATCTGGAATCCATAAATCATAACCAAATGCTTAATCAGATTCAATACCTCCTTGATCTACGCTTTGATTTCTTATCCTGTTTCCTGCGCCTCTTGTCTCGGTGTTTATCTCTTCTTTTTCCATGTCTACGTTTATCTTTCCTAGATCTCTTTCTCTTCCTTTGCCGGTCATCGTCGGAGGAACTTGTGTAAGAAGATGAAGATGCATCTGAGTCAGACTCACTATCACTTTCTGAAGACTCCATGTCTGAATCTGAAGAACTCGCCGAATCAGATGAGTGGTATTTTCTTCTTTTCTTTCTGTCTCTTGAAGATTTTTTGAGCTTTCTCTTCCGCTGTGCTTCATGATTATTAGCTTCAGAAGATCCATCCCTTCCTATTTTTGATTTATTTATCATTTTTCCATCTACAGATATGAAGATTCAAAACAACAGATCAATCATGTCTAAAAATTACATAACTGGTCAGGAGAGAGCAAATTCACCTGAAGATGAAAATAAACTCTATCATACAATATGCTTTGGTATTTAAAGAGTTGAGATGAAATGTTCAATAAATGATTTAGGATTTAATCATCTTTAGTATCAAGGGTAGAACTTTTCTCCAAAATGGGCTTCAGGGATTCTTACCCTCATTATATTCACCACAATTAATTATTTTAACAGTTACGGTTGGATGTCCTCCTTCATCACCCAAATCTTCAATTTTCTTTAATATATTATGACCTTGCACAAGCTTGCCAAAGACTACATGCTTCCTGCAAAATGACTCAACAACTGAGCAAGATAATCAAATTGTACATTTAGTTCCACACAGAGAAACAAGGACTCTATACCAGACAATTAACCCTCTTACCCACAATAATAATAGAACACAGTAACAATTCATTTGAATAACCAGCATAAATTAGTACCTATTTAAGTACATCTTGTTAAATAAGATCTGTTGCCTTGATTGTGAGCTAAAATAAGCCAAATAGGCAAATAGTGTTTGAACTTTGAATATATGCTTTGAGAAGCACTTCAGCAAATTGAATTTTAAAAATTCATTGTTGCTAATTTAGTCGGAAATTATTATAAAAACAGCTACTACCAAAGCTATTGTTAGCTTAGCCAATGGCTAACTTTCTTAATCTTTAATTTTTAGCCTATAAAAATAAACCCAAAACAAGCTTAGATGGGTTTCAAAAATCTGTTTACCCAAAACTAGCTTAGATGGGTTTCAAAAATCTGTTTAATTAAGCTCATCGAGATGGTACTAAAATGCTTCTTCAGTTCTTATTGCAGTAGGAAAGCTCATGTAAGCAATAAATAAACTTATCCAAACAGGACCTAAGTACTAAATGCCACTAGGAATGAACGAGAAAAACAAACCTATCAAGATGGTGATCAGCTTTCAAAGTAATGATAAAATGAGAACCAAGAGTGCCACGATCAGCAATTGCCATCGATAGAAGGCCTGGAGCATCATGCTTTATCCTAGGTGACTCGTCTGAAATAAATCACAAGTACAATTTGTAAGAAGTAAGAACTAACTTGAATGCAATACAGTTCCAAAATCATGCTGTGGAATATGAGCTCAAGACCATGACTTAGCATTCTCACCTGGGAACTTAGAACCATATATGCTTTCTCCACCAGTCCCTGCAAAACACACAGAAAAATGTAATGTAGGACTGTAGGAGTATATTATAATTAGTATAATGTATAACATTTACTCCATTTGGGAACCCAACAGAAAGGATAAGGGATGAACGTCAATGAGGCTTAAGAGGTTTCAACACAAGCTTATTGTACATCCACTCAACAAAAAAAGAAAGAAAAAAAGGCTACATGTGATTATTCAGAACTATTTTCATTATGTAAATGGCTCAAGATAATTAGGAAAGAAGAAAAATTACAACCAGATCATGACATGATTTAAACAAATATATGATAAAAAATGGAAGATAACAAATTAAAAAAGTTTGCAAACAGATAAAAGCAAAAGGATACAATGACTACAATTTCGGAATTTATACTAGTGCCCCAGTATAGCCATATCCAGAAATTAACCCAAATAAATAATAAAATCAAATCGCTTTCATACCCCCACTCAATGACAGGCCAATCTGTGTTTATGCATAGCAACTTTGTTAGTTAGGTTCCTAGTTGACTTAGAAAAGAAATTACCATTGCCACAGGAAACATGAAAATGGAACAAGGCTTGCAACTCGGACAACCGAATGATCACACGATAAAACATAAAGAAAGTAACTACATATACTGTATCAAGTTGCAGCCTTCAAAACTGGCAGGAAAAAAAAAATCATACTAGTGCCCCAGTATAGCCATATCCAGAAATTAACCCAAATAAATAATAAAATCAAATCGCTTTCATACCCCCACTCAATGACAGGCCAATCTGTGTTTATGCATAGCAACTTTGTTAGTTAGGTTCCTAGTTGACTTAGAAAAGAAATTACCATTGCCACATGAAACATGAAAATGGAACAAGGCTTGCAACTCGAACAACTGAATGATCACACGATAAAACATAAAGAAAGTAACTACATATACTGTATCAAGTTGCAGCCTTCAAAACTGGCAGGAAAAAAAAATCATAATAGGAGGCAATTTATCAACAGAATACTTACCGTTTCGATTGACAAAATCACCACCCTGCAGAAGGTAAACCAACCATTAATACACATAAACACATGACAACAATGCATACAAAATGGGTTTGGACATTGTGAGGCTTATTAGAATTATGAGGATGAATAACTAAGTACAACCTTAAAACTATATCACAAGAAAAGGAGTGGTGACCATCAGCCCTGTATCATACAGAATAAACAAGGGTAACTGAGGTACGTTTGGAAGAGCTTATAAAGAGCTTATGAGAATAACTTATGAAAATCAACTTATACAAATAGCTTATGAAAATAGTTTATGATATTTCCATAAGCCCTTTTTAGCTTATTTCAATAAGCTTGTCAAAGAAGCTTATGAAAATAAGCTGTTTTTAGCTTATTTGAAAAAGAACTTATTGCATAAGTGCTTGATTAAGTTGTGTAACCAAACGTGTACTACAAGAGGGGCCACTACTAAGTCATTTTTAACCACAGAAATCAGCAGACATATACAGAGCTACTGAATAACAATCTAGATGTAAGCAACAATAAAAACACGGTACCTTCACAATGGATCCTTTTACAATGTGATGGAAGAAAGAACCCTTATAGTGCAGCAATTTTCCAGTATTTGGACCAAGTCCCATTTCTCCTGAAGATAGAATGAAATTTTTTAAAAAGAAGGGGAGGAAAATAAGTGTCTCAGTGTAGATTATGAAGACAATTATTCACTAAAATCTACATTTTCATACACCATTTCACCAAAGCAAAATGCATAAACATATCCATTATCCAGGAACTTGTTCAGTTGGTGGATAAGTAATGGTGATGGTACATGGAAATTTTGCAAGTAAAAATCCAAAAAGGAAGGGTCCAGTAAACAAATGCAAAAAATTGAAGGACTTTTCATGTAAATCAAACTTATTTATTACCTGTACATAGCACACGAAAATTTTCTGCGGTCTTCGGAGCTACATCATAGAAAAGCTACAACAACATGATCAATCATTAGGTGGAAAATTGCAACCCTTACAGCATATATCGTTACAAAAAATTATAGAGAAGAAAAAAAGTACCTCAAAAACCATCTTTTCAACAGGATTCCCATCTATGGACACATCCATAAACACCAGGGGATTCTTCTTCTTTGCCATCGCCTGTCTTATTCATCAAAAGTTAAACCAACACAGCCACTGATCTGAAGCAACATTTCATCAATAAAACAAAAAGTTACATAATGATTCGATCCAACTGCACTTTCAAGAAATAAATGAATTCACGTTAGGTTCAAAAGACAAATATCCAGTGACCCTGATCAACCAAGGTAAACATGAAATTACAGGTACCCGTAACCAAAATAAATGCATAAACAATTCGTTAATTCCACCATAAAATCAACTAAAATGGAGTGAAACCCTAAAACCCTAGCTACAGTCCCCAAAGCACAAAGCAAAAGCAGGCCGATGAAATGAAACGCAGCGTACGTACACACAATACGACAGAGTTGTGGATCGGCATTGCTTACTGTTAAGCTTACATTAGATTCGCATATAAAAAAAAAGAGTACATAAATGAAATTAGAAACAGTAGATTTGTGCAAAAATGAAAAGAAATGCTGAAAAGAAGCGAAGAACGAAGAGCAAAATTGAGCTCACCTGAGAATCGCAGAGCCACAGAAACGTATCTAAGTGATGAGATGACTGATGAGAAGAAAACCTAGGGGTTATATAGGAGGTTAGGCTAAGTGCTTTCACTGGAGCGTGAAGTTACTGAACTATCCCGGCTGGCTACTGATCAGTACGGTCAGTATAAATCCACAATTAAACAGATCGGACTTTATAGTCCGTATGAAAAATGGATTCTGAAAAATAGAGTCCAAGTCAAGTTCGCATAGTCCGCAGACTAAACGGACTGTCCGCGAACTCTGCACTTTTTTTATAAGGCAAAAAAAATTATATTACAAGTGAAGGATCAATAGCCGCAAGAATTGTTGTTGGATCATGAAGATAAACCCCTTAAAATAAAATAAACATAATTGTAACCAATAATCATATAATCAAGTTCCTGCAAGAAAGAAAATTGTACATGACAAGAAAGAAAATTGTACCAACGAAATTGAAATGCAAAATAAGGAACAAAAACAACAATATTACAAGTTTGAAATTAAAGCTACATGTTGACATCAAGCATCAATAACAACTTTAGTCTTTCCCTTTGATTTAGCAAGCTCCTCCTTTGCGTCAATCAAATCATCTTCTTCTTTTCCTACAATTCACAAGTCATAATTCATAAGTAAGATTATGTTTAAAAAGCAAAACATAATTAAATGGAAGACATTTTATTTCTATACATAAATTCATTATATATTTACCTTCCACTTCAAACCCTAACAACCAATTTTTAGTGCATATCAAGGCTTGCACATTTTTGGGAAGGAGAGAACTTTGAAATTTGTTGAGAACACGAGAACCAATACTGAATGCTGATTCTGATGCCACAGTTGTTATTTGAATGCTTAAGATATCACTAGCCATCAAAGCAAGATTCGAAAACCTATACATGTTGTCCTTCCAATATTGCAAAATATCAAGATTTGGATGGTATGTTGAGGAAAGGTTTTGCTCCTCCAAATAAGTATCCAATTCAGACTTACCCACATCCTTCTTATTTTGATTCTCAAACGAGATATACTTCTACATTATTTTCATGCAACAACAAATAAAGAATGAGAAATTAAACATAAAAAATAATGAATAATGAATAAATAAAAGAAAGAAATATACTTACATTCAAAATAGCTAATTGTGATGGGTCCATATTAGCAAATCCACTACTACTAGTTGGAAGACATTGCTTATCTTGTAGTGAACTTTCATTGGGAGGTGTCTCTTTGAAGGACCTTTTGACATACTCATAAAACAGAGTATACAACTTATGCTTAACAACTTTCAACTTTGCTTGACAAGAAATTGAATCAACACCAAGTTAAGAATAGCAAAACTCCAAAAATGAGAACTTATAGCGAGGATCAAGAACGGTTCCATATGCAAGCACAACACTATAATCACTCCATTATTTGTCAAACTTCCCTTGCATCGAAGTTGTCATATCCCTAATCACCTCATCTTCACTTGTCTTATTTTCAAGCAACAAACATTCAATCCTCCACACATGAAAGAAATACAAGTTAGATGTCGGATAAGAGGAACCGGACATCAAATTTGTGATCACATAGAATGGAAGTAAAAATTCACAAAGTTTATCTCCTCTAGACCATTCTTCATTAGTAGGGTAATACTTATAGTTCCTATCCTCAAAAGCAAGATCTTCAAAAGCACGACGATATGCAAGAGCACTTTCAAGCATCATAAAGGTGGAGTTCCATCTAGTAGAGACATCCAAACGAAGACCCATCTTGGTATCAATCTTACCAAGTCTATTAACATAACTTTTAAATGCAATCATTCTTCTCTCCAACCCCTTTACATACTTGATGCTCTCTCTAATCTTATGTATAGTCTCACTAGCAACTTTCAACCCATATTGAACTATAATGTTTAGGATATGAACACAACATCGAATGTGAAAAAAAATCACCACCACATAACAAGCCATCACTTTGCATAAGAAGTCTATCTTTCAACAACCCTTGCATGCTACCACAAGAAGATGCATTATCCAAAGTCAATGAAAATATTTTCTTCTCAATCCCCCACTCTTCCAAGAAACCATAAACAGTTTTGACCAATTCACGGCCGGAATGTGGAGGGGGAAATGAGAAAAATTTAGAATTTTGCTGTTAAGCTTCCAATTTTCATCCACAAAATGGGCAGTCAATGAAATGTAGCCCTCTGTGGTACAAGAAGTCCATACATCAGATGTCAAGTTTATTCTACTTGGAACTTTGGATAGCACATCTTTCATTTTTTCCTTTTCAGCCTCATACATATTAATGACATCATTTGTGGCGGAAGACGTCTAGAGGGAACCTTAGCTTCAGGATTCAAATATTTAAATAGTTCTCTAACCCTCCTATATTCCACAAAAGAGAATGGAAGGTCATGTTCTATGATAGCCATGGAAATCATCTCACGTACAACTTTAAAATCAACTTTTCTACTTTTTAATTTTCCGTTATGATCAAGCATAAGTTTACCAACCTCGGTGTTAGCAAATCCTTTTGGAATCTTCTCACAAGTGAGTCTATGACGCTGTAAAGTTGAAGTTCCGTATTTATTACCACCACTAACCAAGGCTTTCTTACATGCCTTGCATTCACTCATTTCCTTCCCATCACTTCCCAAAGGCAGTTTGTCAAAAAAATCCCAGACATCATATCTTTGCTTTCTAGCCCTCTTTTTTGGTATTTTAGGTTCATTTAATCCATCTCCATCTCCATCATCATCCTGATCACTAATTAGGTCTACTCTTTCAGGTTCAATTTCAGCCACATTATCAATTTCAGTTTCAATTATGGCAGATGCAGAGAAATCCATTTCAATTACAATAACTTCAGCAAAAAAGTATCACTGAAAATGGCAAATTGAAACAAAATAAAGATTTAAAATCAAAGAATAAATATCAAAACAATCATGGTTCTACAGAGAGTGGACTCATGAAACATGATCTTTCTAGAGCCATCAAAAACTGATTAATGGAGCTATATTATCAGTCTGCAGTTAACTAGGAAAATTATAGCGGGATTGCATAGTAAATAGTGATTGCAATGGAGTGCAATATAAAATTCACATGTTATCAATGCCACACCATATTAGAGTGATCTCTAAGTAAATTCTGTGTAACTTGTTTAAAACACTAGCTACTACTTTTAATATTCATTTCCCTTGGTTTAAGCGAGACACATCACATAGACTTAATATTCATTTCCCTTCATGTCAGTATTTTTTAGGTTCGACTTGTTATTTGTTTGTTCTGAGAAATTCTTGTATATGTATGTTTTTAAGGTGCTTCTCTTCTCTGTAGCATGAACTGTTACATGAATATGCTAAGAAAGTTCACAAAATGGTTTCCATAGCCACACTCATGCATTTAACATGAACTAGGCATGCTCACTTTGTATGCAACGAGCTCATTTCATTTTTTTCTTTTGTTGTAGTGTTCTGTAACTAACTATAGCTCAGAGAGAAATGACAAAACTTAAACAGCAGAACAAAAAAAGGTGACATTTGATTAAACAGCTTATGGGCATTATTCGAACATTCAGGTCTCACCTTCTCTTTATCTCTTCGACAAGTCTTTCAGTCTCCAAGTCGAAGACTTCTTCTCCAACTTCTCCTTCGAGGGCACTTCAACACACCCTTCGCGATCACTCGTACACAATGGCAGATTTAGGGCTTACCGTTTGGAGATGCGTTCCTCACGGTGTCTTCGGAGGGGGCGGCGACCGGCGCAGAGGGAGACAGGGAAAGGGAGGTGAAGGTTGAAGGAGAAGTGGTCTTGGAGATGGGTGAGTCGACTGAACGGCGCATTGGGTAGTTTAGGGTTAGAGATGGGTGAGTGTCTGAGTGAGATGGGTTAGTTTTGGGTTAGATGGGTTAGTTTTTTGTTGGCCCAACAGGCATTTTTTTTTAAACAGCTCCAGTCCGCGGATGGGTCCATGAATCCGTGGACAGAGTCCGTTAAGCCCGCGGGCTAAACGGACCGGACCCAAAAAGCCCGCATTTTTTTGGACTCGTATTTTAGGATGTTCAAGTCCGCGCGGACGGCGGGTTTAACGGACTGTCCGCGGACCCGAGTCCAAATACCCACCTCTACTGCTGGCTCATCCCGTTGTCTCATTCGTCTGGATCATGAATGGAACTTTAAATATAAAAGAGTCATAATATGGTACTGGTAAGAATTTGCGACATCTAATTAATCCATATTTGGTTTTGATTAAATTTTTCTAGGGGAAAATAACTTTCTTTTGGATACTTAAACTATTATGGTAAGCGTGTATTCTACGGATCCCATTGATTTTTATGCACGATAGTAAATGACATATGTATCTGTATTTATATTTATATCTATATATCTATATAATAGGTATGGTCTAAGTTGCACCAACATAAAAAAAATGATGCAACCAAACACCAGCTATGTGTGCCAATAATAACTCCCTGTTATGACACAAGGTTTTAAAATTTTTTACCAACCAAAGTAGACTCCACATCTCAAATGTATTTTGCCTTCTATACATTATACAACCGTATCCAAATAAAAAATAAATTATCACAAAAATTCAGCTTCTGTAACGTTTGTTCTTCCTCTCAGACAAGTTTGTGGCTTGCACAGAAGGTTGTATTTGCAAATGAAGTTAGTTTTAGAAATTATAATCCTTTCTCTTTTGTTCTTCACTTCTTCTTCTACATATTCAATTTTTTTAAGGAAAGAAAATAATGTGTTATGATCGGAGTTGGGAGAAGACTCATTGTCACCACCGCAAGCCATCACTGGTCCCGTCTCCTCTATCCCTTCTTAACCACCATACACCGCCACTGGTTCCCCCAATCTGGATGATATTTCAAATCTTTCCCTAACATCCATCGCCGACAATGTCGTTCTCCCAAACCCTCACGTCCTTATTCATTTCACCTCCTTGATGGCCTCTTCCGACGAGACAAGGATTTCTCACTCCTTCGCCACCAACCCTACGTGTTGCACCACCACTCCTCCGCCGTTGTACCGGTCCAACAGAAACCAAAAGATGTGAAGGGAGATGACAGGGAAATATGGAAAAATAAAACTTCGGTGCTGAAAAATAGTATGCTTTGACAGGGAATGGAGGTGATGAGATGGAAATCTGAAAGGGGTGAGGGACCTGGAGATCCCTATTTGGGAATGAGAGAGAGGATTAGGATTTCAGACAAACTGAAAACTTTTTGTTTGTATAATTGGAAGTACTGACAAATGCATAAATACACACGTATAGTGTTACAAAAAAAAACATACGTATAGTGGCATGCAATTATTGATACAATTTGACTGGGTAAAAAAAGGGGTAAGAGAAAATCCACACTGCCAATTTTATTGGTGCACAGTGAAGTTGACACAGGGAAACACAAGAAGGGGGGTTGAATTGTGTTTCTTAACAGGTTTTCGAAAAAGCCTTTTTCTCAAACCATTTACAAGCAAAACAATAAAACAAACACACGAACTAGAAAACCTTTTTAAAGAGTTAACAAACTCATATCCAAAACCCCACAGTTAGTAAAACCAAAAGCTATAAAGGATAGGGATTAGAAGATTCACACAAGTGATTTATCCTAGTTCACTCTCTTCCAACCAAGAGCTATGTCCAATCCCTTCTACCAGAAGGTTTTCTCCATTATTCTCCAAAAGATTACAAGTATTCAACATCACTTCACGCTACAAGTATTCTTTTCTCTGCCAAGACTCTTCAGGCTCTAACTCTAACAAAGATATTTAAGATTTTGATCTATGAACTCACTATGTATGAGAATATGAAACATTAAGATCAGTAAGGTTTACACGTAAAACATGTTTTCAAATTCAGCAGAGCTTTTGCACTTTGATATCAGAGCTTGTGTATATATTCTCTCTGAGGTTCTTCCAATATTTATAGATGAAGTGCTTCTCTGCCTTGATCCACTTCAACGGTTTTCAAGTTATATCCGTTTAAACATAGCATTAAATGGTTGGATCCGTTGAGACTGATAGCTTGATATGCTTCATGGAGAAGTGTTCTTGGTTATCAGAAGAAAGCTCAAAGTAAAGCTGTCACTTCCCTATTGTACCAAAGGTTGTTTTCTGACTTTCCATCTTTGTACTTGGTTTACACTTTACAGTAATATAGTTGACAGAGTACAAAGGTTTATGTTCTCAATGGTACTATGTTCTTTTATCCAAGAGACAAAGAGTTTAACATTTAAACATTCAAAGAAGGAGACATAAATTATCTTGAATTAAATATACAATCATTTGAAATAAATACGCTTATGCTTAGACGGGTTCACTCTTGATAGATAGTAGACGCGCGGGTCTTTGGACGTGCAAGATCAATTTATTAGTGAGACAGGCTCGTCTACTGATATTGCGTCTGTAGCATTTTTCTTGTTCCAAGTCTTTGGAATCACTATATTCAATAGCTCATCTACTGACGTGGCGTTTAGTAAGACTGCTCATCTATTATCAAGTCTTTGGACTTGTTGTTTTTATGAATTTTAAATTGGCTCGTCTACTTTAGCCAATTTTAGGACCTAGTCTAAACATAGTCTTTAACAGACTTAGAAATTTACCAAGAATTGCATACTCGTCTAGAGGATCAAAATAGAATCTGATAAGATTCCACACTTTATTTTAAGTTCCTCTAACTAGCATAGATTAAAACATTTCCTGCAATCTTATAACAAACAAGTTAGATCTTTGATAATACTTTGTCATACAAATTTAACTTTTTGTTAACATCAAAACTCGAGATTATTTAATCCAAAAACTACTTGGGTTCTAACAATCACCCCCTTTTTTATGATGACAAAAACTAATTAAATTTGAGTGAGGAAAGTCTAAGAGAGCTACAGAGCTCCCTCTAAGACAAAGCATTCAAACTTAAAAAGATTAAATCAGATAAGCAGCAGCACATATATATATCTTATCAGATCAGTTTAGTAAGATATCAGACAAAGACAAAAAGATAGATTAGTTGTATAAATAACAGCAACAATAGTACATGGCATATAAGAAAGGCATGTATATAATAAAGCAGCATGCATATGCAAACATATACTACCTTATCAAAGACTGACTTGATATATATATATATATATATATATATATATATATATATATATATATATATATATATATATATATATATTAATTCTCAATCCCTTTCTCCCCCTTTTTTGTCATCAGACAAAAAGGAAATAGGAGTGGACAATCATTGTCAGTTTAAAGAAATGAACAAAAACTAAGAAGATGGTGGAGGTGGTTGAGGAGGGTTTTGATTTGGTGGAGGTGGAGGGGGTTGAACAAGTAGATTACGACTCTGTTGACAAATTTGGAGAATGCTCGTCATCTGATTTATCATCACATTTGTTGGAGCCAAAGCTTCTGCAACTTGCTCCTTGACCTGTTCCTTGACTTCAACTTTCACTCTCTCCTATATTATCTTGCCTATAACTTCTTCAAAGTTTGGTGGCAGTGAAGGTCTTGAGCTTTCAGCACTATCATGGACGTTTGCTTGACCTTGAAAGGTGCTTAGTGCTCTAGAATGTTGAGGTTGATCATTTGGATGGATAATTGCCAGAGCCAATGGTTGAGATGAGTGCTTTCCAAAAGTACTTTGTCTTGGAGCAGACTCGGCAACTTCCTCATACCCAGTTACTGGTTGAAAGATATCAGCATTCATATCTAGTCCTTCAACTATAATCTCTTCCTCAGTGTGCTCAAAAGAGGAAAATGAGTCTTCAAAAGGTTTTGGAGATGAAGCAAGAGTGAGCACAGGAGGAGGCAAGTCTGGAGCCCGGTGAACAGGATCTTCTTCATAAACAGAACTGATGAGAGGAATTCCGAGAGTGTCCTCATGAATGTAAAATCTGATATTGGAGAGACCACAGCTTCCTCTAACTTTTGGGGTTTTCTCTTTTCCTCTTCACTTAGTCCAGAAGAAGAAGCTTCTTTAGTACAAGCTATCATATGATTTCTCCAAAAATCAACTGCAGAATCTTCAGGTATATCCTCAACAGGTTGTGACATCCAGAAATCTATTAGATTCTGATCAACAGAGGCATCAGAATCTGTAATCATACAGGAGTTGTTAGCTGGCATCTTTGCAGTACTTATTTGCTTTTTCAAATCCTAATCCTTGTTCAAGTCTATCATCGGCGGTCTTGGACAAATCATATAAGGTATTACTCCAACTCTTGTGTCCTTCAAGGTGTGAAACAGCCAGGTTGGATGGACAAAGCTGGTAGCTCTAACATATATAGGCAGTTCAAACTCAGCCTTCAGATGAGCATACATGATGTGATCCACAACATTAGCAGCTTTTCCATATTCCCTTGGATGCACAAAGGTCTTCCATTTAGTGTTTCTGTCAAGTATGAAGTGAGGTCTCCCATAAGTTCTTGACCTTCTGTACTCAGCTGACTTAGCTTTAACTTTGTAAGGATCTTGAGTCCAGTCAGGAATAATGTGCCTATCAACACCTTCTGTGAAAGGTTTAAAGGGAGGGAATTTGATGAGATCGGGGTAGATCTTTCTTGGTGGGAATTTTTGTAGTGGAAGATGAGTAAGGGAAGGTCCAATATGATTGTACAAAGTAGATGGAAGTGGATTATTCTGCACATAAGGAATAGGAACATGCCATGGGTATTGTGTAGGCTCAAGCTCATACTCATACTCATACTCATACTCAGGGAGAGGGTAAAAAGGTCTGGTTGACTCTGGTTCGGGTTCATATTTATGGTAGAGTATTCTCCAGTCTCTTTTGACTTTAGCCCAGCTTTCAGCTTTGCCATCATAGAGAACTGAAGGGTTAGTGTAGGGAAAGACTGTTTTTGGTAATTTGGGAAATGGGGCACCCGGGTTAATCCCTACATCATCTGGTTGATTGAACCAGGGGTCATCTGCAGGAATGATTGGTTGAAATTGTGGTCTGATTGGTGAGGTTTGAACAGGTGAGTGGGCATGCGAGGCTATTTGTGGTGAAGTGGTTTGTGGTTTAGTGTCAGTTTGTGTTGGCAGTGTGGGTCTATATACATCAGAGTGAAAAGGTTGTGATGGTGGTAACACAGATAGTGTAGGTGCAGCAGAATTATCAAAGCTTTGAACAAGGGAATCAACTGCTAACTGTACAGGGTCATTAGTAGGGATGCTTACCTCAGTAGCCATAACAGACTGGGCCTTTCTTTGAGGTTGTCTTCTTCTCGTTGGAACAGCAGCAACAGACACCTTTTGTTTCTTCAGCACAGTTCCAATAGGAACATTATCTTCATCATCCTCATCTTCTTTGTGAGACAGGATTAGATTCTTGGTTCTCTTCTGAGATGTGGCTGGCTAAGTTGCATCAGCAGGTTGTTCCCTGATAACAATTCTAGTAGGCTTCTTAGCAATAGGTTTCTTTGCAGCAGTGGTCTATCTTCCAACTGTCTTCTTCTTTTTCAGCCCTAGAACTTCAGCATTGTTAAGTTCAATTTGTTCTTATTTTATCTTAAACATCTCTTCTTCCTTGTCCAAAACAGCTTGAGCAACGGTGCTTAATTTCATGTTGGTCAAGTTCATCTTGCCAAAAACTACAGCTGACATTCCATTCTCAGTTAGAATTTCAGCTTGCTCTTCTGGTGACTCGGTAGCAAGGATGTCATAAATTCTTTGATCCTTGAGAATTTTTTATAACAGGTGACAGAAAGGAATGGCAGTTGCCTTTTCCTTGTTGATTATGTAATCCCTGAATCTACCATAGAGAATCCTAGGCAGATTGTTCTTGGTCTCTTGTACTAAGACAAAGACATAACTTGTATAGGGCAGAGAGATTATCCTTTGAACCAGTCTTGTGAAGGACATCCTTATTCAAGTTTTGATGGAGGATTCTTACTTCATCCTTCATCTCTACTACTTTCCAAGAGAGGGTCCTGACTGTATCTTGCCTCATCAGAAAGGCAGCAACTACCTCGGAACCTCCAAGATCCTTTTTCCCAGCTTTCAATGATGAAAACCCCTTCTTGGGCACAGTGAACAGCTTAAGAGATGGTTTTCTCAGATACCACCACTCTCTTACCAAGCACCGTAGCAAATACCTCAGTGCCTGTAACCTGAGGATTTCTCCAGAAGTCCCTGATCAAATTTGGGTAGACAGAGACCTTCTCCACGAAGAGACCTCCCCAGCCAGCAGCATTGATGATCTTGCTAACATCTACATTGTAGTCTTTCAGAATCCCAAAATCAAAGTGATGTTCCACACCAATGTTCAATGTGTCCACATTGTAGGTTGGAACAACAGAAGAGGAAGCCATTGATGAGGTTTGAAGGTTAGGGTTTGGAGACAGGAAAACAGAGTACATGAGGATTCAAAGAGAAGAGATTGTGAAATGTTTTTTAGAGGGAAGTAATATTACTTAAAAAGGTTTCGAATGTGAAGAGTTTTCCCAAAGAAAATAATTAAAAAATGAAAACGTGTGAAGAAAGAAGTAATGAGTACTGATACGGCGCAGGTTTTTGAAATTGTAAAAAGGTTATTGATGAGATTGATGGAAATAACTGACTCAGCAAGATAATTAAATTAAATTTGTCTTGGACATTAATTAATGCAAATTTAATAATAGATAGCATAGACGAGTCTAATAATATCATGAAGATAGTCAATGAACGGGATGCTTACTAGACGCATATTTAACATACATTGAACACATTTGAGCAATAGATGCGCATGCAATAGACGCTACAAGCATTAGACGCGCAATCAATCTACACAAATCATATTAAGATGCTTTCTAATAAAGATAAATCTGTCCTCAGTAAGAGGTTTAGTAAAGATATATGCCCATTGATGGTCAGTATCTACAAATTGTATATCAATAATGCATTTTTGCACATAATCTCTAATAAAGTGATGTTTAATCTCTATATGCTTAGCCCTTGAATGCAGTATTGGATTCTTAGACAGGTTTATTACAACAGTATTAACACACATAAGTGTAATACTACTTACAAACACATTGTGGTCCTCCAATTGATGTTTGATCCATAGAAGTTGTGAGCAGCAGCTGGCAGCTGAAATATACCCAGCTGCAGCAGTTGATACGGCAATAGTACTTTATCTTTTGCTTGACTATGAGACTAGATTAGATCCAATGAAGTGGCATCCTCCACTGGTACTTTTTCTTTCAATTCTATCCCCAACATAGTCAGCATCACAAAAGCCAACTAATCGGTAACACCATTTTTCTTAAAGCACAAACCTAGATTAGTAGTACCTTTTAAATATCTAAAAATTCTTTTAACTGCTAATAAATGAGATTCTCTTGGATCATATTGAAATCGAGCACATAAGCATACACTAAACATAATATCAGGTCTAGACGTGGTAAGATATAACCGAGATCCTATCATACCTCTATATACCTTTTGGTCTACCTTTTTATCTTTATCATCTTTGTTCATTATAGACGTGGGATGCATAGAGGTATTCATAGGTTTGCAATGGTCCATCTTTAATTTCTTTAGTAATTCCTTTGTGTACTTAGTCTGATGGATATGCACCTCATTCACTATTTGCTTAACTTGAAGTCCAAGAAAGAACTTGAGTGTTCTCCCATCATGCTCATTTCAAATTTTTTCTACATAAGCTTGGAGAATTCTTTGTATAGAGATTCATTAGTAGCACCAATGATTATGTCATCTACATATATTTGAACAACAATAAAACTGGACTTATTGGATTTTCTAAATAAGGTCGTATCAACCTTTCCTCTACTGAATCCATTGTCCATTAAGAATGAACTTAACCTTTCATACCAAGCTCTAGGAGCTTGTTTAAGGCCATATAAAGCTTTCTTTAGCTTATATACATGTTCAGGTTGGGTTTCATTTTCATAACCCGAAGGTTGCATAACATACACTTCCTCACTAATAACACCATTTAGAAAAATACTTTTTACATCCATTTGATATAGCATAATATTGTGATGTGCAGCAAATGATAGTAAAATGTGAATAACTTCTAATCTAGCAACTAGTGCAAAAGTTTCAGTATAATCTATACCTTCTTCCTGTGAATAACCTTGTGCAACAAGTTTAGCTTTGTTTCTTACCACCTTACCATTTTCATCTAGCTTGTTTCTATAAACCCATTTGGTTCCAACAACTGATTTTTCTTTTGGTAAAGGCACGGGATTCCATACTTCACTTCTCTCAAACTGGTTCAGTTCTTCCTGCATTGCTAGAATCCAGTCCCCGTCCAGTAGAGCCTCATTTACTGTCTTTGGTTCTAACTCAGAGACTAATGCAGAATCATCTTGCTCTCTGAATGTTGATCTGGTTCTTAGCTTATCATTAGGATTCCCAATGATTTGATATTGTGGATGATAATTTTTGAAGTACCAAAATCTTTGAACATTTTCCCGTTGAGAAGTTGAAGTTTCTGATTCATGTTGTTGAGGGTCGTCCACTTGATCATGAGGTTAGACATTTGTTTGAATTTCAGAATCCTTGAGATTCAAATCTACAATAGCTTCATCAAGCTCTAATAATTTCTTATCAGGCTGCTTGTCATCAAACTTAACATGTATACATTCTTCTTCTACTAAGGTTCTAGAATTGTAAACTCTAAACCTTTTGGACGACTTAGAATATCCTAACAGAATTTCATTATCTACTTTAGCATCAAACTTACCAAGTTGATCTTTAGTACTTAATATGAAACATTTACAACCAAATGGATGAAAGTAAGATATGTTGGGTTTTCGTCCTTTCCACAATTCATAAGGAGTCTTATTCAAGATAGATCTAATGTATATTTTGTTGTGAATGTAGCAGACAGTATTAACAGCTTCAGCCCAGAAGTGTCTACGGACAGAGCTATCATTGAGCATTGTTCTAGCCATCTCTTGAAGAGATATGTTCTTTCTCTCTACCACATCATTTTGCTGTGGTGTTCGAGGTATTGAGAAGTTGTGAAGTATACCACTTTCTTCACAGAACTTTTGAAATAGCTCATTTTCAAACTCCCCCCCCCCATGGTCACTTCTGATTGAAGTGATACACATGCCTTTTTCATTCTGTACACGTTTGCAGAATACAGAGAAGACCCTGAACGACTCATCCTTGTGAGCTAGGAACATAACCCATGTCCATCTAGTATAGTCGTCCACTATGACTAGACCATATTTCTTTCCACTAATAGAGGCAGTCCTAGTTGGTCCAAACAGATCAAGGTGTAGCAACTCTAGTGGTCTATTGGTACTAACAATATTCTTAGATTCAAAGGAACCTTTGACTTGTTTTCCCTTTTGACACGCATCATAGAGAGCATCGGATTTGAACTTAAGGTTTGGTGATCATCTCACGAGGTTATGCTTATTTAACTTTGAAATTAATTTCAAGCTTGCATGACCTAGCCTTTTGTGCCAAATCCATCGCTCATCTTCAACGGACACTAGACATGAGACACTTTGATTTGTGAGGTCCTCCAAGTCAATCTTATATAGATTGTTTTACCTCTTGGCAGTGTATAATAGTGATCCATCAGTCTTCTTGACATTACACATGTTCTTATCAAAGGAAACAATAAACCCATTATCACATAATTGACTTATGCTTAGCAGATTATGTTTTAAACCATTAACTAAAAGAACATTATCAATGGAGGGAAAATGATATTTACCAATTCTACCTATTCCAATGATCTTTCCTTTCTGATTACCTCCAAAGGCAACCCAGCCACCATCCTTATGTTTAAGGTCTTGGAACATACACCTTTATCCTGTCATGTGACGTGAGCACCCACCGTCCAAGTACCAGGATGTGTGTTTCTTTCCTATTGTTAAGCAAATTTGCAACAGGTACAATCTTATCTTTAGGTACCCATATTGACTTGGATCCTTTCTTGTTAGTAGTCACTGGACGAGCATGTTTGATATGCTTGTGATGTATGCATTTAGACGTTATATGACGACCTTTTCCACATGCTTTACAATAAGTGTTGGACGAGCTCATTTTAATTTTAACATGCCGTGTTTGAGCTTTTGAGGTTCTATTATGCATATGTGGTTTTGACTTTCTATAAGATGCTTCGCGCTTTTCTTTGTCATAACCAAGGCCAGACTTATCATGTGGTGACCTAGAGTACCTTAAAATTAAACTTAGTTTATCTGAGCCACCTACAAATTTAGACAGAGTATCTGTCAGGTATGTCACATCTTGTTTCAGTTTTGTAACTTCACAAGAAACGGTTGGCTCACACTTGAGTTTGTCAGTTAGACTTACATTATCTGATTTTAGTTTGTCATTTTCGTTTACAAGACTTAGTTTCTCCATGCAAACCCTATCAAATTCTTTAGATAGTTTTGAAAATTTCTTTTTGAGACTTTTATATTCATGAGACAGAATTGATGAGTTGTGTAATAATTTATCAAATGCATCTTGAAGAATGAATGGGTCAGAATCTATTACCTCAGCATCAGTGTATTCATTTTCTGATGGTGTATCAGACATGAGACAGATATTTGCCTCTTCCTCAGCTTCATTATCTTCATCAGATGAAGACAGATCCAGGTCCTCCCAAGTAGTCATCAAGCCCTTCTTCTTTTTATCTTTCAGATCTGGGCAGTCAGCTTTGAAATGACCAGGCTTCTTGCATTCAAAGAACAGAGGCGGACCTTTTTCTTTGGAGTCTGATTTCTCCTTGAGGAACCTTTTGTTGAATTCCTTCTAAAGCCATATTTCTTTCTCCACATATGTTAAATCTTTCTAGAGATGAAAGACAGTTAATCCTTATCAGATCCTTCATCACTGTCAGAAGGTTCTGCTTCATACGAGGATTCCTCATCTTTAAGAACTTTGGATGAGCTAGCTTTCTTTGCCTTTAGGGCAACGGACTTTCCTTTTCTGGAACTCTCTTCTTCATTGAGCTCAAGCTCATGAACTTTCAGAGATCCAATAAGTTCCTCCAGGGTGAGAGTATTGAGGTTCTTTGCTTCCTAAATAGCAGTGACCTTAGGTCTCCACTGTATATGTAAGCTCCTCAAACTTTTTCCGACATGATCTCTATTTTCATCGGTTTTTCCAAGAGATCTAAGACCGTTGGTGATGGTTTGGAATCTTCCAAACATTTGATCTATGGTTTCATATTCAGCCATTTTAAATATTTCATACTGATGAACCAACATGCTTATGTTTGACTCATTGACTTGGGATGACCCTTCATGAGTTAGGGTAAGAGTATCCCATATTTCCTTAGCAGTGTTACAACTATGGACTTTATCATGCTCAGATCTGGTGATAGCACACATCAAATAGTGCTTAGCTTTCAGATTGAGTTGATGTTGAGTTTTCTGCTCTTGAGTCCATTGAGCTCTAGAAATAGCAGCTCCAGCATCACCTCTTGGCTCAGTGTAGCCAGTTTCAATTAGCTCCCAGATATCCATATTTTATGCATAAAAAAAAGGCATCATTCTCTTTTTCCAATAGTCATAATCACTACCATCAAAGAGAGGAGGTCTGTTGATTGCTTGTCCTTTTGTATCCATGCTTGTTGGATCGTACGCCCTCAGCACTTGTTAGATGCTCAACCCTTTTGAGGCTGATCTCTAATACCAACTGAAGTTGACACAGAGAAACACAAGAAGGGGGGTTGAATTGTGTTTCTTAACAGTTTTTCGAAAATGCTTTTTTCTCAAACCTTTTACAAGTAAAACAATAAAACCAACACACGAACTAGAGAACCTTTTTAAAGAGTTAACAAACTCAGATCCAAAACCCCACAGTTAGTAAAACCAAAAGCTATAAAGGATAGGGATTAAAACAAGTGATTTATCCTGGTTCACTCTCTTCCAATCAAGAGCTACGTCCAGTCCCTTCTACATGAAGGTTTTCTCCACTATTCTCCAAAAGATTACAAGTATTCAACACCTCTTCAAGCTCCAAGTATTCTTTTCTTTACCAAGCCTCTTCAGGCTCTAACTCTAACAAAGAGATTTAATATTTTGATCTATGAACTCACTATGTGTGAGAGTATGAAAGATTAAGATCAGTAAGGTTTACACATAAAACTTGATTTCAAATTCACCAGAGTTTTTGCACTTTGATATCAGAGCTTATGTATATCTTCTCTATGAGGTTCTTCCAATATTTATAGATGAAGTGATTCTCTGCCTTGATCTTCTTCAACGGTTTCCAAGTTATATCCGTCTAGACATATCAGAAGAAAGCTCAAAGTAGAGTTGTCACTTCCCTATTGTACTTAAGGTTGCTTTCTGACTTTCCATCTTTGTACTTGGTTTACACTTTACAGCAATGTAGTTGACAAAGTACAAAGATTTATGTTCTCAATGGTACTATGTTCTTTTATCCAAGAGACAAAGAGTTTAACATTTAAACATTCAAAGAAGGAGATATAAATTATCTTGAATTAAATATACAATCATTTGAAATAAATACGCTTATGCTTAGACGGGTTCACTCTTGATAGCTAGTTGACACGCAGGTCTTTGGACGTGCAAGATCAATTTATCAGTGTGACAGGCTCGCCTACTGATACTGCGTCTATAGCATTTTTCTTGTTCCAAGTTTTTGGACTTGCTATTTCCAATAGCTTGTCTACTTACGTGGTGTTTAGTAAGATTACTCATCTATTAATTATCAAGTCTTTGGACTTGTTGTTTTTATGAATTTTAAAATTGCTCGTCTAATTTAGCCAATTTTAGGACCTAATCTAAACATAGTCTTTGGCAGACTTAGAAATTTACCAAGAATTGCGGACTCGTCTAGAGGATCAAAATAGAATCTGATAAGATTCCACACTTTATTTTAAGCTCCTCTAACTAGCATAAATTAAAACAGTTCCTGCAATCTGATAACGAACAAGTTAGATCTTTGATAATACTTTGTCATACAAATTTAACTTTTTGTTAATATCAAAACTCAAGAGATTATTTAATCCAAAAACTACTTTGGTTCTAACACTCAGTAGCTGGTCAAACTGGTGTATAGTAGCCCCAGTTTTTCTGCTGGTGCATAGTAGAAGGCACCCTATGTAATATATCTATATCTATTTCTATATCTATATCTACATATTTTGTCAATTTAGTGTTTTGGAAACTTTTTCCCGTTGTGAACCTCTCATGCAATAGCTTCCTAACCAAGCTTCTTCGAACCTTTCTATTTTTAGCAAGTTTTCCAGAATTGTCCAAACAAACAAAAAAGTCAGGCATAATTGATAGTGTTATTCAGCTCATCCAGCTCATTTTCTTATCAGTCCATTCATTGATTAACGTGCACTCCTTCATTACTATCCAGTAATCGATGACATTTATTTTGAAATTTGAATTTGAATGAATTCTTATTTCTTTTAACCCTTTTAATTAATCTCTCTCTCACATACCCTTTTCTTCTTTCACTGCTGTCTTGGAAAGGGAAAATTTTTCTCCCACTTTCGATGGGTCTTTGGTGCTTCTCTTCTGTGTTTATCATGCGGGCCTCTGTGACTTCTCTTCTGTGTTTATCATGCGCTCCTGATTACAGGTGAGCCACTAGATTTAATGCTTTGTTATTTGATTTCTTACTTTCCTATCATGTTTCCTATATATATGGGGTCACTTTTAACATTTTGTGGTATGCCATTCTTCATCCTCTTCTGAACCCTAAGCTGCATTTCGTGTATTCATTCCAATTGCAGACATCACTCCTGTGAAGGAGAAGTGGTTGATTATGGTCAAGGTTGTACGAGTTTGGTTTCTTTATGATGACAATCAGCCAACCAATTCTTACTCGATGGAGTTCGTCATTATGGACCAAAAAGTGTGTTGTTACAATCGTTTTAGCTGTATATTTATTTCTTTAATGTCTTTAAATAATTTGTAACCATTTTTTATTTCATATTAGGGTGACAAAATTCACGCTTCGGTGAGGAAGAGTCTTATCTATAAGTTCGACAAAGATATTCTGGAAGGTCGCTACTGTTCTATTTTCAACATCGGTGTTGCGGCTAATAGTGGCAATTACAGGACTTCACATCACGAGTACAAGTTGAACTTGCAGTATTATACAAAAGCCTACTTGCTGAAAGATGTTGCTATACCGAATGGTTTTCCTGCGCATTGTTTTTCATTCGTTCCTCTTGTTGAAATCTGTGGAGGGCAGTATGATCAAGATTATTTTGTTGGTGAGATTATATATAATGAAGTTAACTATATCCAATAATTTGATTTTTTTTTTAATTTTTAATTTGTTATCACTTATTTAGTGGTTTATTGTTTCATATGTCATAGGGATGTTAACCTCAGATGGAACTGAAAGGGAACATGAAAGCAAAGGCTTAAAAGGCAAGTTCAATGTCATTTCTTTGGAGGCTGATGGGTACATGTTTAAAACTTTATTTGCTGATATATATTTACTGATGGGTACACGTTTAAAACTTTATCTGTATTTTTTATTTCCTATTCTTATTTCATATTTGTTATTTCTAATAATAGGTATAGTATACAATGTACTTTGTTTGGAAAGTTAGCTGATGAGCTGAACAAGTTTATCGATGTTGGTGACTTGCACATTGTTGTTGTGGTAGTCCAGTTTGTCAAAGTGAAGACTTTCAAAGGTTGTCTTCTCCTTGCTAATGTGCTTTATTATTTTATTTTGTTCCTCTATTATGTGTTATATTTATTTATTATAAGTTTACATTTGTTTTACTAGGCAATATTGTTTTGCAAAATGCTATGAACTCGACCAAGGTATTTTACAACCCTGATTGTGCTAAAGCTTTTGAATTAAAGACAAGGTAAACTTATGTGCTTTTTTGTTGTAGTTTGATGGTTGCACAATCACAAAATTTTCATTTGTTTTTTGTAATTGTGTTCAGGTATAATATACGTACTGAAAGGATGGGGTCTGCTTCTTAACAAGTTTACAACTACCAGAGTAAATCTTTCACGAACTCCATTATCAGAGGTTTTAAATCCTTCATCATTGCAACGTGGAAGAGGTCCTGCAGTCGGTTTCCCGTGAGACATTCAATGATCCAATTGAATTCAGCCATGGTCATTCATCAGGTGGTTCTATTAGTTTTCTATTCACTAAGCTCTGTTTAATTCATTATCTATTTCTGCCCCATAATAATTTTAACCACATTGCCTAAAATTCAAGTCCTTATATCATTGTAAATTTATATTAATTTAGTCATATTAATGTTTTAATATGGTCAGCGATTATAGACAACGATCAAATAGTATCTGAGATAGAATTGGAGCTATATTCAAAGGCTAAAACTCAAGGTATTGGTTTTGGTTTAAAGATATACAGCAAAATTGTTTGTTTACATATTCTTTGTTCTTAAGTTTTTTCAATTCAACACATTCCTATATTGTAAACATGTGTTGCAGTATGCATTGATTTTGGTCCACCTTCATTGTGTTGTAAATATTGCTACGCTTGCATATGGTATGAAGAAAGATCTGAAAAAGACGCGACAATTAAAAATGTTGATTTCTCTATCTGCTGCATGAAGAGGAAGACCCGACTACCATTCTTAAAAAAACCTCGAGAATTACTTTTCAAATTAATGTCTGGAGAAGATGGAAGGAGTAGCCATTTTAAATAAAATATAAGGGCTTACAACAACACGTTCTGTTTTACGCCCATAGGTGGAAAGATAGAGAATTCAATCAACGATGGAGGAGGTCCTCCTCAGTTCATATTAAGTGGCCAAAATTATCATCGAATGGGAAGTTTGTTACCAGTGTTGGAACCAAAGTGGTTCTGGTTTATTTAATCTCTTGGTTTTGGTGTCAACAAAGGATTAAATTTGATTGGTAAAGTGTTAGTTGAGATCTAACTAGTGCTTTCAGTTATGCAGGAACGCTTTTACAAGTAAAATAAACTTGGGATACCAATTGAAAAATACGCATCCACCCCTATAGACGGGCTGCTCAAGAACTGTGGTAAAATTATCTTGTTGTTTTCTTTAGTAGACGAGGCTATAAATGAATACCTAAATAACTTGTTATGTACAGCAAATCCAAAGATTTGAAAATAAGCACGTCCAACTTGACACGTCAGCAGATGAGTGCTATCCTTAAAGTTTCTCTAAGGACTTAGCAAGTCCAAAGACTTGTGTGGACGAGCGCTCCTACCACATCAGTGGATGAGCAGAATAAAATCTTGTGTAAACGCGTTCTTAAACTAAGTAGACGGTTTTATATGTTATATATCTTTACTACCTTGAATGTGATTTGATGCAATTTGGTTCATGATGAATTTATTTCAAATGATTGAATTTATTTCAAATGAGTATTGTTCTTCCCATTTGTTTTTATCCGATTAATGTATTGTTTCCTTTGAGAAAATTCATAGTATTATCAAGGAAATACAAAAAACAAATAGTACAATTGGAATTGCAAAGCGATCTGTAGGACGACATCTTTATTGCTGGACAAAAGCCGAGTTATACACAAAGGAGGAAAGAAAGTTTTTAAAGTACAATTGCTCAGAACAGCGAGCCTCCATTTTGTGATTTTCTGATAACCAAGGATGCTTTTCAACACGGCCAAAATCAAGCTATCAGTCTCAACGGATATCATGCATTTAATACTATCTCTATAACGGGACTATTCAAATAACCGTTGAAGATTTACAAGAGAAGTTGAAGACTACTATATATGTAGAAGGTCTCGAGCACTGAAGAACAACTTTTGCCATTTGATCAATTATAAGATATTCAAAGCTCATATTCTTGTTGTAAAGCAAAAATCTGTAACTCTTAAGGTTGAATAAATATTCAGTAGATCTTAAACCTTCATACTATCGCATATAGTGAGTTATAAAGATCTCAGAAAAATCCCGGTGATTGTATTAGAGCCTGAAGAGGCTTGGCAAGAAAGCAATACTTGTAGCCTGGAGAGGTGAAAATACTTGTTGTAGAAACTATTTGGAAATAGTGAAGAAAATCCTTCAAGTAGAAGGGATTGGACGTAGCTCTTCGTTGGAAAAGAGTGAACCAGGATAAAATACCTGAGTGAATTTTTTATCCCTTATCTTTGACAGTTTTATTTATTTTTATTAACTGTGGGATTTGATTTTGGTTTTGTTAATTTTTTAGAAATGATTTCTTGTGTGCTTAATCTTTTTATCTTCTGCTTGTGAAAAAGTTTCCCCAAAAGGGTTTTTGCAAAAATAATTAACAAATACAATTCAACCCCCTTCTTGTGTTTGCTTGTGCCAACTTCAACAAGAAGAAGGATGTCCTCCCAAATTTACTCAACTATACATTTATGATACATTAAACGAATTGGACAACAAAGTTGGTCACTTTGGGTAATTTTCTTACCTCTATTGTAAATCTTAAAACTTTAATAGCTTTTATCATTCTTTAATTTGTGTTTTTACAAATCTAAAAAAAAAAAGCAAGAACTTTGGACCACTCAGTGGTTGAAGAATTAATAAACATGGTTGACCAGCACAGCGAAGTTGCTAAGTCTTTCAAAAAGGTTAGGGACTTTGTAACACATGAAAATGGAAATAACTCAACTTTGTCTGAGGTTGTTCATAAATAGATCTAAGGATACACGAGTTTATAACCTTCCTACAACATATGAGGTTGCTGCTTTAATTGTGGGTGATCTGTCCACCATGGATATTGGAAGAGACATTATTGTTTGATCCGGGTGAGCTGGAAAGGATTGGTGAGACACATACAACATCCATACCTCTACAATATCCATTATTGTTTCCTTATGGTGAAGATGGTTACCAAGAATATATTCCAATACGAGATGCTGGCATGGAATACCAAAACCGTAAAAGAACAAGAGTTGCTTTGAGGGAATTTGTTGAATTTAGGATTCAAGACAGGGATGTTGAATTTGGAAATATTGTCAATGCAAGCATATTGTTTCAACGATTTGTCGTAGATTGTTACACCATGATAGAAGCTCAGAGATTATTGTATATAAGGTTGAATCAGCGAGCAATAAAATGTGATTTCTCAAGGGTTTGTAGGAAGCCGTTCATAGAGGTGAAACGTGTCATATTACCAGCTTCTTTTACCGGTGGGACAAGATATATGTCCAACAACTTCCAAGATGCTATGGTCATTTGCAAGAGATTTGGATATCCTGATCTGTTCATCACTATTACTTGTAACACAAAATGGAACGAGATACATGAGTTTATTACAAGTCGTGGTTTGACAGCTGCAGATAGGCTTGATATTGTCTGTCAAGTTTTCAAGATGAAACTGGATCAAATTATGTTCAAAAGGAATGAAATATTTGGAAAGGTCAATGCAGGTAAGTTTCGTTCTATTCGCTTTTTTTTTGGGTGCATTTCTTGTGGCCTTCCTTGCAGTTTATTCATGTCTTTAAACAAAGGACACATGCTTACACATATGTATGTATTGAGGTTTAATATCAATAGACGAATTGATGTCTTCAATTTTTTTTATAGTTTATTAATTCAATATTATTATAAAACCATGTCATCAATTTTTATATTCAATTACTCCATGTGCAAATGATGAATTGATTATAGTAACAATACTCATCCATTTTGCTTTATTTAAAGAAGTTTAAGATTGTGTTTTACTATGACTTTTATTTTATATCTTATATTTATATTTTCTTTTACATAATGTGATTAATTATTTGTTTTGATTTGGTTTTGTGTTTAAAATTTAGGGATGTATACCATTGAGTTTCAAAAAAGAGGCCTTCCTCATGCTCATATATTATTGTGGTTGGATGATCAATTTAAATTAAGAACAGGAAGTGATATTGACAAACTCATATCAGCCGAGTTGCCATATCCAAATTTATATCCTAGGTTAGCTGAAGTAGTTTCCAGCTAAATAATACATGGTCCTACTGGACTTGCTTTCTTCAAATCTCCTTGCATAAAAGATGAAAGATGTTCAAAGTTTTTTCCAAAAAAGTTTCAAACTTCAACGACCATTGATGATGAAGGTTATCCAAACTTATGCCAGTTTTATCAAGAGAGGGTTTCTGACTTCCTAAAAGCTTAGTCAGGTTATCTCTGCCATTGACAAAACGAGCAGGATCAGAGGTGAGATCTTCTACTTTCTGTTGAAGTTTGACAACTTCTTCAGACTGTAATGTATCAACTATGATCTCAACCTTAGGCTTTTCAGCCTTTAACTTACTATTTTCCTGAGACAGTCTGTCACACTCTTGAGTTTTATGTTCATGCTCTTTTAAGAGTTTCACATATTGTCTCTTAAGTGATTTGAAAGCTTTATTTAAACAGTTAGATTCTTCAATCAATTCATCATAGGCATCTTGCAATTCCTTAAGATCAGAATTTACCTCAGACGGAATCAGCATCTGCTATATATGATATACAAATTTGCTTCTTCATTTTCTGCATCTTCCTCTGATGAGCTGCCATCTAAATCTTCCCATGTGGCCATCATCCCTTTCATTTTATTCTTGTAGAATTTCTTGAAGGGTTGTTTCTTCAACTGAGGGCATTCAGATTTAATGTGTTCTAGCTTCTTGCATTCATAGCACACTAGAAGACTTTTATCTGAACTGTCGCTTTCTTTGAATAACTTTTCCTTGTCGAACTTCTTGAAAGGTGGTCTATCCTTTCTAAAATTCTTATTTTTCCATAACTTCGTTGTTTTTCTAGTTAACAGTGACATTTCATCATCACTTTCGGAATCTTCTTCAGATGCATCTAATTCTGAATTTGATTCTTCAACCTTTAGAGCTTTTGAGAGAGTCTTATCAGCTTTGAGGGCAATGGATTCCCTTTCTTAGTAGAGCTATCTTCATTTAGTTCTTCTTCATGAACTTGCAGAGTTCCAAGAAGATCACTCATTTGAATAGTTGAGAGATCTTTAGCTTGAGTTATTACTGTAACAAGAGGTCTCCATTGTTTAGGAAGACTTCTCAAGATTTTGCTCACTTTCCCAGCATTGGTGTAGGTTTTTCCCAGAGTTTTCAGATTGTTTTTGATGGTCTGAAATTTCCCTATCATTTGAGTAATGCTTTCCCCATCTTCCGTGGTGAGCAACTCATACTTTCGTACAAGCATGTTTATCTTTGTTTCTTTCACCTTTGTTGATCCTTCATGAGTTACTTCTAGAGTATCCCATATCTCTTTAGCAGATCCACATGCATGGATCTTTTCAAATTCTTCCTGACTTAACATCAAGGAATACTTTGCTTTATGATTCAGCTCCCATTTGGTCTTTTTTGTAGGGGTCTACTGAGTTTTAGGTTTTTCATTGTCTTCATCATTCTTTGGAGTATAGGGACCTTCAGTAATAATTTTCCTTAGATATGAGTTTGTGGACATGATGAACCATTGAAATCTTTCTTTCCAATATATGTAGTTTTCTCCATCGAAGAAAGGAGGTCTGTTCAATGATGTTTCTTCCATCCCCGAGTTGCTTCTGCTTGTGCTAGCTCCGGCTGTATGATTTCTGTTCAACATGATTTTTCCTCAATACTGTTAAGTGCTCAACCTAGAGATTAAGCTCTGGTACCAACTGAAATGAACAGATTAAAACACGAGAAAGGGGGTTAAATTGTGTTTTAGTCAAATTTTCGCAATTAAGAAAGTTTTCTCCACAAACAGAATCAGACACTAACATGCGTCTGATATGAAAACGATTTAAATGAAAACTTAGCACTTTCAACCCAGTTAGCACAATAAATATAAAGCAAACATAAATAGATAAGGGAAGAGAGTTGACATAGAGATTTATACTGGTTCACCCTAATCCTTGGGCTACGTCCAATCCTTGGTTTCACCAAGTATTATCACTATGATGGATCATGTTACAGACAGGTATTGTTTGCACACCTAGCCTCCTCAGTCTCAACTAACAAGTATTGTTTGCACACCTAGCTTTTCCAGGCTCAAAACAAGTATTCATTCAGCAAGCCTCTTTAGGCTCTATAAACGGTAAGAAGTGAACAAAGCAGCAGCTTCAAGATTTACAACTTTGAAAGTCAACCAAATAACACTCAATGATGAATAAGAATTTAGATTGGTATGACCACAGTAATGACTTCTCAATAAATACAAATGATTGAGCATAGAAGCATTCTAAGAAGAAGAACTTAGCAAGCTTTGAATGCGAAGAGAGTATTGAATGCTTGAGTGATTAAGTTTAAGTGTGTATCTTCGACAGTCTTTAAAGTCTTCTATTCATACGCATCAGCAATAAATCCGTTGAGTTGATTTCTTCAAAGAGTAAAGCTTTTGTTCTTCATCCATTAATGCCAAAGAGTAGTTCTGAGATTTCATTTAATGTTTATGATCGTTGGAGAGCTTCAAGACAAGTTGAACATATTTGTTGGCATTGCTTTATCAGAGTGTAGCTTGATTTAGAGCAGTAACAGCTGTTTTTCAGACTTGGGCAGCACGACTTTCCTTTTTTGTGCAACACGGGTCTATGACCGTGCAAAGGTTACTTTGCTTTATTGCAACAAAAGGAATTTCAAGCACGGCTTGATACTTTATGCTTCTGAATTCAATTTTCTTGATTTGAAAATGCAAGGAAATATTCTTGTCTTTTGAATAAGAGTGATGTGAAAGACTTCCAGTCAATTTGTAGAGTCACACGCATTTTCATGGCTTGTTGATACCGAGTCTTACTTCATACGCATTGTGTTAGTTAAAATACTGAAGCATCTTTTAGACACGTGTTTTGCTAGAATGCTTTTGCTTTATGATCTACACACTTAATACACATGTTAGCAGATTTCAAAAAGTTCAATTAAAATCATTCTTTATTTGGATTCATCAAAATTAGAGATGCAAAAAACTTTGACTTAACAGAGGGTGGCGTGACGCGGTGGAGATGTCGGACCGTGCCTAGCTCGTGTGGAGGATCTACACATGTTCTGGTCCCTTTTCTTCTTTCACGAACTGCGGTCTCCAACGAGAGGTGGCAAGCAACTTCCATCTCCGACGAGGGTTGAGATGTGTCCTCCTTCCCCCACTGTCTAGTGACTCTCGATTATAAAGAGATGAAAGAATAAAGATGAAGATGAAAAGAAAATAGAAAAAGAGGGGAGGGAGGAGTTGAACTAGCAAGTCTTATCATCAGAAGTTGAAATAAAATATTGGGAATTCACATTTTTTATTGGAATTTGAAGTGCAACTTTCAAAAAGAAACTATTAAATGGAGAATATGGATTTTAGTATTGAAAATTTGAGCATTGAAAAATGGATGAGACGATACAATTTAGCCTTGAAAAATAGAGTAACTATTAAATCTTCAATAAATATTTAAAATATATATATAAGATAAAAAAACACTCCAAAAACTATAATTTATTATTAAATATATTATACAAAAATTAAATATATATTCAATTAAAACCGATTCAACCACAATTCAACCGCAGTTGGACCATTGAACCACTAATGGGTACCTTCATCGGTTCAATGACCTGTCCGATTTTCATAACATTGGTTTTAAGTGAAGTTGTTTATGTTTGAATATTTTATTTTAAAAGCAAATTTGATGTAAAATTTTCAATTTAACACAAAAGCTAGTTTCTGTATCTTCTACTAGAATCATGTTTGGAGACAAAAACAATTTTACCTGACAGGGACAATCGCATTTTTTAAATATCTCTACCGTGAAACCAAACATACACATAATGTACTATCAGGAAAAATAGTAGGGGAAATATGGTTGGGTGGGAACAAAACCACTAACCCATGGTAATGTAACTGGCACATAGTGGGTAGAAACATGGGAAAAACTTCCCATATAGGAGTGAGACTATAAATAGACATTTGATGTAACTAACAAGGGGAAGCTATCTTGTAACTATTGCTCCGCTAGTCGGAAACATCTCAATACAAAGAGTACATTTCTGACTATGTATAGTAGTGAATCATAACGATAGTGTTCCTCGAATTCTCGGTGTAACGTTCCTCAGATTCTCGGATTGTTCATTACCGAAAATTTGTTAGAACATTTGGCGCCCACCGTGGGGTCGAGGCAAACTTTCCTCCGCCATACATTCTTTCATGAAGATCGCATATCAACCAGGAAATATGGGAGCAGGGCAAGTGTCCCTAAAGTTGGCATTCTCATCACAGAGAAAACCAGGGAAACACTTGGTCAATTTATTCTTGTTGGTCTCGCTAATTAAGAGAAACCACTTACTCTCTATGACAACTTCTTGGACCAGGGAAAATGATAAAGAATATACATGTAGGACCATGTATACTTGTCATTTGAGAGAATTCGGAGAATGACATTTGACAACAAAATAATTTGCAACATATTTTTTGGGGTTGCTGCAGAGTCTCATGATGCAAATAAATGGTCATTATAGCCATTGAAATTACAAGCCCAGTAGGACTGACACTCTTAATTTCATCATATTGTTACTAGAAAAGTCTGAGGAGGATACAAGAAAAGTCTTTGTGTTGATCGGTTTGAGTTTATCAAAGATAAGACATGATCTTTATCATTATTTTTTATTACATAACATATTAATTTGAATTTTGAATTTGTTGAGAATGAAGATTATCCCTCTTTAACCACTTATCCACTAAGTTAAGTGAGATATTTCTGTTTAAATGTGGTTATGGTATGAAGTTTATGCCAAAATCCCAGTGGTTGCGGGTGGTGGAGCATGGATTTTGGTCAAAAATTGAAGGAGCAAGCAATGGCCTCCGATAATCTTGTAAAACCACCTCTTATCATGTTATTCTCAATAACTGTTATATTTTTAAGTGAAAAATGGTGGTTACAAGCCTATAGTACACCTACTCATCCGAAAGGGGTGCAAGCCAAGAAGGTTGACGAGTTGCTTAATGACCACCAACGAGTGGAACGACCAACCAGATAAGTGGTTCTAATTTTTGGCATTTTAAAATATGGTCATCAAATGTTTAACAAAAAATGCCAGGTAATATTGTTCCTTAAATTTTTTATCTAAATTAGATTTGGCTTGAATAGCTATCAATAACTAACGAAAATTATAAATGAAATTCAATGGGAACTTAGTTGGTGATGTTAGTGTTTATGCTATTGAGAACCGAACAAGATTGATTCAAAACAGGAAGAAGGGAATTGAATTGCAGAAAACAGAAAGCAATGAAATATAGTAGAGACAGATATTATCATGGTTCAGGGCAATTGATAAAACCCCTACATCCACACTGGTGACGATTTTATTCTCCTTGTGATCCTCTCAATGAACTTGTACAAGACTTCTAGGACTCTTCCTCACTTGCACTCTATGTTCAACCGATCATGAATCACACAAAGATCTTTTTTTACCCAATTACATAGCTAAGACTTTTATACTTGATAGCTAGAGCCCCCAATTCTGTTACAGAAGAAAACAGTTACTCACTATATCAATTCAGTAACTAACTAACAGCATTAACTAACTAGCTGTTACAAGTATCACTCAGCTCTATACAAACAGGACCTATTCTAACTAATACGCAAGTGATGATCCACACGAGCTAGATGATCTGGCCATGATCTTCAACATTCTCCACCATGGATCTTCAGTCTTTGATTAGTTAGAATCTCCTTAGTCCCTGGAAAGGGACTCAAGCTGTAAAGCTTCCAATGTTAACCAAGTTTAAGAAATGATTAAACTTGGTTCCAGGAACCACCTTTGTGAGCATATCTGCAGGGTTGTCTTCAGTAGCCACCTTCTTTACTTCAACCATCTTCTGAGCAATAACATCTCGAATGTAATGTAACCTTACATCAATGTGTTTTGTCCTCTCATGGAATACTTGATTCTTTGAGAGACAAATGGCACTTTGGCTATCACACCACACTGTTGAAAGCACTGTGTTGTCTTGCAATTCTGATACAAAATCCTTTAACCAGATAGCTTCCTTGTCTGCTTCTGTCAAAGCTATGTACTCTGCCTCTGTGGTTGATAGTGCTACAACTGATTGACGATTGACTTTCCAACTCACTGCATTTCCATATAATGTGAAAATATAACCAGTGAGGGACCTTATCTTATCCAAATCTCCTGCAAAATCAGAATCTACAAACCCTGCAATATCACTGCTTACTGAATCTGATTGACCAAATATGAGACCAAGAGATTTAGAGCCCTTTAGGTATTTGAATATCCATTTGACTGCCATCCAGTGCTCCTTCCCTGGATTTCCCATGAACCTGCTGACCATGCTTGCTGCATATGCTAAGTCGGGTCTTGAACATACCATAGCATACATCAGTCTGCCAGTTGCATTTGAGTATGGAACACAGCTCATAAATTTCCTGTCTTCATCAGTTTTAGGTGACTGATCAGTAGATAGTTTGAAATGTGCAGCTATTGGGGTTGAGACTATTTTTGCTTCTGTCATACAGAACCTTCTTAGCACCTTTTCAACATAGTTTGTCTGATTCAGGAACAACAGCTTCTCTAATCTTTTCCTCACAATTTCCATGCCTAAGATCCTCATTGCAGCTCCTAGGTTCTTCATTTCAAACTGAGTTCAGAAGATCCTTGAGCCTTTTGATTGCACTTGTGTCAGAACTAGCAATTAACATATCATCTACATATAGTAGAAGATATATAAAGCAACCTGTTTCAGTTCTTTTGAAATAGACACAGCTATCAAAAGAGCTCCTTTTGTAACTGTTTGTCATCATGAAAGTCAAAACGTTTGTACCACTTCCTTGGAGATTGCTTGAGTCCATACAGTGACTTGTTGAGCAAGCAAACCATATGCTCCTTCCCTTTGACTTCATAGCCCTCAGGTTGATTCATGTAGATCCTTTCCTCCAGTCGACCATGCAAGAATGCTATCTTTACATCCATTTGTTCAAGTTCCATATCATAGGTAGCAACAAGGGACAAGATGACTCTTATGCTAGTATGCTTCACAACTGGAGAGAATATTTCATTGAAATCTATCCCCTTTCTTTGAGTGAAGCCTTTTGCCACAAGCCTAGCCTTGTATTTGCTCCTCTCAACCCCTGGCACTTCTGGTTTCTTCTTGTAGATCCATTTACAGCCTACAATTTTCTGGTTTGCAGGCTTCTCCACTAAGCTCCAAGTACTGTTTTTCATCAGTGAATCGATTTCATCTTCCATGGCAGCTTTCCAGTGATGCTTATCTGCACTTGACATTGCTTGTTTGTAATTGATTGGATCAACTTCTTCAAAACCAGTCTCCACACTCAGGGCATATGCTATAAGATCTGTATAGCCATATCTCCGTGGTGCCCTGATCTGTCTCCTTTCTGTATCCCCGATTAGATTATAGGATGAAGTTGCTTCTTCTGTCTGAGCACCGTGTTGATCAGTTTCAGTGCTGAATTCTTGTCTTTCTTCAGCAGGTTTCTCCACCTGAAGCTGAACCTTCTATTCTTCTTTGTATGATTGGTCAGTGAGATTATTTGTGACCTCTTCTTTGCCAAGAATGGAATCTTCTTGAAAGACCACATCCCTTCTAATTACAGTTTTTCCTCCCTTTGGCCCTATTAGCCATACCTTATAGCCTTTAACACCATCTGGATACCCTAAGAAGATTCCCTTCTTAGACCAAGGCTCAAGCTTGCCTTCATTCATATGAATGTATGCTGTGCAACCGAATATTCCGAGGTTATCATAGCATGCTGGCTTCCCATTCCATAATTCCTCTGGTGTTTTAAAATCAATTGCAGCAGATGGTGATCTGTTTATCAAATAGCATGCAGTGTGAACTGGTTCACCCCAAAAACTCTTGCTAAGGTTTGCATTGGATAACATGCACCTAACCCTCCCCAAAATGGTCCTATTCATTCTTTCTGCTAGGCCATTTTGTTGGGGAGTTAGTCTAACAGTTTTGTGCCTGGTTATGCCATGATCTTTACAGAACTCAGTGAATTCTTCACTCAAGTACTCAAGGCCATTATCTGTTCTTAGAACTTTGATATGCCTTCCTGTTTGATTTTCTACAAGAGCCTTCCACTGCTTGAAGTATTTGAAGGCATGATTCTTGTGTTTCAACAAGTATATCCACACCTTTCTAGACCAGTCATCAATGAAAGAGATGAAGTATCTAGCTCCACCTAATGAAGGAACCCTTGCTGGCCTCCATATGTCAGAATGCACATAGTCCACTATTGCTTTAGTGGTATGAGCGGCTGTTGAGAACTTGACTCTTTTCTGTTTTCCATAGAGACAGCGTTCACAAAACTCAAGTTTCTCAAAGTCACCATTGCCAATCAATCCTTGCTTGTATAATTATTCAAGCCCTCTTTCACTTACATGAGCTAATCTATGATGCCACAGTTTTGTGCTTATCTTAGCATCAGAAATTAAACTAGCAGGATCGATTACAGTCTTACCTTGCGATGCATGCATACCATTTCTTCTGGTTCCCTTCATTATCTGCAGTGATCCTTTGATGATCTTGAGAGTTCCATCTTTTTCTTTGAATGTGCATCCAACCTCATCCAACATACCAAGGGAAATAATTAAGGTTCCTCTTCAGATCGGGTACATGCCTTACCTCAGTGAACAATTTTGTGGATCCATCACTGAGTTTGATCCCGACAGTGCTAATTCCAGTTACTTTACAGGCTATGTTGTTCCCCATCAACACCTTTCCAGCTTCAACCCTTCTGTAGGATTCAAACCATTATTGATTAGGGGTCATATGGAATGAACACCCTGAATCAAGAATCCATTCTTCACTGCAAGAATCTTTTGTGACAGCTAGAACATCTGAGCTTTCATACCCATCTGCCACTACAGCCATATCATTTGAATTGTGCTTATCATTTTTCTTCCTTTTCCTTTCGGGGCAATTCTTTCTGAAATGTCCCTCCTTGTGGAGTAATAGCATTCCTTTTTGCCTTTGGATTTGGATCTATGCTTTCTATTCTTACTCTTTTCTTCCTTATTTTCAGATCTCCCTTTAACAAACAGTCCTTCTGCTTCTCCACCTTCACGTTTGCCATCATTAATTCTCCTTTTCATTTCTCTAGAATTAAGAGTGGCTTAATTTAACTTCTTCCAAGGTGAGGCTTTCCCTGCCAAACATCATTGTATCCACCAAGTTCACATGAGAGGGAGGGAGTGAGCATAGAAGCATCACAGCTTGATCCTCATCATCAATCTTGACATCCACATTCTTTAGGTCAAGAATTACCTTTGTAAATTGAGAGACATGTTCTTTGATTGATGATCCTTCCTCCATTTTCAACTGGTGAAGTCTCTTCTTCAAATAGAGTTTATTTGTCAACGACTTTGTCATGTATAAGCATTCGAGTTTAAGCCAAACACCTGCAGCAGTTGATTCATCAGCTACCTCACGAAGAACCTCATCACCCAAGGAAAGAATGATCATGCTATGCGCCTTGCTGACCAAGTCTTTCTTTTCTTTTTCTAAAAGTGTTGCAGGAAGTTTGGTTATTCCTCCCAAGGCTTCTTCGAGTCCTTGATGGACAAGAAGAGCCTTCATCTTGATCCTCCATAGACTAAAGTCATTTTCTCCATTGAATTTCTCCACATCGAACTTGGTAGTGCCCATCGCGGAATTAGCCCCAATTCGACAAAGCTCCTGATACCACTTGTTAGTGTTTATGCTATTGAGAACCGAACAAGATTGATTCAAAACAGGAAGAAGGGGATTGAATTGCAGAAAACAGAAAGCAATGAAATAGAGTAGAGACAGATAAGCGTTTGGGTAAACAACTTAATTAAGAGCTTATCACATAAGACCTTATTGCATGAGAGCTTATGCCATAAGCACTTAAAGAAAGAAAAAGAAATAAAGGGGCATGAGAGGATTTGAATAGTGAAAAACACGGAGAGGGTGTTTAGTGCATAAGTTCTTATGATAATTCCATAAGCTTCTCCAAGTGACTTATGAAAGTAAGTCAAAAACTCCTTATGAGATGGCATAAGTTATTTTTATAAGCTCTGCCAAACACACTGCATAAGAGCTTATGTCATCAGATAAGTCAAAAGGAGCTTAAATAAGCTCTTCCAAACGCACTAGTGCAAAATATACTTTTTACATCGGGTGTTAACATCGGTTTTAAGAAAACCGATGTGAAAAAGGAGGCGGTGGCATTTTTGAAATTAAATCGAAAATTTCTAACATCGGTTTTATATTTAACCGATGTTATAAAGGTTTTAACATCGGTTTTTTTTTAAACCGATGTTGAAAATTGAACCAAAAATTAAAAATTAAAAAATGCATACTTTAACACATCGGTTTTGTTATAACCAATGTGGAAATGTGTATGTTTTAACATCGGTTTTTTGTAAAACCGATGTGGAAAAACGAATAAAAAATTTAAGGAAATAAATAATATAATTTTTAACATCGGTTATAAAATAACCGATGTGTAAAACGTTATAACATCGGTTTTCAATTAACCGACGTGTATTGTTATCTACATTTTTAATTCCCTCTTCCCCCTTTTCATTTTCGCGTTAAGACCTTTTCATCTGTCCTTTTCATCTGCATGCCTGTGAGCTCACTCTTCCTCCTTTTCGTTTTGATTTCCTTTTCATCTGTTCTTCAACCCTAGCTTACACCAACAACGCGGCCATGAAAGTGCTGACCTCTAACCCTAGCTTATACTGGTTACTGCGCCTGCAACTTAAGGAGACCCACCACTCCGTTCGTGCTTCCGCGAAGAGGACCGTTACTCACGAACCACCACTCCGGTCTCTTAGCATCACACAACTCTGGTATGTTCTCTCTGCTGAAAATATTGTCTAGGCTCTGTCATGAGTGTGTTAGTGCCTTGTTGTGACCCCTTTGATGAAGTTTGTGTCTTGAGTCCTTGTTCTGTGTATACTTGTGTTGTTCTGTGTGTGAAGTGTTATAAAGTGGGAATCTATGTCTAATCCACCTGAAAATGGCACCAAGACTGGATTTTTCCAGTGGTGGTATTACGCGTCACGGCCGTGATGCCTGTCACGGTTAGGCCGTGACGGATTCTGCCTTGGAGGTTGCTTCACTGGTTGGTCTGTCACGGCCGTGACCACCATCACGGCTAGGGCGTGATCAGTTCTGCCTGTGAGGGTCTGGTTAAGTTGGAATGTCACGGTCGTGATGGCCATCACGGCCAGGCCGTGACAGGTTCTGCCTTGGAGGTTGCTTCACTGGTTGGTCTGTCACGGCCGTGACCACCATCACGGCTAGGTCGTGATCAGTTCTGCCTGTGATCACGTTGATATTTATAAGTTATGTTTACGTACGTTGATCGATATTTATAAGTTATGTTTGATATTTATCCTGACATACTAACAAGTTTTTATTTGTTTAAACAGGTATACATGGCTGATCGTGAGGATATCCCTCCTTCATGCAGCGGGTCGGAGACCCCGTCTACTGGTAGAAAGGGTAGACGTGCCACACGAGTGAGGAATTTGACTGCCAACCGTGGTTCAAATCAAAGGATAAGAATAGACTTTGATAATAACCGCAATCCTATTGGGCCAATGGCAGAGCAGTTTAACAGTTTTGTGGCGAGTCTTGCTAGGAGCATGCCTAGTATACTCATTGATATTTGGAAAGATGTACCGGCGGACGTGAAGGATCAGATATGGGAGAGTATTCTGGTATCTATACTTTTACGTCCTGTGTTTGTCTGTATCTACTTTATTTTTATCTTAATAATATCATACAGTAATTCGTTGATTCTTTTAGTCTTAATTTAGCTGACCTTTGACATAACTGATACGTGCGTTATGAAGAAGAATTTGCTAAAGTATGCTGGGGAGCGTTGGAGGGGTTTTAAGGCCGACCTGGGCAGATACTATGTATTCAATCCAAAATGTAAAAAGAACCCACTTGAGGTGTACCCGTTTCTTGACCAGGCGACGTGGAATCGCTTTGTTCAGAGCCGACATAATCCCAGCTTTCAGGTTAACTTATTTGATTTGTCTCTAAATTTATGTAATTTCATTAATTTTATTTACTTATGTAATTTAATTGTCTTCTATTTATAACAGGAGAAGAGGAAAAAGGGGCAGAAAAACCAAAGCAAGAATGTCTACCCCCATGTCATGTCTCCTGGGGGATATAAAAAGCTCATTCAGATAATGGTTGAAGAGGAAAAGAAAGCACGTCAGGAAGCAGCATCTCAGGCGGATCCTAATGCTGAAAATCGTCCAGAGGTTGTTGATCCACCTCCACCCCCACGCCATCGTAAATGGAAGAGGGCCCGACAAAGAAAAACGGGACAATATACATCTGAGGAGTCCCGCCAAGTAGCTGAGAAGATTGTAAGTATAGTTTAAATTGTAATTGTCATTTTAAGATTGTTACCGAATTGTAATGTGACCTGATATTTTATGTGATAGGATGCCTTGGACGAGCAGGTAACCCAATGAACCTTTGTTCCTAGAGGACGCGAGGATATCTTAGCTGCTGCCATCGGTAAACCAGACCACCCGGGCCGTGTCATTGGTGTTGGATGGGGCGTCGGCATTCGCCAATACCATGGTTCATCTTCACACCAATGCCACAGGGATGTTCATGCAGATAGAGCACAGCTAAAACAGGAGATTGCAGCTGAGCTTCGACAGGACATGGCCGAGCAGTTTGCCCAGCAGATGGCAATATTGACTTCTATGGCCCAGCAGATGACAGCCGGTGTCCAACCCTCTGTCCAACCCTCTGTCCATGTGAGCACTAAGGGCTCATGTGATCCTCCTCATCAGCCTGAAAATGATGATGATGGTGGTGGTGGTGGTGATGATGATGATGATGATGATGTTGATGATGATGATGATGATGATGATGACAACCCTGATAGGTGTGAGCTGTATGTTGATGATCATCATCATCGCCGCTTAGGGGCATTGGGGAGGGCACATAATAACTTAGGTAATACCATACACCATCGTTTATTACCGGATGATCAGCTGAGGGTCGTTGTTGAGATTATTCGAGATGCTGATGCTCGAGTCCCTGTGCCCACTGAGGAGGTTCAAACAATGGGTCGACCCCGACAACTTCATCCTTTGGCCAAGAAGACTGGTCAGCTTTCTTGTTGCATCTGAGGTATTCAGTTAGTTGTGTTTTTCTATATTCATAGTTGAAATAATTTATTATTGTTTAAAGATAATGCTTTATTTTTATTCGTTATAGGATGTTGGAAATTGTGCCTAAAAGGTCGGATCCAGGAAGACCAGAGATGTCTGCTCCTGCCAAGGTATTCATTTGACCATTTAGTTAATTACGAATTAAATAACTTAATTATCCGTGATTACTAATATATATCTTTGTTTTTTAGGGGATCGACAAAGGGGCACCTGGCCATGGTGATGTTTTTAAAGTTCTGGCTATACAGGTTGTCACCATGGAGAATGACGCAGCCTTGGTAAGGTTGGAACATGATGCCAGTCCAGGTGATGAACTGTATATCCCAAAGAAGGAACTTATGGAGATGGCACTCAATAAAGAAATGGCTAGTTCTGCACACATATCGTTATGGTGCACGTAAGTACATTTTATTCATAAGTTAAGTAATTAATTTTTACATACTATGATAGTTAACATGTTTTTCCAATATATTAGGTATCTGCATCGTATGTTGGTTGATCAGGGTAACCTCGCCCTTTATGGGTTCATTGACCCCATGTTCATTCAGGGTGATGTTCTCCTAGTATCAGAAGACCCGGTCACCACCATACGTGATATACTTGCCCGAGACGATCATCAAATCTACCTTGCGCCTTATCTCAATAAGTAAGTACCGGTTATTTAAGTATAACTATATATGACTTAGTCACTAATCGCTTCGCAAATACAGCCAAAGATTGGCAATCGTTGATCTTGTACCATAGGATGAACGCCGTGGGTCTTCTTCTCGCTCATTGGGAAATAAGCGCTTAATGCACTGAAGACGATCATCGAAACGTAAGCATTAAAATACTTTATAATCAGTAATGCAGTTGTTTTAATTATCTGAAATCTATTAGATATACTTTAATTAATGTTTTTGTCATGATAGGTCTATTACTGCAAACCACATGTTGTGTGGTGAAAGGCGTACTCGGGCTATCAGATGGATTATTCCTAGCGTAAGATATTTATTAGTTCAAATGCATCAAATGCAGTGGGTATAATTATTGATTTTTATTTAATTGCTCATATTCTAATTGAGTTTCATTTGTACGTAGTAACGTATACAACGTGGATCATGGGAATGTGGCTACTATGTGATGCAGTGGATGTTGGAAATTATCTCCTCCAAGATCACTGAAAGATGGCACGAGGTAAATGTTAATTGAAACAATTAGAAGTAATAGTTATAGATTCATTATATGTTTTATGTTAGTTTATTACTTAAAAGATATTATAATCTTTTGTCCAATTAAACTTGCAGATATTCAACAATCCAACTCCATTATCTGATTCCGACATCCTCAACATAAAGAGGCGTTGGGCAACTTTCTTTCTTGAAGTGTACCAACCATAGTTTGTATATATGTAGTTAGTTTAAAAACTTATCATGTACTAGCTATAGTGTACTTTTGACTGATCATATGTATATTGATATGAAATCTATAATATATCATGTAGCTTTTTGGTTTCTAATTATCTTTGTTGTTTGAATGTAATTGATCGTACATATGTATTGTTCGTAATAAATTCAGTATATATTATTTGTGTTTTTGTCGTACAAAAGTGATTGTGTTTAGAATATTTACAGTATGTTATTCTGGCATTTATCTGCATTACTGAAACAGGGGAAATGAATGACAGAAATGTAAATAACATAATTAAAAAAAAAAAGAGAATTTCCACATCGGTTTTGGGAAAACCGATGTGGAAAGTGATATTTCCAATAGCTTACCAATTGACAAATTTCACTTTTCACATCGGTTTGTTAAAAAACCGCCGTTAAAAATGTACTTTACACATCGGTTTCAAAATCGATGTGTAAAGTGACAATAAACCACATCAGTCTTTTCAACATCAGTTTGAAAACCGATGTGAAAAGCCAAAAATAACCGATGTGAAATCCCTTTTCTGCACCAGTGACGCCACCATTATCGTGGTTCAGGGCAATTGATAAAACCCCTACATCCACACTGGTGATGATTTTATTCTCCTTGTGATCCTCTCAATGAATTTGTACAAGACTTCTAGGACTCTTCCTCACTTGCACTCTATGTTCAACTGATCATGAATCACACAAAGATCTTTTTTTGCCCAATTACTAAGACTTTTATACTTGATAACTAGAGCCCCCAATTCTGTTAAAACAGTTACTCACTATACATCAATTCAGTAACTAACTAACAGAATTAATTAACTAGCTATTACAAGTATCACTCGCTCTATACAAACAAGACCTATTCTAACTAATACACAAGTGATGATCCACACGAGCTAGATGATCTGGCCATGATCTTCAACAGGTGAAGAGGAAGTCATATTGTTCCTTCAAGTGCTTACTGCTAGAAGGGTATAATATAATAACTGCCCCTAGAAAATATGAAATAGAATTTTATATTTGAGCATGATGAAGTATGATTTGGAAAAGAGTAGAAGATAAATATTATATCCAGGAAAGAGCCGTGTGGCTTTATACACTGAAGGGAAATAATGCCTGACTATGAACATTCCCTTGCCTTTTGTAACTATTGGTAATAGAGACCTACATGTAAAGGGGATCGAACATGAAGTTTATGTTATAAAATAGCCAGTGGTTTACATGTTTCTCTGGCTTCATTATTATTTATGTAAAAGATTATTATTATAATACATGGAAAGGGGTTCAAGTGTTCAACGAAAGCTTCATGACGAGAGTCACTTCGTAGACGGGCCCTCTGTAATTTCAGACATGATAAAGCTTTATCTTGCAAAAAGCAACAAGGATCGTCTTCAACAGGGAGTTAACTTTTCTATGCATTATTGAATGTTCCTCTAAACTGGTTCTTCAAGTTCTACGTAAATGTTTCTATATATTCCCATTAGCATTGTGCCTGTAATTATATCAAGTTACTGATAAAGCAACATGCATGTTTAACTTGAGCTCTCCTCCACTGCAAGAACTTGATAAAGACTGACATGACCCATAACCACTACTACAGAAAATGGTTTTAATAGCGCACATTCAATACACATTTAGTAGCGTTTCCTTGAGGAAGCGCTATCTTTGATATACTCTAAGACAGCGCTTCTCTAAGAAAACGCTACTATGGGTAAGAATAGATAGCGTTTCCTCAAGGAAGCGCTACCTATTCCTTACATATAGATAGCGCTTCCTTAAGAGAGCTACCTATTCCTTACATATAGATAGCGCTTCTTTAAGAAAGCGCTGTCTATTCCTTTACCCTAAAAATTAAATTGTTCCCTGGTTTCTCAAAACTTCGCGCGATGAACCCTCCCCCACCACTGACCCTTCTTCTCTCTCCCTCCTCGAAATCGTTCTCTCCCATTCTTCCACCTCTGATTCCCCACCGAGTCACTCATCCTCCAACTTGCCCCCTCAGTCACCCACCAAAACGACACCGTCTCACCACCAACCCCTACAACCCCAACAACCACTCTTCATCTCCCCCGAACCCCACATCTCCTCCCAATTCTTCTCCTTCAACCCCGAATCCCACACCCTAATGATCCGCTACCTCCTCCAACACCACCTCGCCACCCCGACCGAGATCCACACCGCCACCCCCGCGTCGTCCTCAAGTTGTGGCGCACCGTCTGGAAGGACCGCAACGAGGAGACCGCCTACCTCACCGCCTGGAAACGCATCCAGGACAAGCTCTCCTCCCACGTCGACCCTAACGATAATCATTTCCTCTGTTTCAAGAACAACTCTCAGCAATTCGTTTCACATGTTAATCAGTGGCAAGACATTGTTATGAGTTTTCATGGAGATACTGATATGGCAGCTTGTGTGGGCAGCAACAGTTTGGTCTCTCTGGCTTCACAGGAATGATGTTCTGTTCAATAATAGAGTCTTGGAGTTTGACAAAGTTTTTGAGCTCATCAGGGTAGGGGCTTGGAATTGGAGCTCTAAAATGGCTAAGGGTAGTAAATTCTCTTTCATAGATTGGTGTACACATCCAGTTACATGTCTACAATACTGCAGTTCAAAGGTCAGTAGGAGGATTTAAGTATAGCTGCGATTTCTGCTGTGAGCTTGCGGTTTGGCTAGTTAAGGCCAGCTGTGATGTTGTTTCATTGTTCAGTCGTTGGAGTTATTATTATTGCTCTGTTTTCATTTACTTGTAGATTAGTATATTTGTATTAGGATGCTGTTGGGGTTGTGTTGGTTTTTGGTGGGTGGTCTGTTGGTCTGTCTCTTTATTTGGAATCTAATTTTATGTAGATGACATCTGTTTCCATCAGTATTTGGAAGGTCTGGTACCCGAGAAAGGTTGCTGAATTTTTTTTACTGGTTTGAAACATGCTCAATATTCAAGTCTTGTCCTAGCTCAATATTCACACAATTTTTGTAGGTAGCCCAAACTGACACCTTAGATATGGACAGACTTCAACTTTGTAGTCTGCACCTATTTTTCAATTTGACAAACCATGCCGTGACACCAGAAGTCCCTCCCTCCATGGAGGAATTTTCTAATTCCTTTTGCAACAAAATTTGGTTATCATGCTTGTGCATGATGTTGAATGAGAAATGACTTCCCTTGAATCCTAAATGTGCATATCCACCATGATCATCACCTCCAATAAAGCAATCTGCATTTAGTGAGCATGTGAAATATTTCAGTATTTTGGAACACTGTTGCTAAGAAACTAGGATGAACTTCTTTATAAAATGCATACCTTATGCCTACATGTCTTTGGATGGTGAATGCAACTTTACTCTAGTGGATCATTACCCAAGTTCTTCAGTCGCAGTTCCACGGTCTTAAGATCGCGAAGATGTTGCAAGATTTCTTGAAGCAGGTCCACTCCTTTGTCTCCATTCTGCATGGATCCTACACAGTGCTGTAGAAATTCCCTATCTGTTTCAAGAGCTTGTAACCTCCCGTAAACGCGATCAACTTCCTCTTCAACGGATACCTTCATGCTATCCACCTCAAGTATAGGAACTGAGTTTTGCATATCAACTGATTCAGGTTCCAATTGTGTCTCAAATGAATATGCCTCTTCCTGAGTCTCATTATCAGCTGCATCTAAATATGGGAGCAGCCTCTTTGCCAGGGAACCCAATGTTCTTCTTGGAGAGTGTTTATCATCTGAAAATCCATTAGAATAATTATTGTCCTCTGGACTGCTAAAGTTGCACTTCTCATTCAAGTCCTTGTCACCATAGTTTGATGAATGTTCAATCAAGTTTATGTCATCAAGGAATTCCTCATTACCTTCCAAGCTAATAATCTTTTCCTCCAATGCTTTTAGCTGAACTAGAATGGATGCCCTCTCTTCCTCAAATTCTGCCAATGAATCATCAAGAGCACTTACATGCTTTACACAGTCTAATGCCATTTCCTCCAAATTGGTAACTGTATCAACAGTTGTATTGTTGTGGCTGCTTTCTTCATGATTGAAGAAGCAATTATCTTCATCCCTTGCTTCGCGGTTAAGATCAATGGAAAGCTCATGCTCATCAATGTAGTCCATATTGCTGCAAGAACAAAAACAAGAGTCTCTACTTCTTACACTTCCATCTTTCATTCTATGCAACACCCTTAATTTCTCTCTTTCTTCATAATCCATAACCTTTTGCCGGTACTCTTCCAATTCCTTCTCAAGTTCTTGCTTCTCTTTCTCTCTTTTCACCATTAACTCATTCAAAAGCTGTAAAGCTTCTTGGTCATATTCTGATTGTTCTTCCATCATTCTCTGGTATTGCAACGCTTCCATCTGCATCGCTGCCTTTTCTTCCTGCAGCCTTGTAATCATTGCCATTGTCTGGTTGGCAGCTACTGCAGAGGCACTTCTCTCTTCTTCTAGTTCTTGATATATAGCACTTAGAGCCCTTCGTTCAGATTTTAATGCAGTTTTTAGCCGGTCGATTGTTAATACTGGATCACCACATTCTACCTCACTTGCAACACTGCCATCCATAGATGATAAATGGAAATGGGAACTATCAATGGAGATCCAAATCTGGTAATCAACTATGACTCATTTAGTTGTGGTAATCAACATTGCTTAATTGTATTATCCATATGAGAATGATGCCTACAATCTTTAATTTTGAACAGGGAGAAAACAAAAGTTCATGCAAACGGTCAAGAGATTCGAGAGTCTTGCAAACTTGGAGGAAAGTCTCTTATTGGATGAAAACTCTGGCTATGATGATGATGATGACCATGACCATGACCATGATGGGAGAGGACAAAAATGGTGGGACCTTCCTTGTAAGCCTCATAAGGTATCCGATTATTTTCATAATTTATATTTATTAGTGCTTCAAGCAGCATCTGATCACTAGAATAAATCAATATTGCCACAGGGACCTAATGGGACAACATCTCCAGGACCTTGTGATAGCCCAATTGTAAGTTTGTCAAAATTCAAAACCTTTCTTCTGTTTCTACTTTGTAGAAATGCATTATGATTGAAAATAATTATTCATATAATATAACTTATCTGCATGTTGCAGGCTATAACGTTTTTCATGAGTTCCAACTTGACTGTGCAAGGACTTGGGATCAAGAACAACACCAAGTTCCATTTCAGATTCGATGGCTGTGAAAGCGTCCATATAGAATCAATCCGCATAACAGCTCCAGCACTCTAAGCCCCAATACCGATGGGATACACATAGAAAATACCAGTGATGTGAAAATATACAATTCTGTCATTTCTAATGGTTAGTCACAAAAAAACTTCTCTAATTCTCTTTATCTGTTACATCAAAAGGCATTAACAAACATGGTGGAAGTTTATAATTTATTGCAGCCTCTCAACTATAAATCAAACATGGTGGAAGTTTATAATTTATTGTACTAGCTGGTTAATTTCTTGTTCTTATGAGCTTACATATATTTTCCCTGGCTAATGTTATCTTGTTATTTTTATTCAGGATTGGTAGTTTGGGAAATCACAACTCTCGAGCCTGTGTTTCAAATATTACAGTGAGAGACTCGGTTATAAAAGTGTCAGATAATGGGGTTAGAATCAAGACATGGCAAGGTGGATCAGGATCAGTATCAGGTGTAACATTCAGTAATATGGAGACACTAACCATTCCTCCTGTCTCTTGCTTGATGGAGGGCATTCCTCAGTTCTATTTAGGCAATGAAATATATCATTGCTGACCCATTATATTGTGTAATTGTAAAGCAAAAATGTGTGTAGATAAATACTAGGGAAGTAACTAAGGAGTGTAGCATGATCTTGGTTCTTATGTTGTGATTGTTGAGGAGTTGTGTTTTAGCTGTTGTACATAGGAACATGGCCTGTCTTCTTGTATAGACTGGCATAGGAGATTGACTATTGCTGCAGAAACTGCTAGTGTTGTTGGGTTATTATTGCATACGGGTTGGGGTACCCCTTGTACCCTTTAATCAATATACTTTTAGCTTATCGAGAAAAAAAATATTCTATTTAAGCTTTTGTATGTAAATGTATGGTTTGTTGTTTTGATAAGTGCAATGGGATGGATAAACTATTTAATGTCTTAGTTTTGTTGAGTGCATGTGGGAAATATAGAAAAACAATGTAAATAATTTAAAAAATATATGTAAGCTTTGTACATTATATATGTGTATGTGTGTGATGTACCTAAATGTAGTGTTACTGTGAATTGATGAGGGATGGTTGTGAAGGTGGGAAATGTAGAAAAACAGTGAATAATGAAAAAAAAAATAGGGGGATAGGTAGCGCTTTCTTGAAAAAACGCTGCCTAAAGTGACAAATAGACAGCGTTTCCTTGAGAAAGCGCTGTCTAAAGTATGTAATAGATTGTCTTTAGACAGCGCTTTCTCAAGGAAGCGCTACCTATTCTTACCTTTCAGTAGCTTTCTTGAAAAAACGCTGCCTAAAGTGACAAATAGATAGCGCTTCCTTGAGAAAGCGCTGTCTAAAGTATGCAATAGATTGTCTTATTACCAACTTTAGACAGCGCTTTCTCAAGGAAGCGCTACCTATTCCTACTTTCAGTAGCGCTTTTTTAAGCGCTATTGAATCGCTCCCACCTTCAGTAGCGGGTGAATAGATAGCGCTTTGAAGCGCTACTAAAGGCCCAAAAAAAGCGCTACTGAAGCCCTTTTCTGTAGTAGTGAACCGACATGGTGCAGTCCGGGCATGTCCGAAGTTGGTACGTGATGGGTCGAGGTTGATGGTGTCTCATGGGCCATGGCCACCGTGAACGAGGCTGAAGGACATCGAGGAAGGCAGTAGCGGTTGAGTTTGATGGCTCGGTCATAGAGGTCTAAGTTTCATGTACAGAGACTAGGAAACGTGACAATGATGAAAGTAGTCATAAGGAGGAAGGGATGATCGCAGGCAGTTAAAGTCCTTAATTAAATACGAGCATGATCTCGAATAAAAGACATACTTAAAACCCTTAACGATGAGCAAGATCTCGGATAAAAGACAAAGCGAAAGTCCCTAATCAGAATATTATATTTTGACACAAATCCGTTAATATCGATTGAAGGTGAAGTTAAAGTTTATTTTATATTTTTGATGGCACTACATTGATATGCCTTGGAGTTTATCTCATATGTTAGCATGATTGATATCCCTTGTTTATATGCGTGATGATGTTTTGTTGTTCTAGTTGAAGTTGTATTTGAACATGTATATATAAATAAAAAAGAAGAAGAAAGGAAGCAAGATGCACAAGCAAGAAGAAGAAATCTCGGTTTACTAAGAGTAAGACGAAGCAAGGAGAAGAAAGCTCGGTTTAATAGGAGGAAGACAAAGAAAAAGAGTTAAAACATGCATGATCAGAGAAAGCTCGGTTTTCTTGAAGATGTCTATCAAAGTCCTTTCGCATTTGTACTCCTTTTCCTACCACGGGCTTTTGTCCTAAAAAGGTTTTTCCCCGGGAAGATTTTAACGAGGCACACCGAACGTTTCTTTGAAGACATCTCTTAAAGCTTTTTCGCCTCTTTGAAGCTCAGAGCTTGAGGGACTTGTATACTATCAGGAAAAATAGTAGAGGAAATATGGTTAAGTGGGAACAAAACCACTAACCCATGATATTGTAACAGGCACATAGTAGGTAGAAATGTGGGAAAAACTTCTCATGTAGGAGTGAGGCTGTAAATAGACATTTGATGTAACTAACAAGGGGAAGCTATCTTGTAACTATTGCTCTGCTAGTCGAAGACATCTCAATACAACGAGTACATTTCTGACTAAGTGTAGTAGTGAATCATAACGATACTGTTTATCGGATTCTCGGTGTAACGTTCCTCGGATTCTCGAATTGTTATTACCGGAAATTTGTAAGAACACATAACAATATAAAAAAGCTTTCACGTCATCATTTAATTATTCTTGTCACATTAGTAACACTGAAAAATAATTAAAATTAAACTCTAACAAGAAAAAAACCAAAATTAATCTATATATATTTCTTTCCCATCAATTATTTGCTCAATATACATAAAAGGCTTATAGAAACACGCTGCCGTATACTATACGTGTATACTTTTTTTGATCATTTAATCTACACACACTCATAAAAATGAAAATCATACTTAGTGCCTCCTGCATCTCTTGAGAAAAACATAAAATTCATATTCTCCTCACAATATAGATAAAATCAAAGGCTCAGTACCCATATTTAATATATTTTTTGTAAAAGACCATAAATAAATGGCTCAAAACCCATATATATAATATAATGATTCATTAGCCTGACACCCCAACGGACCCAAAATCTTATGGTTTACGTAGACTCAACAATTTCACATCATCAACCACAGGCCCACATAGCGAAGAGAAGTCATCACTCCTCATGGTGTAAAACGTACTAAGGAACATGATTCGCGTTCTTGGGCCAGCAGCTACAAACCTGAGAGCCGCACGCTTAAACCCACCTTTGCCTTTGGACTCATAAGGCACTTTTATAGTGTATTTGCCTGCAAATGCTTCCACAATCATAGACCCTTCACAAGAATTGCTAGCATCTCCAACAGAAAATGAGAGCACATAGGTCTTGCCAGGAATGGTTCTGGCTACTTGTGCAATGGCACTTTCTTTCCCTGCTACTAGCTCCACAGCTCTTGTGCCTTCAGGGACTGAGAAGTGTTCTGAGTCTATGTATTTTACTGCCTTTAGTGACTCCACCATCCATCCTGGGAGAGGAGAGTGGTCATCTTCAATGTTGGGTGGGATAATCACACCCCAAGATGAGTTGGGGAATACATATGGTCCTTCTTCAAAACCACCATTCTTTAATATGTTCTCTGTGGAGTACGAGACACATTAGAAGTTAGAACATAAGTAGAAATGCAAAAGTGAATCACCCTTTTAGTCGCTAAAATTGTAGGACAAAAACAATTTGGGGAACCAAATTGAAAAAGCTCATCAAGTTAGTTCAACTCGGCGATGTTTCCAAATTTGGGAGATCACAAAGTAATGAATATTTTCAATTTAGGGTACGTTTTTGTCTATTTTTCAAAGTAACCCCAAATTGAAATTATCTCCCCGTAATTTCGGGACCAAAACCGTCATTCACTCGAATGAAACCATTCATTTAAAGATATTAATGAATCAATTTAATAATAAATCAATAAAGTGGCTGTGAAATTCTGTAATTGTTTGAAGAAAGTTATTATAAGGTACATTGTGTATAAATAGCCACCTAAGTAAAGAAATAAAGTGGATAGTGAATATTCATTGCTTGCCTGGTCCCGTCTCATACAGGGGTTAAAATTTTATTGATACATTGACAGGCATTTAGTTTTCTGTAAATTTTTGTACTTTTAAGGGGAGCAGTGTTCTGTGAAATCGGAACAGTTTTCCTCACCTAGGATGAGTACTGAACAGTAAAGTCATTAATTTATTACATATACATTGAAATGATGAAGAAAGCAAATGTTTTATTCTGGAACAAATAATCTGGTGTGTTTCTTTATGTGGTCATATAAGAGAAATGAACACAAAAGATTATTATTTTTATTTTTAAATGTTAACTGAATATCCTAATAAAATCTCTCTATATTTATTTCTCTTCTTCACATAAGTATATGATAAAAAAAGCACATGAGTATTGATTTCTCGTCTATTATGATGTTAAGACATCAATGACTTTGAATTTATGCTGGCGTTTGTGCTAGCTCCAAGAAAGCTCCACTAAAGTACGAGAGAGAAAGAGATATAGAAATAATATTTTTATTTCTATGTCTTTTTCTCCCTCATACTAGAGAGGATCCAGTTTCGGCTTTTACAGGGATAGTACGCATTATTGCGTTTCATAAATATGACCGTAACATCCTACCTACCTACTTCTACGGGCAACTAAGAATACAGGACCACAGCAAATGTTTACAGGGATAGTACGCATTATTGTTTTCTTGTGTGCTTTCTTTGATTAATTAATCATTCTAATTAATAGATCTTAATGAATATTACATATCAAATCAAACACTCTGTCTGTATGCATATGTAACTGACTATATGGCAACGTACCAAAGGAATAAACTCGTATTTTTTGTCTCACTTCTAAGTCCTAATTCAATCCTTAATTTAAAGTGTACTACAATTTAGACCTAAAATTTTTCAAATTCGTTTTAAGTTAGTCCTTTTGTTAGTGTCGGGTTGGTTGAGATTGTTCTGAACGCAAATGGTACATTTTTTCAGTTTGGGATAACTGTTCATGCATCCGAAAGATTGCTAATGCGTTTGTTTACGAAACTCTGTTAGAAATAATTGATTCCTGGTGGATCAAAACTGAGTTTTGTGGAAGCAAAAAATTCTAGCTTTTTCGTTGAAAATAATTGATTCTAGATATAGGTCCCACAAAATTCTACATATTTACACTTCAAAAGTGATTTTACTTTATCATCCAAACAAAATCAATTCTTCTAAACCCACTTTTAAAATATTGTTACCAAATACAATCAATTTTTTTAACCTTGATTCTTCCAAAATCAATTCTATCAAAATCTAAAACAAACGATCCTTAATTGTGGTAATAGGGCCAAACATAACGAATTTAAATAATTTCATGACTTATTTGTAAAAATAATTAAAATCATTTTTATGGACGAAAATATCATTTTACTATTAAAAAGATAACAATTCTTATATTCTTACACTATTTTTACACCATTTTCTATATATAATTAATTAGATACAAATTCATAGTTAATCATATACTTACGTGGTCACACCATTATTAATAGTTAACCATTTAACTATTTAAATATATAATTAATAGAAAAGACTCAAACTAGTCTCGGACAAAAAATACGGAAACATATTTGATTCATGAGGAACGAAAAATACCAATTGGATCCTCGAAAATCTCAATAGTTGGTTAAATTAATCCTTTTAAAAATAATTTTTAGGAACATTTGGTCCATATCATGAATTATTTTCACCGACTTTTAAAATTCTTGAAAATCAAATTAATATTTTTCATTTTTCAAACATCAAATATTCCAATTTAATTTATTTTTTTTCATGAGCTAGTTTCAGCCTTTATTCTATAATTAACTATAAACTTGTACACATGTAAAAATAGTATGAAATCAATGATAATTTTAAAAAAAATAAAATAAATCTACTGGTGAACTTACTGTTAGTAGGTCTAGGAGGGTAAAGAGTTCTGAGAGCAATAGAATCAAGAAGTGGACCACAAGCTGGATCTTCCTCCACTCCAGGGTTATGAATAACCATCTCCACCACATCATACTCTGCCTTAAACCCATAAGCAATTGGATCCCAACCACTGCTAGTATACAACGTCTGTATTGGGATAACACCCCAATCTGGAGCCACAGACACGTTGATTCTCTCCTCTTGTGCACATGTGCGTGCCACCATAAACGTGATGGAATAGTACATTCCCTTTATCACTTTTATTCTTTGCTTAATTGAAGCCTCGTTACCAAGCCTAACTGCATGAACTCCCTCTGGTACCACAAGCAACATGTCACCTTGTTTCTGACCTGATTTTATGTACTCGATGAAGCCGGAGATCTCCCACTCCGGTATCGCGTGGCGGCCGCCGATCACCACCGTGCCTTTAAGGGCTGATGGCTTTGGTCCCAACTCGAAATTTCCATTTGCTACTAGTCCTGCATCAATAATCAATATGTTAGAGGTATAATTAATAACATTTTTTTTTGAATGTATGTTCTCATTAATTTCTTTAATCCTTTTAATTACTCAACAGAATAATAATTAAATGTTTTGCAAGTTTTAAGAATATTACATTCTTTTTTATTTAATGTGTACTATTTGAATTATGTGATAGAAAATGTAGAAAAATTTGTTTAAAAAAAATATAATATTGCATTAGAGAATTTTTTTGCGCTAAGGCATCTCTATTGATAGCCAAAGATTAATCCCTTTCGAAACATAGAGATCATCAGAAAGAATTTTGTCTCTCCTGAGAAAATCTTTTTCATACACATAATAGAAATTGAACCACTAGAAATCGAACCACTAGCATGCTTAAGGACCCAATTATCTAGCAACTCTGACCTTATTGGTTACTACATTACAATTTTATTACCATATTTACACTTTTGAGTAATAATGTATTTAGTTTTATTTTGATGTATAGTATAAAGTTTTTTTTGTGGTGTTAGATGTAATTATAATGAGAGTTGGGTATTTTTAATAATATCGTAATAATGATAACATAAAAGTCTTTTACATTAAAAATATATTAAAATTAAATCCATAATTATAGTATAATTCTTCTTACAGTAATTAAGCAAAATAACTACCATTAAATTTCATTGGACCATTTTGCAAATCAACAACAAGATATTTTAATGCCCCAATTAATCCATTCAAAATGCAATCTAATCTAGTCCCCAATCCAATACTCCCAGCAAAGTGCCAAAATTGGCCAGTTGTGGCTTTTGGTAAAGTGCTTGCAAAAATTTTGTGATGTCATGTGAAATGTAGCACCGATCTGGTTGTCCTAGTAAGCACACAAGGCCATGTGAATCTTCAGAAAATCCTGCATGCATCGTGCATTGCCTTGGAATGTGGACCCCAAAACAAAAAATAAAAGTAAAAAATATCTATGAAAGCTGTCCACACATTCAGGTCACCATCAGATAGGCAATGTAATGTAAAGGACACTAATATAAAAAAAATAATCAATGTAAAGGAAAAGAATATGCATATATACACCCAGAAAGATAATAAAGGTACATATCATAATCGTTAATGTCGTAATTAATAATATTTGAACATAAATTTTTAACTATCATATATGATATTATATATGTTTATCTTTATCTTTTATATTTTATCTTTTTTATATGCACTTTTCACAAAAATATATCCAAAAAATAAAGAAGATATCAAATGATATCTCATTTTAATGTATAAAAATCATTCCTCTTTATGGCAACACCAACAACTGTGTTTGAATTTACATTTCAATAGAATATTTAACAGAAAAACACATTTAATTTTTCAAACACAAAACATGATGCTTTCATTCAGACGAACATTTGAGTTAATTCCAATATAAATCAAACATTCACTGAACACTAGAACAGCCTTTCGGATATTGTAATGCACAAATTCTCTATCCTTGGAATACACAATGGTCCCAGTTTAATAATTACTTGGCCCTAAGTATTTTTTTTAATAAATAAATAAGAAAATAAAAACAAGTATCACTAAGACATTGTTTAAATAATCATAAAAAAATTATATAAAAAATAATGTATTTAATATTTCGAAGAATATAAAATTTAATTTTTCAATAAGAATTTTTCTTTTGTAAATTCCTTAATCAATCTCATATAAAAACTCATTAACAAGTCCCAAATAAATATATATTATTCAAATGTCCTAACTTTAGCATTAAAGTGAGATCTCCTCCTCATTTAAAGAGTTCACATGCTTGAAGAGAAAAAAAGCAATACATCACACAGTTCTCAAAACAACATCTGAAACACATTGATAAATGAAACTTTAGAACTCTATAAATGAACCTAAAGAGCCTCTCCCAGCACATTGATTTGGTTATATGAAAGGAGTTTTTGCTGTGCTAGCAAAATACCTAGGGAATCAAGGGAACGATAATGAACGTTGAACTATTGATGAAGAATATCAAATTAGCTAGATATATTGTATTTATGTGTAGGAGTATATATAGTACCGTAAGCGCCTACAAACATGTACGTACATATGTACGTATATTTAATTAATTTGTAGCTTACCGTCCGTAAAGGAGAACGAGACATGAAATGTGGCGCAGAGAAGCACCGACAGAAACGTGAACATTCCCTTCATGTTGCCCGAGCTTTGAAACTTCGCAACTTCGGGTTTAAGAAACGAGAAGGGGAGAAAATGGAAGATAGAGAAAGAGTATGGCAATGTGGCAGGGGAGGGGTTTGGGACATGGCCTTATATGCATGCTTTGTTACAAGAAAAGACTAAGATATGAAGTACAATATCAAATATGCCATTGAGAGTGAGTATTTAATTCTTCAATGGTTCACTCAATGACAATTTTGCCCCAGCTTTTTACTTTGTGCAGGACGATGACAAGAGGTGGAAAAATTCGTGGATAAATACTCACTTTTATCGTCTTTTAGAGACTTTTTTCAATAACTACCCATGTGATCTGTACAGGAATAGTATAATAGACCCAAATGGATTAGGTCATTCATCAGTTGAAAGTTGTATCACTTTCTTCAGGGAGATGTGATCATTTTAATTCATTAGAGTATTATTCCCAACTAAATGATTCCTTAAATTTTTACAAAGAGCACCTAGAAGGATCAATCTACTCCAACAGCCACACTCTGTTTTCACAATTATATATTGTGACATAAGTTAAATTTTATTGTAATTTTAAAATCAATAATGCTAAACGGACACACTTTTGCGGACACCATACGGTTGACACCGTATGAACAAGATCTGCACAGATCTAGACTGTAGAATGTACTCAGAGCGGTTTTTTTAAATTTAAATTTTTTTATAAATATTTTTTTGATTAAGTATGTGTCAATATCTGGTGAATCGGGTACAAATATCTGGTGAATTCAGTTCATTATCTGGTGAATGGGTTTTTTTGAGAAATAAATTTTGGTTAAGTATGTGCAAATATCTGGTGAATCATGTACAAATATCTAGTGAATTCAGTTCATTATCTGGTGAATACGTTTTTTTAAAATATTTTTTTTTTAAAAAGTCAAAATTAAAAAAAAAATCTACAGTAAGAGCACTACAAGACACTCATCAGCAGATCTGTCGTATTTGTGTCAAAAATGTGTGTTCATTTAGCAGAGCTCTTTTAAAATTTAGAATATGTAGCAAGATATAATTGATGGGAACAAGATGGTACACCATAATATGATATCAGATCTTCATCTCGTTGCGCGTCATCACCATTTGGCTACTCATTGTAATACATAATATATCTGATAGTTATATAATAATAATAATAATAATAATAATAATAATAATAATAATAATAATAATTACTTATTTGTATTGAGGAATCGTTAATGTTGGATCTTGCATCTTTAAGAAATCACGTTGAAAACAAAAAATTTGTGAGCTTGAGCTGCGGCCTGTAAGCTTTCTCTCTGTTCCTTTTTAATTGATTAGTTGATTCTTCTCTAATAGAAATTACTATTAGTTGCTTTCTGTTTCCTTAGCTCACTTGACATCATTTTCTGTTATTTCTAGTTTGTTTAGCCTTCTGCCTATGCCATCCCTTAGTTGTATTAGTTTATGTTTTTATCAATTAGTTGTTAATAGATAATGTATGTGGTTAGGAAGTTAGGATATAGGATAGGCATATCAGGTGTAACTGATATTGAGTGAGCATGTTGCTGTTATAGCAGACTGCTATATAAAAACCATCTAGCCTTTGTATTTGCTCTCAACTTGAATACAAGAAATACAGTTTTGTTATTCACATTTAATACTTAGAGCATCACAGCACGATGAAGATCTTGGGACTGATAACGGGACTGAGAAGAAATCATCAGAGAAGAAATCTGATGGTGACAAAAACGCTTCTACACCAAATCCATCATATTATCTCAGCTCATCCGATAACGCAGGGATTCCACTTGTAGCTGTTACCCTCAATGGAGACAATTATCACACATGGGCGAGATCTATGAAGACAGCATTGCGTTGCAAAAAGCAAATTGGGATTCATTGACGGAAGTATCAAGAAACCAGCGGCTTAAGCGGCGGATTACCGTAGCGGGATAAGGCCGATTCGATGGTTCTTGTTTGGATTACGAACTCTGTTGATTCAAGCCTCCATGCGAGCATCTCACATGCTACCACCGTGGAGAGAAATTTGGGAGGATCTTGAGGAGCGATTTGCTCAAACATCCGCCCCTAGGGTTCATCAATTGTGGAGAACCTTTTGCCTCGATCCAAAGAAGAATCGGGTATGAGTGTGAAAGATTTTTACACTCAATTCAAGGGTTACCTTGATGAACTCATGAGCTCCAACCTTTGCCGAGTGTACCCGTGGAGCTTCAAGGCTCTAATGAAGAGGGAGGAAGAAAATAAGGTTCAACTCTTTCTTGGAAGCATAGACAAGTGAGCAATTTGCTCATGTTAAAGAAACCATTCTCAATTCGAACCCCATCCTTCACTTCGCACCACTTTCAATCACGTTTTGAGGGAAGAATCGCGATTCTTGGCAGAGAAGGAAAGGATCACCAAGACTGAGCAAGCTTCAGCTTTCTATACACAAATAACAAGCAGAAAGGGCGAGATGGGCCAAAATCGAAATGTGACCATTGTGGCAAAATTGGTCACATTAAGGCCAAGTGTTTCGAGATAGTGGGTTATCCTCCCAATTGGGACATGCGCAGGACTCAAAGAAACAAGTGGCAGATTTGCACCACAAAAATACAAAGCACATTATGCTTGTGTTGATCAAGGCCAGAAGCAGGAATCGGAGCACAAAACAGTAAGGCATGCCTTGCATGGAACCCGATTGAACCAAGAGGCCATGTATGGTAATGTAGGGGTGCCTAAAGGGCTATATTGGGTCCTTGATAGTGGTGCGTCACACCACATGACCCACTTGCTTCCTCTCCTAGAGGAAGTAAGGAATCTTGATAAACCTTTTCGTATAGTTGTCCTTACTAGTGACACAATTTTTGTACACCCGTTTTCCGTATAAATGCTTTAATGTGTACCTTGTTTGTTAGGGAGGTTTAGGGTGGGCTAAGTGTGGTTTTTGAGTTAAAGAAATCCCTTCCTGAAGCATGAGCACGCCGTGATTGATGCATGTGTCTTGTGGCTGCTTGAGCCACAAGCACTACGACTGGACAACGGTCGGGTTCTGTTGGATTCGGGCCCAAACGATCCAATCCAAACCAACCCGAGGAGAATAATACCCAACCCATTTCCGACCATCTGGGTGAAAGGTTTTGTCGGGTTTGGGTTGGGCGGGTCACTAGGCGGGTTTAGAAAAAGGAAACTTTGCGAAAAACCGAAAACAAACACCTGTGTTCCGAAGATGAGAAGAATAAGAGTTGTTTCTGAAAATTGAATCAAATCAAATAAAAAATTACAAACTTGTAGAAGAAGAAGAAATACAGAAACAAAAAGAATCAAACCTAGATTACAGAAGCGATGGCGGTTCATAAAGAATGATTACAGAAGTGATGGCGCGGCGATTACAGAAGCGATGGCGGCGACATTGATGCTTTCACGGTGTGTCGGTTGTTGTTGGTGTAGAACGAGAGAATGAGAGAGAGCGATGGCTGGTGGGTGGTGGCTATGCATAACGGCGGTGCATCGAAGGCTGATGGCTCAAAACGATATAGATGGAAGAGGGTGGCGGTTTGCTTGGCTGCTAAGGTTCCAAACTCTCACCGGTAAGTAACAATGAGACTGAGTATGGGCTGTTTCAGTTTGGGCTTAATGAAAACACAAAATGCACAGTACGTTGGGGGATTTTGGCCCATTTCAGTTTTGGGCTCAATTGTTTTTTTCACTTTTTTTTTCTTCGAATTCCTAATAAACAACCCTAAAAACATTAGCTCTTTACTCTCTCAGTTTCTCTCTCTCACGACTGCGGCTACCCAGCCCTCTCAATCTACATCTCAGTTTCTCTTTGCGACGGCCCTCAGCCCTCTCAGTCTCCATCTCCACTACTCGACACCGTCACGCGGCTCACGCCAACTGCAGTTTTCATCTCCATCTCTGTTTCTCTTTGCTGCTTGCCCTCCCTTCATCTCCATCTCCATCTCTCGTTTCTCTTTCTTGCTCACCCTCCCTTCAGCTCCATCTCCTTGGTCGAGTTCGGATTTCGACGGATTTCATTTTCTCTAACCGAACCCGCCTGCCCTAAACCGTTCAAAACTGAAACTCTTATCCGACAACCCGTTCACCTGCCCGCGCCCTCCCTTCTGCTTGAAATTCCTATCGAGTTCGTCGGTTTTCGGTCAGGCCACGTAAACTTGTCCAATCCTAACAAGCACGGTCGTGCTCAATAGGAAGCACGACCGTGCTCAAGGGAGAAACGCGTCTTATTGATGCTAAGTGGAGCATGACCGTGCTTAACGGGGAGCACGACCGTGCGCGGGTCAGAGTCTATATATAGACAGTGAGCAGCGAGGGTTACGAGTGAAACCCTCAAAATTGGCACTTTAGGCAATCCTAAGTGTGACAGCAGCCTCTCTCATTCTTCTCCTTTGAACCCAATCCTTGTTTGGTGTTCCGTTCGTAGTTGGGAGAGTGCAATCACGCGCTGGTGCTAATTAGCAAAGGTAATGGTCTTTCCCTCTTTTGTTTCCTTTTCTGTTTCATGAATTAGGAACTAACAAGTTAACCCTGTTTGTGTTGACCAAGGCTTGGGATCGTTCGTCGAGCCGTTTGAGGGATCCAATCTAGGAGCATCTTCGGTTTTACGGGAATTCTTCATACCAGGTATGAGGAGAAGGAATAGTATAAGTATGTAGGCTTGGGGGTAGCGTAAGACGAAGGGTTCCCATAACCCTTTATGTTTGATAACCTGTTGTATGCCTATATGCCTAATTGTTATCTGATGTTAAACTGTTTGTTGTTATGATATTGGCATGACAATTATTAATTGTTTATTGATGTATGTTATGTTCGTGTTAACGTAACGATGCTATGATTGAGTGTTTTACCGTAATTATGATATTGTGATATATTGGCTGTTGTTTGGTGTTATGAACGCGTGGCATAAATACAATAAAATTGTTAAACAATGTTAGGGGAGGTTGTTCCCTTTGTTCATAAGACTGAATGTTAGTAATGAGTGAGAATTATGCCAATGGCTTAGTCAAGGACCGTAAGGATTGATCTTGAGTGATTAGGGACAATTAATGGAAAGAAACTAAAGGATTAATTCCCCTCTAATTATAAGACATGAACATTTAATCAATACTAACGAAACTGATGATCAATGGGTTAGTAAGGACCCTAAGGATTGAATCTGAATTGTTCCCAACGTGTTGGCAAGGGGGTCTGTGACCCTTCTGCCCAGACCAGCAGGGTGCGCACTCGAGCACGCCCGTGCTCAATAGGGAGCACGCTCGTGCTCCCATTCAAACCCAGAACTGGGTGTGCTGCTTAAGCACGCCCGTGGTCAATAGTCAGCACGATCGTGCTTGACTGTGAGCTCAGCACGATCGTACTGAGGTGTGAGCACGCCTGTGCTCACCTATGCAGAACAGTGCTGAAACAGGGGTTTCACCCAAAATGCTCTAAAAGACTTAATAAAATACCGACGAAACATGAAGACCAAAGACAAGTGATAAGATTAATGTACCTTGGTAGCCTAGTGGCCAAGAGGGTCTTGATGCATGATAGTTAGGGTGGTAATCTCTAGTGCTTAATGGCTAGAGTGTTAATGATGATATGGTACCTTGGTAGCCTAGTGGTCAAGGGACCCTTGATGCTTGATGGTCAAGGTGGTAATTTCTAATACAAAACAACTAGAGTGTTTAACTAATGAATACGAAAGATAACGATAATCCTCGATAGCCGAGTGGTCGAGGTGTTGGTGGTGTTAAAAACTTATGTAGCCTATGGACCCAAGCGGAGGTGGTGGTTGTGTTTATGTGTTGTGTTGAGAATGCATTCACGCATCGGAGATATTAGTGGAGGATGTTCAACATAGGGGAGGTTGTCCGTGAGTAAGGCGATCTGGTCGTCCGCGGCGATTCGAGTGAATCATGTACAACCGTGGTGGTGCACCCGAGAATAAGATGCATCGGCTATCCTAGGGGTTCACCCAAGGTTTGGTGGATTGCCCCGGCGTTGGTGCTTATTGGCCAATGTGGAAATGTAACTCCGAAGTTGACTTCCTGAGATAGATGGATCCAAGTGCATAATAGAGTAGTGGAGTAGAGTTTGCATTGCATAGCATACACGTTTGTATGATGATATTGATATGTTATATTGTTGCCTGCTATAACATGATTTTTGATTTATGCTCGTCTTGCTAACTGCTTCCTTGCCATTATATTCATATTCATGTTTCTTACTCCCTATTTCTATGTTTCTTGTGTGGCATGTATCTTTTATGCAGTGGACGATGAGCAACCAGTTGAGGAGTGACTCCGAAGAGCCGTGACTCTCTAGTTAGGATTTCCAGTTTTCAATAGTTAGTTAGTTGTTCAGTTGTGTCCGAGGACTGATTCCGGATTGGTTATACCAGCTCTGTAATGTGACATTGGGGTTGTGTTTTCTTTTTGTTTATGCTATGTTTTTATTTTTCTGCGTTTTGAGACTTGACACAATATGGTGTTCTCTGCCCGTTCTTTGGTTTTAATCTTTTTATTAATTAATGCATGCTTTATTTTAATTATCTTCTCTTTTAATGTTTTATATGTATGCAGGGTAGAGGGTGTCTTGATTTTAGTTGAGAAGATGGGAACCATCATTCTCAATGAGAATATTAGATTGAACAATGTTTTATATGTGCTTAGTTTCAATTGCAATCTTATATCTATCTACAAATTGACACATGATCTAAATTGCACTGTCACTTATTATGTGAATTCTTGTGAAATACAGGACCAAGCCTCAAGGAGGAAGATTGGATCGGGTGAACTCAAGGATGGAGTCTATGTCATCAAGCTGACAGAACCTGGTTCCTCCATGGCAGTGATAGGAAATGATCTTACCAGCTTGTGGCATGCAAGATTGGGACACCCCTCTAATCAATCATTACAGAGTATTTCACATATACTTAGAAGCAATTTAGATTGCAATAACGTGTCTTGTTGTGATGTTTGTCACAAGTCAAAATAGTGTAGACTTTCTTTTGATCATAGTAATAATAAAGCATAGTAATAATAAAGCTGAAGAAGCATTTAATCTCACCCACTGTGATCTTTGGGGCAAGTATCATACTTCATCTTATAATGGTTGTCATTTATTTCTCACCATAGTTGATGATTATAGTAGAGGTACCTGGGTATATTTGATGAAAGAAAAGAGTGAAACTATCAACATTCTTGTAAACTTCTATAACACGGTAAAGACTCAATTTAACAAAAGAATTAAGAGAGTTAGAAGTGATAATGGAATAGAGTTTGTAAACTCTACCCTTAGAGATTTCTTCCAACAAGAAGTGATTGTGCATGAAACTTCTTGTGACACCCCAAAAAAATGGAAGGGTAGAAAGAAAACATAGGCACATTCTTAATGTGGCAAGGGCACTAAGGTTCCAAGGGAACCTTCCCATAAGGTTTTGGGGGGATGTGTCCTTGCAGCCACTTATTTGATTAATAGGACCCCAACTGTGGCAAATAGAGGGATTACACCTTATGAGATGTTGTTTAACAAGGCTCCAACTTATGAACATATGAGAGTTATTGGATGTATGTGTTATGTGAGAAATGCTTCTAAGAATAGGGATAAGTTTGACCCTAGAGCAGAGCAATGCATATTTGTTGGTTATCCTATAGGACAAAGGGGGTGGAAAGTGTTTAATCTTAGAACAACAATTTTTTCTATTTAAAGGGATGTTATCTTTTATGAAACTGTGTTTCCTTATGCTAAGAATGCAGAAAATATACAGAGCACTCCTTATATAGATGACCTTCAACAGATTGCATACTTTCAAGAGGAAGAGGAGGATCCAAGTGAAACTGATGAAGATAGCCAAAGAAACAACTTGACTATGCAAGCAGAAGAAAATGCAGAAAATGCTACATCAACAGAAGGATTACAGAGTGAGGGGGAGAATGCAGCCTTGCCTCAGGATAGTTCAGCCCTTGCACCTAGAGCAAGGCAGCCTCCTGCAAACTTAAAAGATTACTACCTTCACACAACTATGCAAAATCCCACTCTAAGATCATTGGATGATGCTGCAAAGTCAGAAGTTGCTTACCCGGTTGCAAAATACGTGGAATACACACAATTTTCACAAAATCATCAAGCTTTCCTTACTGCTATATCAACAGAAGAAGAACCAAAATCCTATATGGAAGCTATGCAAAGAAAAGAATGGCAACAAGCCATGGACCAATAGTTAAAAGCCTTGGAAGACAACAAGACTTGGGAATTGGTGGCTCTCCCTAAAGGCAAGAAAGCTATAGGGTGTAAATGGGTGTATAAACTCAAGTATAAAGCCTTGAGAGAAATAGAAAAATACAAAGCACGGCTAGTAGCGAAGGGCTACACACAAATTGAAGGTGAGCACTTCATTGAGACCTTTGCACCAGTAGCCAAAATGACCACTATCCGATGTGTTATTTCAGTGGCAGTGGCTAAGGGATGGCAACTCCATCAAATGGATGTGAGTAATGCTTTCCTTCATGGAGAACTATATGAGGAAGTTTATATGGAAACACCACAAGGATATCCTGTTCCTAAAGAAGGTTTGGTATGCGAATTAAGAGAATCTCTATATGGCTTGAAACAAGCCTCTAGAAACTGGTATTCTAAACTCTCAATCTCTTATTGCATATGGTTTCTTAGAATCACAAGCAGATCACAGCTATTGGCTACTTTCTTGGCTATTTTAGTTTATGTGGATGATTTAGTTATAGTTGGAAATGATGTCACAACTTGTAATGATTTTAAAACACACTTGAGTAAATGCTTTCACATGTAAGATCTAGGCATACTTAAGTATTTCCTTGGCATAGAATTGGCTAGAGGTAAGATTGGTCTCTTCTTGTGCCAAAGGAAATACACCTTAGATATTTTAAGTGAATGTGGTATGCTTGCATGTAAAGTTGCCTCTTTCCTTTTAGAGCAAAATAAAAAATTGGCACTTGAGCAATGAGAATTCTACTCCGGTCATTCTCAATATAGAAGTCTCATCGGGCGCCTGATTTATTTAACTATCACAAGGCCTGAACTAACATTTTCAATCCATGTTCTTAGTCAGTTTATGCAGGCACCCCGGGTAGGACATTGTCAAGCAGCTTTAAGGGTACTCAGGTATCTCAAATCTTCACCAGGTCAAGGGATTGTTCTCCCCAAGAACAATGATCTGCAACTTGTAGCATACTGTGACTCGGATTGGGCTTCTTGTCCTCTCACCCGAAGATCAATATCGTGGTACCTAATGAAGCTAGGAACTGCTCCTATGTCTTGGAAGACCAAGAAGCAAACCATAGTGTCTAGGTCATCTAGTGAAGCAGAATATAGAGAGAGCCATGGCACACGCCACAAGTGAGGTCATATGGCTAAGAAGTTTACTCAAGTGTCTGCAGGTGGATTGTTCAAGTCCTACAACATTATACTGTGACAACCAAGCTGCCTTGCATTTGGCAGCCAATCCTGTTTTTCACGAGAGAACAAAGCATATAGAAGTGGATTGCCACTTCATTAGAGAGCACATACAAGCTGGAACTATCAAGACACAATTTGTCCCTACCAAGCAACAACAATCAAACATCTTCACTAAAGTATTGGGAGCTAAAGCTTTCCAGGAACTAGCTTGCAAGATTGGTGTGCACCAGCCCACTCTTCATCTTGAGGGGAGTAATAGAAATTACTATTAGTTGCTTTCTGTTTCCTTAGCTCACTTGATATCATTTTCTGTTATTTCTAGTTTGTTTAGCCTACTGCCTATGCCATCCCCTAGTTGTATTAGTTTCTGTTTTTATTAATTAGTTGTTAATAGATAATGTATGTGGTTAGGCAGTTAGGATATAGGATAGGCATATCAGTTGTAACTGATATTGAGTGAGCCTGTTGCTGTTATAGCAGACTGCTATATAAAAACCACCTAGCCTTTGTATTTGCTCTCAACTTGAATACAAGAAATACAGTTTTGTTATTCACATTCAATACTTTGATTTCAATATTCTCTGCTTTACATTATCCAAAACAACTGTAAGAGTCAGTGATTAGGGGCCTGTTTGTTTACTATTCTGAAAAACTGTTTTTTTGTTTTTAAAAACAAAAGAACAAAAAAAATTGTTTGACAAGATTATTTTGTAAAAAATGTTCTGGAAACAGTGATTGTTTTTTAGTTTTAAAAACAGAAATTAGAGAACATCTCTGAGATGTTTTTTTCTAATTTTTTTATTTTTTGTTCCCAAAACCATTAAAACACGGAAACAACCATGTTTTCATTAATGGCATTTACGTAATAATTATAACAACATAAGTGAGCCATCATCCATTTGTTGTTCTCTCTGTCATCACCGAGAGACCTTCCTTCCCCACATGCTTGACAAAACATATAACAAAAACCAAGAAGGGCTCTGCCCTGATTCAACCCCACATGCTTCGCAAATCTGAACGCCGCCGTCAACCACCTCTCGACCACAGTGTGTGCCACCAGCATCCAGCCACACGAATGCCCAGCACTAATGCACGCCGACCTGCATTCACCTCTCAAGGTTGCACCACCGCAAACCAGAACCCGCAGTCCGCCACGCCTCGCCACGGTTGATCGTTCTGGGTTGCGCCATCGAGTCTCCAACCGTATCAAAGATAAAGAAAAGCAAAATGCAGAAACCTTCAAGGAGGGGGATGAGCAACGTTACAGAGGAGAAGACCAGAAACAATGATGGATTCAAGCACATCTGGATGCTCAAGATGCGGCTGGATCGATTTTGGGTGGCAGACAAGCATGGTGGTGCCTGGGAAGACGGCTTCGGCTCGGGATGATGCTCCGGCAGGCAGAATAACATCAGAAACAAGCAAATGAGGAGAAGCCATGGACGGGGAGGGTGAATAAAGGCGGAGAGAAATAGTTTTCAGGACTGGGGTTGGAGTTAGAGAAGCGGTCGGAAGGAAGATGGAGAATGAGGAGAAGCAATCGTCGAAATCAAATTCAAAATCAAAGGTTTGCAAGAGGTGCCACCAAAACCATAATCCTTCTTCTAATACTTCTTCCTCTTGTCGTTTCCGTCACGACGACCAAAAGAGGCTTCTGCCTGCACTACCAGTTTTCATGTTTCTTATGATGAAGACTGATGTAATATGTCTCACACATTTCTCGCTTAGCATTGGACAATCTACTACCATAATAGTATCATTTTCCCAGTTTATTATCTGTATATGATTTCCACTTCAAGCCAAAGACAATAAGAGAGCATTTAGTACTGTAAGATAGACATGGCCGCCATCTGTTTGCCGTAATGCCAAGTAAAAGTCTACACCATCATGATAAAGGATTTCTTGGAGAACTATGATCATGGTTATGTCAAAATGAATTGGACTATGGTTGGACCTATTATGCATTATGGTTGGATCGAAAGCCATATTCTAAGTATGGTTGAAAGAATTTGGATTATGATGGTCGAACCTGTTATGCATCATTTTAAAACAAATCATAGAGATTAAAGAAGTTTTTAACAATCAAACAAATTTTATATTTTTTTGTTTTAGAAACAAATTTTTAAAACAATTTTATCAAACAAGTTCTTTTGTTTTCTAACTTTTATAACTCTTTTGAAAACATTATTTACAAACAGATTTTTTAAAGTTTTTGTTTTAGAAAATAGTTCTTAAAAATGACTTTACAAAACAGTTTTTCAAAACAAATACACCAAAACACAATCAAACAGACCCTAGCTTTCAGAACTTTGCTCCTTGTTATTACTATTTCTAAACTTGTTAAGCATATCATTTGGTTCATTGCATGATTTGTTCCTATTCTGTGATCTTTGGTTCCTGAGTGCATCAAACTTTCAGAATTTATTTGGTCTTCCTAGTCAAAAACAGTAGATGCTTCTATTTAATATGTATCGTGGAATTATTGTTAATTAATGTAATTCAACATTCCTACATGTGATTAGATTACTAATGTATATTTAATTAGCATTACTTGCTCTTTTTATAAATGTTATTTTATCTCAATTTGCAGCAAGCCAGAGCTATTTTTTTTTTTTTTTTTGACTAAAACAAAGATATTCATTCATTTAAATTGATAAAATACATCGAAAACAACAAAAATTCTACATCGCTAAAAACCGAAAATGATGAATCTGCGAATAAACTCACAGCACCCATATTAATAGCATAACACGGCAAAATGCCTACAAATGTGACAAAATCAAAGTGACCGGAATACCCATGCCTCCGGATCTGTAACATTGACGCCTAAGTCTTGATTGAATCTGTAATGGATCGGAGCTGGTCTGTCAATCTGAATCAAACGAACACCATAACAAGACGAGAAACCAAAAGACGCCGCAACAAGACGACAAACAAAACACCGCCGCATGCAGATGACGAAAACATGAAAAAACACAAAAGAAAAACCAGATCTATGTGGAAAAACCACTTATTTGGATAAAATAAGAGAAAAAAACGATGTAAAGGGGTGATTCCAAGCCAAAAAAGACCCAAAACCACCCCCTTCCGATGGATGAGGAAGAAGGAAAAGAGGAGAATGTTGAGAGAGAGCGGTTCTAGATTTTTTTTTTTCGCTATATCAATTTTATAATAATAGTTATCCAGCGCTAGTTTTTTTATTATCTCAAATTAGTTATATAGAAATGTATACAAAGAAAACCGGAAAAAAGAAGAGCTAAAGTTCTAAACTATAATATGCAAAAAAAACTTAGGAGGAAAAGGGTGAGCTCAAGGAGGAACAAAGATATCTCCATCATTAATGGCGTATTTAAGATGAAGCATTTGCATGTTAAAAGAGTCCAAAAAAAACATATCACGAGGAAGGTAGGATGGTGGGGTGGGAAGGATGTTGAGGTGAGAGAGATTTTGAAAATGAAATAATTAGGGGTGAGCATCGGGCGGTTTCGGGCGGGTTCGGGTGGGGACCATCGGGTTCGGGCGGGTTGGAGGTAAAAAAAATAGAAACCGAACCCGCCCATCTATACCATCGGGTTGGGCGGTTCGGGTTAGGGCGGGTTCGGTCGGGTTCAGGCGGGTTGAAACGGGTTTGGCCTTTTTAATTATTTAATTTTATTCCAAAAAATTAAAAAAAAAACCCAACGAGCCTAATTAAAATTTAAGGCTTTCAACCCAATTAAGTACAAAAAAAAAAAATATATAACAGAAGAGGGGAAAAAAAAATCTAAGATCCAGTCTTGGCAGTCCATTCTCAATTAAATTTTTTTTTTTTTTTTTTTGTTATGAGCGGGTCTGCCGGGTTAGATGGGTGTGAGAACCCGGACCCGAACCCGCCCGCTCCTATCCATCTAAAACCGCCGTTTCCACCCGCCCAACCCGCCAACCCGTTTCAACCCGCCCGAAGCGCAAAAATTAGTGGCGGGTCGGGCGGTTTCGGGCGGGTTGAAACATTTTGCTCACCCCTAGAAATAATGATGTTTCTAGATGAATAAGTTCATTTAAATATATTTGTTTCAAAAAATAAAGTTCATTTAAATATATATTTTCTTAAGTAATCAAGTGGAGAAAAAAAGATATAGTACATTGTATAAGCACTGTTTGACGATGTGATTGCTGAAAATTGCCATTGACCTAAAATTGGGAAAGCGCACATAGACACAGCATCTTGATTTTGTTTTTTGGCCTTCATTGATGTTCTGAGAACATGTAGGCCTTTTTTCACTCTCAACCTCATGCTTAAGGAGTTAAGATCCATATTAATTATCAAGCTTCCTTTATCTTCCCTTTACCCTTTTTCAACTGTTGCCAACTGCGTCTAAATTAACAAGTTTATTTTGAACTTATAAAGATATGAAAAAATATACCGACAACCAGTATCAGAAGAATCGAATAAAGAAATCTATAATTGAAGAAAAAGAGCGAAATGGATATTAAGAGTCGTTGCTTAGGCTTTTTTTTTCTTTCTTTTTTTGGCTCGATTTGTTGCAAAATAGAAGAAACAAAGAGATAAATAGAGAAAATAAGAAGAGATAGAGAGATATATCAAGACAACAAAAAGTATAGAAAGATAAATTTTCTTGTGACATGAAAGGAGGGAACATGTAAAAAGGCACATACAAAGGGAAAGTGCCAAATAAAAAAAAAACCCACTTTTTTTTTAATTTGGTTTAACTATTCCATACATTGGTGAAAAAAAGTCATGTTCAATTATGTTTTAGGTTCGTGATCTCATACTTTCAATGCTAAAATACGAAGCCTGATGTTATATCAAAAAAATAAAATAAAATTACGAAGCCTGATGAATTAGGAAAAGCTAAGATGCTAATCATTTAGGCCATCGACGTCTTTCGTGTTTTTTTTTTTTACACTGTCATATTTTTTTAGATTTGGAAAGAAAGGCATCTCAAAAGTTAGTTAACAAAGGGACGACGTAAAGAAAGGACAATCTAACAACATTTGGAATTCTAGTATTGGACTAGGAAGGGATGTCACTAATTAGCATGATAATAACTAACTTAAACCTTTTCAAAGTATGATAATAAGGGGTTTGTTATGCATTTTAAATTGTTTATTGGTTAAACTAATTATTTGGTTCTTATATATGACACTGATTTTCAATTTAATCCATATATGTAATGTTTTTTTAATCAGTCCAACAATCATTTTCAATTTGATTATCGTTGTTTATTGGTATTATAACATCGTTTATATATAGAGTTAAAGTATAGGAACCTAATTAAAAATGATTGTCACATGTAAGGACTGAATTCAACACAAAAAAAAAATTTGAATTTGATCCATACACGTGACAATCATTTTCGATTTGGTTCCTACATGTGACAATCATTTTCATTTTGGTCCCTATCATATGATGGTGTTATAACATCAATAAACAGCGAGGACCAAATTGAACATAATTGTCACATGTAGGAACTGATTTGAATTTTTTTACGTATTCGGACGAAATTGAAAATTAGTATCACGTATAGGGACCAAAATATTAGTTTAACCTTGTTTGTTCACATTTCTAACTAATCAATAATAATTAATGTCAATATTTTTATAAAACTATTATTAATTTTATAGAGGGGAGTGAATCAAATAAAGAGGGTTGGTTATCCATTGAAATTTCGAAGAGGCTTGGGTGTGGGAGTAGTATTTTGTTCTGGAATGAAACATGGATAGATTATGCGCCATTGACTATTAGGTTCAATAGGTTATATTGAACCTCTTTAGCAAAAGAGGCTTCGATAGCAGAAATGGAGAATGGAAGGAAGGTTTTTGGTGCTGGAAAATAGCTTGGCATAGAAGGTTGTTCGTGTGGGAACTAGGACTTTGTGATACCTTGCTAAACCTGTTGAAAGATTATAGAAGTTTAGAAAACAAGGAGGATGGGCGGTGCTGGTTGGGGTTGATTCTTCCACCTATGTTGTAAAAACATCATACCATCACATAACCTCCAATGCAAGGATCTCGGACGACTTTGTCTTCAATGCTCCATGGAGAACTTGGAGTTTCGGTGTTCCATGAAGCATGACCATTGATTTAATATTATAATATTTGAATGGTCAAGATTTAAAAGGATAAAATGGGTATTAAGCTAAAGCTCTCCACCGATGCACTCCACCTTTCTTCCCTGGAAAGCTCAGTCTCCACCAACGCTCTACCTTTATTATCTGGAGTTGAAAACCCTCAAAGACATTCAATATACTTAGACATCTTTATTGTTGGTTTTTTTTCTTCCTTTTATTGAATCTCATTCATGTTGAGGTTTGTTATTCAATGAATATGGATCGAGGGATTGATTAAGAATAACTCCAGCATAAACTGAAAATAGGATTTCTTAACAAATCATGAACAACTAAAAAAATCTTAACAACAAAATCCTAAAGACTTCAACAATGGTTGTCGTGACTTTCCATTTGAGCAAATCGATGTCGACGTGTGGTTCTCCACAGCCGGAAGTGAGGAGCCCGAAGTCACGTGGCGGCGAAATAAAGTCCTCCACCGTCGCTGCCTCAACTCTCCACCGCCATGCAAGTCCTTCAGTCCATGACCATCTGTGCTTCTCCATGAGACCCACCTCGCAAATCTCCACCACAACCCAGAAGGGTCTCTTTGGTAACCACCACTGTCACCCCTAAAGTCTCCGCCGCCCAGAGGTAGGAGGACCCCAAGAAGCGGGTCGTGATAATGGGTATGGGTGTTTCTTTCGTTTTCGGTAATAACGTCGACACCTTGCTGGTGAAAGCATGAATGTTGCCTGAGAAAGATATGGTGGTGTTCGTTGGACCAGGGTAAAAAACATGGGATTTTTTTTTAAATTTTTTTTATTTTACATAAAATACCTAAAATGGCCTTGGAGTATTGAAGAGGAAGCCATGGCAGACAAGAGTTTTTACAAGACTTTGTGGAAGAAGAACATATCTCCGAAAGTAGGCGCCTTTTTCTAGAGAGCATTATTTGAAAGGGTCCCTACTCCTCCAATCTTCACAAATGTGGAGTTGTACATGTTGTTGAATCACAACTTTGTTGTGTTTGTAAATCTGATGTTGAAATCAGTTTCCATTTATTTCTTTCATGTAAATCCTCTTATTTTGTGTGGAAGCATGTATACAATTGGATAGGTTTGGATACTGCCACTACTAGAAATTCATGGATTACTTGTGGATTTTTCGGGAGATTTTTTTTGCAGGAATTTCCTAAGAATTTTGCTGGAATTTTTTCAAAAATAAACTTTTCCCATGTAGATTTAAATTCGTAAAAAAATTTGTAGGAAATTTTGACATTTCCTACGAATATTCCCGCGGATTTAATTTTTTTCACAAAAAGTTCTGCAGGAAATTTCCTACAAATTTTAAAATGCTTAGGAAAAAATTGCCCAAGAAGGTATTACTTGGGGATAGAAATCCTTAGGAAAATCAGCATAAAACCTGGTACCAGCGAATTTTTGAGCAAAATTCGCAGGTAATGAAAAGATTTCTAGTAGTGTTTATTATTAGGTTGCTTAAAGGAATATCTACTACAACACTCCGGATTACTCAAAGGAAGGATAACAAAAAAGTGGAGGCAAATGCTATGGTTCGTAACCATATGGTCATTATGGCTACACCTCAATGATATTCAAAGAAGGTAAACTGGACTTTGATAAGGTTTTTGATTTGATTAAAGTTAGGACTTGATGTAACAATTTAGTTAAGAGGGGCTCCTTTTCATTCTCAGATTGGTGCATCGATCCAATGCACTGTTTACATATTTGTAATAGAAAATAGACATTGTCTTGGAGCTAATTCAACACAAATAGGGGAATTGAGTTTTTTTTCTCAATATTGGGATATGCATTGCAAATGCACATCCTGTAAAAACTTAGTTTCTAGGGTTGTTTTGTAAGTGCTGAGGATGGTTATCTAGACTTTGTGGGGTGATTTCTTTTTTGTAAGTAACAAAGTTGTTGGCTATTGTGTATGGAAACTAGTACCACTTGTACTCACATCAATATATTTCTTTTCTTATAAAAAAAATTAACGAGAAATGTGAAAATGAAAAACAACCATCACAGAATGAAAAGTAAGTTCCTTAAAAATATTAATGTGCGTAAAAATGACTAAATAAAACACTTCTTAATGTATTAAATATATTATTTTTAATGTATATTTTTATTTCTTAACCTATATTTTTAGACTAACTGGTTAACATTTACCTTTTATTTTTTATTTATATTGAATAAAGGCTAACATTTTTTGTGTGAAAAAAAACCCTTCAATTATTATTTCATTTAACTCTAGGTCTTAATTTATTTATTTTTTTGGTAGACAGAGGAAAAGAAAACCAAAACTACAATCTAGGAAAAGCAAGAGACATACCATCATCTAGCAAGGCTTAAATATCTCGGATGGGTTTTCTAGAAGAGTCCATGGTAGATTTTCCTTTACACCCAGCTTAGGCATATAATCAGCGACTTGGTTAATGGCCTCTCTAAGAACATGCCTCAGATACCCTTGCCAATCTTGATGGATAAGAAAGCAAATATCTTCAATAACAGAGTCATAAGCATATGGAACTAATTATCAACATACTTGACCAACTCAACTGCTGCCAATGAATAATGATCTTAAATTCCAAAAAGAAAATAAAAAGACAAAATTAGTCATATTTGTGTACTTCTTCCCCTTTATTTTTCTTTGGCAAATGTGGTATTATAATAATTATTTGATTAAATTATATAGTAATTATTATAATTATATATGGTAATTGTAGTAATTAAAAATTTTGTCCTGAAAAGAAAAAAATTAATAAAAAGATAGATTTTAAAATGCATTTACAAAGTGAGACGTGGCACATTAATGAAGGAAAGAGAGAGTGTGGAAACTTATTTACATTTTACACTTTGTTTGGTCGTAGGAGAGAAGGTGAGATGAAAGAAAATGAGGGGAAAGAAAGGGAAATAAAATAAAAAGAGTGAAAAATAAGAGGACTGTTTAGTTGTTTGGTTGGAGAGGAAACAAAAGGAAAGAAAACCAAAACTTTTCCCCCCTCTTGTTTGGTTGAGGAGAAAGTGGGAAAAGAAAAAAATTATTGGTAAAATGACAAAAATGTCCTTTTAAAAATAAGTTTAATAAATTGAAAAAGAAAGTAAAGTATACTTTCACTAATACAAAATGAAAAAAATTAATGCTCCATGAGAATCCAAGCTAAATTAATAAAAATTAATAATTATAAAAACTTTATTTAGCTGTTAAAAAAAATAAGCACCATAGATTTTTTTATATAAAAAAACACCGTAAACTTTTAAATAATAGATTATTTGCAAAAATTAATAAATTAATGAAAAAATAATTCTGATTTGATAAGAGATTATTGTTTAGACTTCTTTTCTAATGTAATGAGATAAACACCCTTAAATAAAAAGTTAAAATAAAATAAAAAATGTAAATATCCTCTTCTGCACTACCAGCCTCACTAATTAAGTACCCTTTAAATATTCATTTAATTTATTAATTAAATTTGATTAAATTTTAATTAAGTTTTGTTATTTTCTAATTAAATAAATTAATAGAATTTATTAACTTAAATTGAATACTCTTGTAAGGATCAAAGTGACACTGCTCTACCAAGTTTCATCTTCTGGAAAGTACACCTTTTCTTTTCTCTCCCCCGATCTCTGAACTATAACTTTGCAAACTATCTCAACTTGGTGGAGAGAAACAAACTCCATGGATTGAGAGAGAGCAAAAAACAAGTAACCAACCCACAATAATGCATTCCTCGCAAAGGAAATGAACCCTAGCTTAGTTTGACAGGGATGTTGTTCGCACGTTGGAAGGCGACAGCCGGCGGTGGCTGTGAAACGGACAATCGTGCAACACGCAGTGGATGCTATGGTTCGCGAAGACGACGGCTAGGAAACGATTGTGAATGGAGGTTGCACATTGGGCAGCGTCTGTGCCCTTGATCTGGGCGTGATGAGTGTGATTTTACATCATTTTCCATGTACATTTCTGCATGCATTTGCATATAGTTAGGCCAATTTAGTGTTGATCTTGTATAGTTTTTCCTTTGGAACGGATGAGGTGGTTTCTGTGTGTTGTTTTGCAGGATTTAATGGAAAAATGCCCAGAAATCAGCCTTGGTGGAGCTTGGATGGATTAGAGCCTTAAAAGTCAAGAAAATGAGCTAAACAGAGCCTATCACGGCCTGCCGTGATGACCATCACGGCCGTGATCAAGCAGAGAAGAAGGCAAAAGTCAGAGACTGTCACGGCCTGGCCGTGACAGACATCACGGCCTGGTCGTGACAGACATCACGGCCTGGTCGTGACAGACATCACGGCCGTGACCAACCAGAAAATGAGGGCTCTCGTCGCGAACACTTCTCTCGCCTCGCGAGAGTTAAAAACTTGAAGACATGCCTTGGACAGAAAGTGTCACGGCCTGGCCGTGATGGCTATCACGGCCGTGACGGGCGACGGACCTATAAATAAACCTGCACTGAACAGAATTAGGGATCTGCACTGGGAGGCAGGCTGAGGCTGGCGGCTGGAGAGGGTTTCTACCCAAAAAGGGGGGCGTTTTCTCTGCTCTTGGATGGGGAGAAGATGGAGGAAGCTTGTCTATGAGTGTTCTCCATCCCTTTTCTCATTCTGTTTTGTATTTCTTTTTATCATGAGTAGTTAAATCCCCATTGTTGGGGTTAGATGTAACTTTTCTGAACTTGTTGTATTTGATTTGGTGTTTAATGCAAGTTTCTATTTCGTATGAGTATGTGATTCTGTGTTTAATGCTTTCCTTGGATTAGCTACCCATAGGAATGATATGTTGCTTTAATAGATGACTGAAAGGTTGGTGTTAAGGCATGCTCATGAATCATATGCCAAGTAGGTCAAGAATCTAGACATAGGTGTTGGCTGCTTGCAATCTTATAAGTCTTAACTTAATGCAAAATCTCAGATTATTCCACCTAAGACATTAGGGTTTAATTTGGGGTTTTAGGCTCAATGCACCTAAGACATTAGGCTTGAGTATTTTATAAAAGGCTTGATTGGCATAATTGAATTAGGACTTGTGTTGATAACTATTTCATTGCAATTAAGGAAGGATTAGTGTAGTCTAACCCTGACAATTCTAGCCACATCCCTGTTTGCATACCAAGTGTTTGACAAAATTCCAAAAAAAGACAAAAATATTTTATTTCTTTATTTTCTGTTTAATCTCTCATACTTTATTTCAGTCTAGATAGTTGTTAAGCTTGCGAATTGGTAATTGACAACCAATCCCTGTGGATACGATAACCGGTCTCACCACCGTATTACTTGATTGCGACGAGGTGCACTTGCCTTTATTTATATTTCTAAAAATCACGCATCAGGGCGACACAGTGATGGAGTCCGACGGTGGAGGCAATCTGGAGGATTGGTGGTGGCTCTTGAAAAATCTGGTGACGACCTAAAGGAAGCCAATCCGATTTCAATCTCTGAACGCGAAGGCGGTGGACTCACTGGAATCGGAGTTGTCGACGACAATGGTCGACTCGATGGAAGAAGATCGGAGATGGTTACTCCGACGAGCGATAGCGCACATGATTGAAAGCGAGAACGGTGTGGGAGAGGCGAACATAGGAAAATGAGAGGGAGACAATCAACGGTATATAGGTCATTTGTGTCCAGCCTCACGCTTTTCCTCATGCTTTCTTCCCAATCCGGGAGGAAACATATTTTTAGTGGGACCCACACAATTTTATTCTTTCCTCCCTCTTTTCTATGAGAACCAAACGATGGAAAACTTTCCTTCATCCCCTTTTCCTTCCTCCCCTTTTCCATAAAACCAAACATAGAGTGAGTGACTATTTTAATTATATATATATATATATATATATATATATATATATATATATATATATATATATATATATATATATATATATATAAATCTCGCCAATATACCCATCACAACTTGCCTAATAATATCAAGATTTCAGGTTTAGGAAAATAAATTAGATACTAGTATGTTTTATAAAGAAGACAATTTGAGAGGTCAATTTGCTTCCCCATGACAACTTAATTAGAGTTATCTAGAGAATAAAATAACAAAAGAAAATGCATAGCCATTAGAGTTATCAAATGAGAGGGCTTTATTTATGTGAGAGTGAGAGGAACAAATCATAGTCTTTAGATCCAATCACGAATAGTCAATATTAAAAAGAAAAACTCATGTGACTTTTTTAAGTTGGTATATGTGACTTTTTAATCTTTCAACTAACTTTTAATCTTGACCATTCATGATTGGATCTAATGGCTATGATCTGCTCCTCTCACATAACCAAAACAACACGGGGTATAGCCACCCCAGCAGAATCAAAATTAACTAAACAAGCCAGCTCCAAGGAAGGAGAGTCGATAATGTGGATTCCCGGATCTTGATGAATGCTCCAATTAGCAATTCAGTCAGTTTAACACCTCATTTTTCGTGTTAAGCCTTTAAGTTCTTACGTGTGTGCTATATATGTTAAGTTTGTCCTTAGGGGTGTTGTAAAGGGATAAGTGGGACTTTTCAAGTGAGAAATACCTTTCTGGTACATGAGAACGGCCGTGCTCATGTATACGCATGCCAGTGTTCAAGGCACGTGCCTTGTGACTGTATGAGTCACAAGGGGAGCACGACTGTGCTCAAGGGAAAAACGCGCTCGTTGACACTAAAGTTGTCAGCCCGTGCTTAAGTGAGAACGACCCCGTGATCATGTTAAGCACGTCCGTGCTTAGTGGGGAGCACGGTCATGCTCGGGTCTGAAGTTATAAATAGAGAGCAGTCTGTGAGGGTTTCGAGTGAAAACACTCTTTTTAGCACTTGGGCAATCCTAGTGTGATAGAAACCTCTTCCCTTTCCCTTCCCTTGAACCCCTTGAAGTTCTTGGTGTTCTTGAGTCCGTTTAGGAGAGAAGTCACGCACGCTAGTGGCATTAAGGTAATGTGTTCGTCCCTCTATTAATCTCTTATTCATTGTTGTTTGGATATGAGATTAATGTTTGCCTTTTATGTTGGCCAAGGCTTGAAGAGTTCGTCGAGCCGCTAGAGGGAACATGTTTTGTTTGCCCGCGTCGTCGTTGTTGGGAATCTTCATATCAGGTATGTGGAGAAGGGATACTATGAATATGTAGGCATTGGGGGTAGCGTAAGATGAAGGGTTAACCCATGACCCTATCTACCTGCTATTTGTTTAAATGCTACTTGTTTGTTAATTATTATTCGCTATCATATTCATGATGATGTATGATTAATTGTTATTGGTATGCCTATTTGGGAATGATGTTCAATGATGCCATGAATGGATGTTCATAATGATGATAATGGTGTTGTTATGATTTGATGATGATGTTGCCATGGATGATTGATTTGGTTGTTTGGTTGATGTTGTGAGATAAACATTAATGTTAATAAGACTCTAATTAAATAATAAGGCTTATTAATAAGGTCAATAAGACAATTAAAGATGATAATAATGATGTTTAAGAATTAAGGGATGTTTTCCCAGTTTGTTCATAAGACATGAATATAGTACTAGAGGCAAGGTTATGTTCAAAGGTTTAGTTAAAGACCCTGGGACTGGTTCATCAGTGTTTTAGGAACATTAATAATGAAGCTGGAATTAAAGGATTAATTCCCCATAATGATAAGACATGGAGATTAATTAAGAATAATTAAACCGAGGACCGATGGATAGTTAAAAGCCAACCGGATTGATCTTCAGTTGCCCTAGGAAACATAACAAGAGTTCCTAAACCTTTGCTGCCCAGATCAGTACAGCCTTGCTCCAACGAGCACGACCGTGCTTAATAGTCAGCACGCTCACGCTCAACTTAAAGTTCTGCACGCCCGTCTTGGGAGTAGCACGACCGTGCTCCCTCAGACAAAAACAAAACGCTGAAACAGAACAGGGGGCGTTTCACCCCAAACATTCCCAATAATGAAATAAGACACCAAACGAAGTAAAGACAAGCTAGATAACTTAAAGATGATGTTGTACCTTAGTAGCCGAGTGGTCAAGGGAGCCTTGATGCTAAATGGCCAGGATGTTGAGCTATGGTACTTTTTGGCCAGAGTGTTAATTTAAGATTAAAGATGATGTTGTACCTTGGTAGCCTAGTGGCCAAGGGGGCCTCGATAGTCGAGTGGTTGATGTGTTGATCTAGTGCTTAAGGGCCAGAGTGTTAAAAGATAAAAGATTAAAGATAACGTTGAACCTTGGTAGCCTAGTGGCCAATGGGGCCTTGATAGCCAAGTGGTCGAGGTGTTGATGGTGATAAAACTAGGGTTGCCGAGTGTCCCAAGCGGAGGTGGTGATTGTTGATTGTGTGATGTGTTGCTCATGTATTCATGCATCGGAGATGTTAGTGAGGAGATATTCAACATGGAGGGGGGGGGGGGGGGGTCGTCTGAGAGTAAGGCGATTTGGCTGTCCACGACGATTCATCCGTGAGTTAGGTGAATCTGGCCCCCTGCGGTGACGTATCCTAGAGTACGGTGCATCGACTATCCAAGGGGTTCACCCATGGTTTGGTGAACTTCCGGCGTTGGTGCTTAATGGCCAATGTGGACATGTAACTCCAAAGTTGATATTCTGAGGTAGATTGGATCCAAGTGCATAATGGAGTAGTGGAGTAGAGTTGCACTGCATAGCATACATTGATCGAACTATCATGGATGATGTATATGTGTTATGCATGATGATTTGTGATAACATGTTATGTTTGTATGATGTATGCTCGTCTTACTAACTGCTTCCATTATGTTATGTTTATATACATGTTTCTTACTCCCAATCTTTCTATTGTTGTTTGCATGTACCTTATCTTTATGCAGAGGATGGTGAGCAGCTAGTTGAGGAGTGACTCTGAGAAGCCTCTTACTCGTAGTTAGGATTTATTTTCCAGTTTTAGTTTGTTTATCCAAGATGTTTCAGACTATGGTTATACCAGCTCTGTAATGTGTCATCGGGGTTGGGTTTCGTTATGTTTATGTTATGTTCTCTTTTATAAAAGTATTTTATATTTTATTTTCCGCGTTTGAGATTTTGTTACAATGTGGTAACCTCTATCGTGCTTTTATTATTATGATATAATATGCATGTGTTCTCTTTCTTTTATTTTTTTTATTGCTCTTACGTGTTATGAATACATGCGGGGTAGAGGGTGTCACAATCAACACATCTGTTCCCCTCTCTATAAGAATGAAGAAACACCACTTCCTAATCCTTCTGCCTCGAGTCTTTTATACGACACACAAGGCGATTAGGAGAGACAACCTCATAATTGATACATGAGATAGCCACAAATGAGTCCAACTTAACCTCTAAACATCTTATGCCCAAATCCCAGGCCACCTCGAAGAATAGCCCAAATCTCGGTCATAAAAGACGAGCAGACACCAATGTTAACACCATAACCTTTAATCCATAAGCCCGTATCGTTTCTAATGATACCACCACACCCAGCACACCCGGGATGAAAGGAATCAATTATTTCCATTTCTAGTGTCACATCTAAGAATTTTGGGATTTTAATGAAATTTTTTATAAGGATTGAATCTAATATAATTTATCCATTCTCATATCATTATTATATCTTCCTGAGCTACATATTAAATCCTTAGAGATAAGATTTAGATTAAATAATTACTACGTTGACAATAAATTTATATAAAAGTGGTATAAAAATCTATACATGGTTGGCCTAAGGGTGAAACTACTAAAGCTCTAGCCGTAGGCTCACAAGCAAAAAATATATAGCTTTTATTTTTGGTACCCCATAAATGTATTTTGCCACCTCCCTTCCCCTTTAATTTTTTTTCTTTATTCCACAAATGCCCTCACCCCATTCCTTTACCCTACCCCTGAACTCCCCCATGGATCTCCTCAACCCATCACTCTCTTGTATCATTTTCTTTCTAAATGGCTCATCCCACCTCCCATCACTCACCAGACCACACTCACCACGTACATAGACAAAAAAAACTGTATAGTTATTGTAAGACTAAGCCCTCATTCATGTTTTGATGTATGACAAACAAAGTTTATTTTGCATAAGATTTTTGATTTTTACCATATACTTATTATGTGTTAAGTTGTATGCAAGATCACTTATGAAAAAGGAAAATCATGGATTAAAGGATGGAGGATCAAGGACACAAAGCAATGGACAATGACTAAAGCATCAAGAAATGAAGATCTCATACTTTAGATGCTATTGTAAAAATAGCACATTTGATTTCTTAGGTGAAGCACTTAAATTTAAGAAGATCAAGGAATCATCAAGACAAGAGCTTAACAAAGGATAATAAAAGCTGACGTCCAATTAACTACTAAAAAGCTGACGTCCAATGAACTACTAAAAAACTGGCGACCACTAAAGTGACATAAGCTCGCGTCTATTAAAGTAACAAGAAGCGCTGCCGTCTGACGATGTGGCAAATGGAGCTCGTCTCTCAAGTAACAAGAAGAGCTCGTCTCATCAAGTAACAAGAAGCGCTCGCTCATCAAGTAACGAGAAGCGCTCGTCTACCAAAGTGGCATATGAAGCTCCGTCCACTAAAGTACTAAATGGAGCTCGTCTAATAGCCCATCCGAATGTAAATCTTAATGGCTAGATGGAAACGATTATTTTTCAAGATGGATACAAATTCTACAAGAACGATCAGAATCTTATTTCAAGAACGAGAATCAAGAAAACAGATTTTGTTAAATAAGATCCAAATCAGATTTAATTGATCCCAATGACTATAACTTGTTTTCTATATAAAGAGGGATCAAAGGAACACTTCAATAACAACCTTACACATTCTGAAAGTGAAAATACGAAATATTCAAAAGCTTCCAAAAGTGCTTCATCTTTGAGAGAAAAGTGTGATATTTCTTAGAACTTCAATTTGTATAATCAGACTTTTAGAGTCTTTCTTCTACTCAATTCTTTCTGTGAATTAGTGTGATTAAGAGATGGTATCTCTTAGGATTGAAAAAGGATAGAAGGGATCCTTGGGTATAGAAAAGCAAGTGTGCTTTTTGGTGTGTTCTTGAGCAAGGAGGTTATCCTTGTGAATGCTGTAATTGGATATTGTAATTTCTGGCTATAGTGGAGAAAACCACAGAGGTGTGGGACTGGATGTAGGCTTACCAGAGGAGGTAGCCGAACCAGGATAAATCGGTTTGCGTGTTCTTCTCAACTCTAAACTCCATATACTTGTTATATGCACGTGTGTGTTGTGAATGAGTTTTAAGAATGCTTGTTAACTTGAATCTTTGATCTGCAATCTGTGTTAAACTTGTTGTTACTTCTTATAATTCTTCTTAACATCATTACTTGTTACATAACCTGATTCTTGGGAATTCAAATTGAGTGAAAACCATTTTTCTTTAAGAAAACTCCGTTTTTGCTTTAAATTGTTGAAAAAGTTTTCAATATCTCAATTTACCCCCCTTCTTGATATTGTAGCCATTACCAACAAGTGGCATCAGGGCTAAAACTCTTGTTACAAAGCTTAATAGCTTCAAGAGATGGCTACAAATGATATCCTGGGTGATGGGGCTTCACTCACTAGACCCCCTGCCTTTAATGGCTCCCAATACATGTATTGGAAAGAGAGAATGCTTATCTTTCTTGAGGCTGCAGGTTTAGATGTATTAGATGCTGTTGAAAATGGTCCCTATATTCCATTTATTCTTAATGCTAAGGGAAATAAACAAACTAAACCAAAAGATGACTGGAATGATGATGATAAAAGAAGAGTTGGTTATAATGCTAAGGCAAAAAATATTATAACAGCTGCTTTGAATTATGATGAGTTTTTCAGGGTCTCCAATTGCAAAACGGCAAAGCAAATGTGGGATACTCTTCAACTCACTCATGAAGGGACCAACAATGTGAAAAGAGCAAGAATGAATGCAGCAGTACATGAATATGAACTCTTTCATATGGAGAATGGTGAGGAGATAGATGAGCTACAAAAGAGGTTTACACACATAGTAAACCAGCTAGAAGGACTAGGACACACAATCACGGATGTGAAAAAGATTAACAAGATAATGAGATGTTTGAGTCGTGAATGACAGCCAAAAATTACTGCAATTGCAGAAGCAAAGGATCTTGACACCATGCAGATTGCTACTTATTTGGCAAGTTGAAAAAATACGAATTGGAACTCAATAAATTGAAAAGTCATGAAGATAAGGAGAAAAAGAAGAAAGAACTCTCACTCAAGGCTCATATCTCCAAAGAATCAATAGAAAGTGATGAAGATGAACACCTTGATGAAAGTGAAGAATCCGAAGAAGAAGACATGGGATTGCTTGTGAGGAAAATTAGAAGATTCATCAAAAAGAATAGAAACAAGAAGCAATTCAGTTATCCTATCAAAAAGAACACGAACAAAGGTGAAAGCTCTTCCTCAACAATCAAATGCTTTGAATGTGGAAAGCTTGGACACTACAAAAATGAATGTCCAAAGCTACAAAAGAAAGAAAAGTATGAGAAGAATGACAACAAAGAGAAGAAAGGAAGAAAGCCTAGAAGAGCATACATAGCGTGGGAAGAAAATGATATGGATTCCACTAGTAGTGAATCTGAAAATGAAGAAGCCAACCTATGTCTCACGGCAAATCAACAAAGTGATAGTGAAACCGAGGTAAATGATTCTTCTCCTACCTATGATGAGCTACAAGATGGTTTTGATGAATTGCATGAAGAATATGTTAAAATTGGTAAACAACTTATATCTTCTAGGAAGATCATTGCAAAACAATGTAGTGACTATGCATGTTTACAAATAAAGCTTAAAGAACTAGAAGCTAAAAATTCACAATTACTTGCATCTAGTTCAATTTGCACCAAATGCACTACACTAGAAAAGGAGGTTGAAAAAATGAATTCAACTCTATCTAAGTTTACTTTGGGTAGAGATAACTTGAATGCCATATTAGGATAGCAAAAGGGTGTGTATGACAAAGCTGGAATTGGATATAAGCCAATGGTACATGAAAAATCTTTTAAGAAGCTTTTTGTTGCACCTATTTCCTCAGCTAGTCCTTTTGTTAAATGCTATTATTGCTTAAAGAGAGGTCATACAACTGTTGTATGTAGATTTAGAAAGAACATACATGTTGGCATTAAACAAATTTGGGTTCCAAAAGGAACTTATGTTGCTACTAACACCAAAGGACCCAACCAGATTTGAGTACCTAAAGGAAAAGTATAAAAAAAAACTGTTTTGTAGGTGTGTTTAAAGGCCAAAAGCTCAAGCTGATTTTTAGATAGTGGCTGCTCCAAACACATGATCGAAGACATCACAAAATTTACATCTTTCACTCCCAAAGAAGGTGGAAACGTCACCTATGGAGACAACAACAAAGGAAGAATTCTTGGTGTTTGAACAATAGGAAAAAGTCCAGCAATCAAGATTGAGGATGTTCTCTATGTGGAAGGGCTCAAACACAATCTACTAAGTATAAGACAATTATGTGATAAAGGCTACAAGGTAAACTTTAACTCAAATTTGTGTATGATCGAATCTATTCATGATAATAACATAAAATTGATTGGAAATAGAATCAATAACATCTATATGCTACACTTAGACAATTTAACTTCCAATGATGCATGTTGTTTAATTTCCAAAGAAGATGAAAATTGGCTTTGGCATAGGAGAATAACTCACATTCATATGGATCATTTGAATAAATTGATTTCCAAAGAACTTGTAATTGGTTTACCAAATAAGAAGTTTGTTAAAAAGGGCTTATGTGATGCATGCCAAAAGGGTAAACAAGTGAAAACCTCATTTAAGGCTAAAAACACTGTTTCAACTAGTAGACCCTTACAATTGTTGCACATGGACCTTTTTGGACCTTCTAGGACAAAAAGCTTTGGTGGAAATATTTATGCTCTTGTAATTGTTGATTACTTCTCTAGATTTACTTGGACCTATTTTTTAGCACAAAAGAATGAATCTTTTAAAGCTTTTAAGAAAATGGCTAAGGTTGTTGAAAATGAGAAAGACGTGAAAATTGCTTCAATTAGGAGTGACCATGGAGGAGAATTCCAAAATGAGGAGTTTGATAACTTTTGTGATGAACATGGTATAAAACACAATTTTTCTGCACCTAGAACTCCACAACAAAATGGAGTAGTTGAAAGGAAAAATAGGTCACTTGAAGAAATTGCTAGAACCATGTTAAGTGACTCTAATTTACCAAAGTATTTTTGGGTTGATGCTGTGAGTATTGCATGTTATGTTTTAAATAGAGTTCTAATAAGGCCAATTTTGAAGAAAACTCCATATGAACTTTACAAGGGAAGAAAACCTAACATTTCTCATTTTCATGTCTTTGGTTGTAAGTGTTTTGTGCTAAATAATGGCAAGGATAATCTTGGGAAATTTGATCCCAAAGCTGATGAGGGTATTTTCCTAGGTTATTCATTAACTAGCAAAGCATATAGAGTGTTTAATAAGCATACTTTATCAATGGAAGAATCTATTCACATAACATTTGATGAGTCTAACCCCAAAAGGTTGGGAAAGGACATTTTTGATGATGCGAGAAACTCTTGAAGATGAAGTGAAATCGATGAATGAAAAGAGAGCAACAAGGAAAAGGAAGATGAAGGGAGCAATAAAGAACCTCAAGCAGAAATTCAGCAACAAAATCTTCCTAAGGAGTGGCAAGTTTCAAAGAATCATCCCCTAGACAATATCATTGGTGAGATCACCAAAGGGGAATTTGGTGAACTAATGCAAAGTGAATTTGAAATGTCCATGATTAGAGAGCTTACCTTCTTTCTTGGACTTCAAATTAAACAATGCCAAGATGGAACCTTCATAAGCCAAACAAAGTATTGCAAGGAACTACTAAAGAAGTTTGGAACGGAAAGTGCAAAGGAAATGGCAACACCAATGAGTCCAGCCTGCTACTTGGACAAAGATGAACATGGTAAATCTATAGATGTATCCAAGTATAGAGGTATTATCAGATCCTTACATTATCTCACTGCAAGTAGGCCAGATATAATGTTTAGTGTGTGTATGTGTACAAGGTATCAAGCTAATCCTAAAGAATCACATCTTACTGCAGTTAAAAGAATCATGAAGTATCTTTTAGGAACAAAAGAAATGGGGCTGTGGTATCCCAAGGGATCCACTTGCACATTAATAGGATATTCCGACTCTGACTTTGCTGGATGCAAGTTAGATAGGAAGAGCACAAGTGGAACATGCCATTTATTAGGAAATTCCCTAGTGTCTTGGTTTAGTAAAAAGCAAACTAGTGTGGCCCGCAGCTGAAGCAGAATATGTTGCAGCTGGGAGTTGTTATGCTCAAATCCTATGGATGAAGCAACAATTAATTGACTATGGTGTTCATCTAGATCATGTACCATTAAAGTGTGATAACACTAGTACAATTAATCTAACAAAGAACCCCATCATGCATTCAAGAACCAAGCATATTGAAATTAGGCATCATTTTATCAGGGATCATATTCAAAGTGGTGATGTTGTGATTGAACATATAGATACAACCAAGCAATTAGCTGATATATTCACCAAACCACTAAATAAGGAGAGTTTCTTCTTTATAAGAAGGGAACTTGGCATTATTGATCCTCAAAATGATTGATATAACATGTTATTTTTTATAATATAGTCAATATGGCAAGCGAGGCAGCACAAGATGCTGAAAATTATGAAGGACATGGGCAAGATACTTTTATATAGTCTCAGTTTAGACTAAGTGTCCTTAGGTGTCTATAATTCCTGTTTTTTTTTATTTCAGTGTTTTGGTTGTTTTGATGTATTGTATATGCTCTGTAATGATTTATTATCAATGAATGCAAGACTATTTTTCAGTTTGATTTCAATATTCTCCATAGTTTCTTTTTGATAATGACATAGGGGGAGAAAGATGAACCATACAACCATTAATTTTGTCTTGCATTTGCTGTAAATGTTTTCTCTGATATGTAAATTTTTTTCTCTGATACCTAAGTATGAACTGTATTGAAAAGATATACTTGAACTTATAATAAATGCAAGATGAATTTTTGTTTTCATGATAATGATATGATAACACTTGATTTTTTGAAAGATATCAATGACACGGGGGGATGAAAATGACTCAATAACCATGCTTACTGAACAGCTGCACTCTGATTTTCTTTTAATAACTAAGGTTAAGTATGGTAAGGTTTGTCATAATAAAAAAGGGGGAGTTTGTAAGACTAAGCCCTCATTCATGTTTTGATGTATGACAAACAAAGTGTATTTTGTATAAGATTTTTGATTTTGACCATATACTTATTATGTGTTAAGTTATATGCAAGATCACTCATGAAAAAAGGAAAATCAAGGATTAAAGGATGGAAGATCAAGGACATAAAGCAATGGACAAGGACTAAAGCATCAAGCAATGAAGATCTCATACTTTAGATGCTATTGTAAAAATAGCACATTTGATTTCTTAGGTGAAGCACTTAAATTTAAGAAGATCAAGGAATCATCAAGACAAGAGCTTAACAAAGGATAATAAAAGCTGACGTCCAATTAACTACTAAAAAGCTGACGTCCAATGAACTACTAAAAAGCTGGCGACCACTAAAGTGACATAAGCTCGCGTCTATTAAAGTAACAAGAAGCGCTCGTCTGCTGATCTGGCAAATGGAACTCGTCTACTGAAGCAACAAGAAGAGCTCATCTACTGAAGTAACAAGAAAAGCTCGTCTACTGAAGTAACAAGAAGCGCTCGTCTACCGAAGTAACGAGAAGCGCTCATCTACCAAAGTGGCATATGAAGCTCCGTCTACTAAAGTACTAAATGGAGCTCGTCTACTATCCCATCCGAATATAAATCTTAATGGCTGGATGAAAATGGTTATTTTTCAAGATGGACGTGAATTCTACAAGAACAATCAGAATCTTATTTCAAGAACGAGAATCAAGAAAACATATTTTGTTAAATCAGATCCAAATCTGTTTTAATTGATCCCAACGACTATAACTTGTTTTCTATATAAAGAGGGATCAAAGGAACACTTCAATAACAACCTTACACATTCTAAAAGTGAAAATACGAAAGATTCAAAAGCTTCCAAAAGTGCTTCATCTTTGAGAGAAAAGTGTGATATTTCTTAGAACTTCAATTTGTATAATCAGACTTTTAGAGTCTTTATTCTACTCAATTCTTTCTGTGAATCAGTGTGATTAAGAAAGGGTATCTCTTAGGATTGAACAAGGATATAAGGGATCCTTGGGTATAGAAAAGCAAGTGTGCTTTTTGGTATGTTCTTGAGCAAGGAGGTTATCCTTGTGAATGTTGTAATTGGATATTATAATTTCTGGTTATAATGGAGAAAACCACAGAGGCGTGGGATTGGATGTAGGCTTACCAGAGGAGGTAGCCGAACCAGGATAAATCGGTTTGCGTGTTCTTCTCATTTATAAACTCCATATACTTGTTATATGCACGTGTGTGTTGTGAATGAGTTTTAAGAATGCTTGTTAACTTGAATCTTTGATCTGCAATCTGTGTTAAACTTGTTGTTACTTCTTATAATTCTTCTTAACATCATTACTTGTTACATAACCTGAGTCTTGGGAATTAAAATTGAGTGAAAACCAATTTTCTTTAAGAAAACTTTGTTTTTGCTTTAAATTGTTGAAAAAGTTTTCAATATCTTAATTCACCCCCCCTCTTGAGATTGTAGCCATTACCAATAGTTATATCCCCAAAAAACCACTGCATCAACAAGACAAAACACCCCACGATTCCCTAAACAACGACCAGAGTATTTTTTTCCAATAACCAAGCTACCGGGCAGACAAAATTCCATCCACCTCAAAGGCCGCCAACAATGTTACAGAAGCAATCACTTAAGCCCCCAAACCAGATGATACAAATGTTGCCCACTCACCAACAGAAGGTAAACGTCCAGATAGCTCCAGAAAATCACTAGCTGAAATATACCACAAGGAACTAATTGTAATAGCATAACCGAACCAGAGTATTAGAGCCAAATTCTGTATACCCTTCATATTCCACAATTACTGAATACTTACGAAAACTGCATTTTCCGTAAGTATCAATTTTTTGATACTTACGGATAATGTAATTTCGTAAGTAACATCGAAAAATAAAAAAGATAACCAGGACTCTCGTAAGTTTACCTATGTTGCAAATCCACGAGATGATAACGCCTATGTCCCGCAACGCCTCCGCTCGAGGCGGCTCTCACCGGATCGCGATTTGTTTCCTCGCACCACCACCGTGTGGATGGCTCGTGGGTTTGGGTGTGGGGTGGATTGGAGAAAGATAAAGGGGAAATAGATTCGGATCCTCTAACTTTGTGGGAGGGAAAAGGTAGGCGACTTTAGTGTATTTTGAAAGAGAAAGAGGTGAGAGAAAAATGGAAAATAAGATGAGAGATGATAATATATGAGAGAGATAAACAGAAAGTCGGATGATTTTTGATGCAAAAAGTTAGAGGATTTAGATCCGCGGGAAATGGGTGAGCAGGCGGGGGGCGGCGCAAAATTTGATGCAGGCGCCGGCTGGCTAGGATTACGGGTGGGGGTTAATGAGTGAGTGGGTGGGAGTTAGGGGTAAAATGGGTAGGACAATGAAAAAATATCTATTAGGGAGGTGGGAATATCAAAGTGAAAGGTGTGAATAACATTGCCCAAAATATATTTACTCTTAGTTTTTATAAAGTAAAATGGTCACATATACTAACAAAAAAGCCCTACCTAATCCAAATAGTCTCTCTCACTTAAAATAAAAAGGTCTCACTCAAAATTTGCTTTAGGCCTCACTCGCTTTTGGGTCGACCCTGAATCTATAAGACACAATAAATAATTATCACAAATAAAACTTATGATCTAAATTTACAATAAATAAAACATTAATAATATAAAAAACAATTTTATCCTTAGACGACTAACTAAGTGGGCATATATATGATACGCTAGACATATCTAAACCAAACTATACCAAATATATGTTGAAAATTTTGGACATTAGGTTTAATCAACTTTTTAGTCCCTATATAGTGGCGAGTTTTGATTTTGGTCCCTTTTTTTTTTATTGGTTTTGATCATTGTAAGTTTCTGATCTTTGATTTTAGTATCTGCCGTTAGTTCTCATCTATTAAGTGCTGACGTGGTTAACGGTGCATCACTAAGCTAATTTAATAATTTTTAATACCACGTAGGATTAATGATTTATTTTTTATATGTTAATTGGTTCGATGAACATTTTAGTCCTTATAAACTGAATGAATTTTAGTTTTTGTCCCTACACGATTTTTCTTTTCGTTGGTTTTGGTCCTTGTAAGTTCCAGAACTTTAGTTTTAGTCTCTGTCATTAGTGCTAATCTGTTAGGCGATGACGTGGTTAATGGCTCACCATGTCAACATTGCCACCTTTGGTGATTGGTAAAACAATTTTACCTTTCAGTTAGGACAAGTCCAAAATTGTTTGCGCGATTACTTCTTGCTCCTGGATGTCATCAGCTTTAACTTATCTCCACAACCGCAATCTCTATTCTTGGCATTGATATTGAAGCAAATGGTTGGACCTTCTGATCATTAAGTTGGCTCAAAGTTCTAAAACTTGTAAGGATCAAAACCAACGACAAAAAAGTATAGAAGAAACCAAAACCAAAATTCATCGACTTTACATGGACTAAAAGAATTAAAACAAAAACACATTATTGATCCTATATGACATTAAAATTATTAAATAATCCATGTGGCAATGCTGACATGACGTGCCGATAACAATGTCGGCATCTAACGGATAGGCACTAACGTCAATGTCTCCAACCAAAATTCTGGAACTTGCAGGGAGCAAAACCAACGGAAAAAAAAAATTATATAGGAACCAAAACCAAAATCCAGATACTATATACTAAAAGGTTTATTAAACCCACTTATTATTATTGTCTGGCTGCAACCGAATTGAAATTATTGGCGTTACCCAAGATAATATTGAAAATATGGATCCGGGAGTGTCCCACCAAAGGAACTGCCTAGTGCCAAGTGCAAACTACAAACGAGTGGTGAAAAATTAAAAACTAAACAAAGGTAGGTTGCGTGGTACATGCAAGCAGAGAAAATGGAGGTAACAGACTAACAGTAAGCGGTGACTGGTGTGGTTAAGCTTAATAGTTGATAGAGACATTGCATCAGACAGCATTTTGCTGCATAAAATAGAAGGCCATTCAAATGTCCACGTACCATGCATATAAGCATATACCGTCGCCTCTCTCTACCAAACGCGTGATTGATTCAAGTGGTAATTAACTTGGATCTTTTAAGTAACTCGTCAAGGATTCGATCCCTGACTCTTATATATGAAAAAAAGCTGTTGGGAGAGATCAACCATTCAATACAGTCCAACACCTATATAGTTGGATTCCCTGAAAAACAAAAAAAAAATACTGTCGCCTCTCTCTCCTTCCAAGATAGATAAGATTGGGGAACCATATACGATATCTTGGCCCCAAAATGCTACGCTCACGTTATTGTCGTTAGAAATATGAAATATCTTAAGAACTAGTCTGTACTCTGTAGCTTGTTTTAATCATTCAAATTATTATACAAATTGTGAAATTGAAGAAGCAGCGGCTTCTAAATTGATGTAGTATATAGTATTCCATATTACGTAATTGGTAAAAATTTTAACATATCATTACCCAATAAACCATGAGCACTAGCTACTTTGTGGTGTACCCCCACTCTGTTTCATCTAGTTCAATTTAAGGTAACGCCTCACTACCAGAAATGCTAGAAGGAAATTTAGGAATATCTATTAATTGCTATTGACATATACAACTCAAGAGACAAGGAGGAGGATGGTTTTATTAGTGCAGGAACAGCCTTCTCATGGGTTCACATGGAATGTCTAATACGTGTAGTTAGAGGATAGAATTTCATATATTTTGCAAGAAAAAAGGGGCAAGCTTCATTTTATTAGTCTCAATCTTGGAGCCACTGCCATGAAGAACAAAACCAACCTTCTGTTATATTATTACTTTGAAATTTAGTTTCCACCAAGGGTTTAAATAAGGATACACAATCTCAATTGTCATCGTAATATTGTAGTTTTCATAGTTTTCATAGTCGGGTAGCAAATTTTTTTTTTTATAAGCAAATGTTATAATGATAGGGTACCAGGAGTACTCTATCCCATATATACAATGGAATCAAATAGGGGAGGCTATATGAAAGAGTAATACCAAGGTTTTGAAAGTTGGACCGGACCGGACCGGCCAGTCCGATCGGGAACTGGGATCTTGGCCGGTCCGGTTCATAGGGAAAACCGTCCCTATATTGAACCGGTGGAAAAACCGGAGAACCGGTTCAAAACCGGTAAAACCGGTCATAACCGATAGTGAACCGGCTTGAACCGGTTTCCTAAAAAAAATAAAAAAAATTTAGTATAAAAGAATTTGGGTCATCCTAGCCAAAACCCAATTCTTTTGTTTTCTAACATATGTGGGCTGGTTGTAGATTTTGAATTAGTTTTCCCTATGAAGATGATTTTAACATATAACTTTATATTTATTTAGTTTAATTTCAAAATAAAAAAAATTGTGCTTAATAATTTTAGTTGTTATGTTGTTTTTTTGTTTAATATTGTTACAAATATTATATTAAAAATTAAAATAATATTATTTAATTATAACCGGTTCAACCTCGGATAGACCATTGAACCTCGAACCACTGCCTTCACCGATTCGATGGTAGGTCCGATTTTGTAAACCTTGAGTAATACTACCCAATAAGAAGTCCAGTATATAGGTTACAACAGCCACAACACAACAACCTGTATATGCCTAAACAAATTGCAACCCAGCTATTACATACTGTCCAAACAAAAACCAGAACAAGACAAAGTGCATTCCTTCCAGCCACTTAATCCTAGGCCCATATGAAAAGGCGCTGCAACAGTTCCTGTAACAGAAAATTACATAAAAGTAATATGGCTGTATAGGAGAAATTGCAGTTTGCCATAACAGATCCATTTAGTGTTCAGCCCCCACATTCTAGACGCTGGTCCTGCACAATACACCCAAAACGCTAAATTCTTCAGGAAAATTCCTTCCATCCCTTATGTAGCCTTTGTATAAACCAGATACCAAGACATATGGCTTAAACAGGACATTGCCTCCAATTCCAGGACAAAACTCCAATCACGCACTAACAACATCCCTGCACCTAAATCAGCTAAATGCTTGCTATTATACATGGTGAAATACACCAATCTGAATAACAACCAGTGGTGGATCCAGAAACTTTCTTTGGTGAGGACAAAAAAATAATATATAAATATTTGGACAAAAGAAAAATATTATAAATTTATACAAATTACAAAATACATAATCTCATGACAAAAAATTCAAGATATGATTGAGTTTTTACAAATTACAATTGTGTTGGACGAATCTGGGCAAGTATACCCAGTCGTGCAAGTAATACGGTGGTAAGACCGGTTATCGTATCCACGGGGATTGGATGTCAACTACCAATTCACAAGCTCAGCAACTATCTAGACTAAACTATTTATCAAGAGAAAGTAAAACAAACAAAAGAAAAGAAATAAAATCTTTTTGTCTTTTTGGGGACTTTTGACAAACACTTGGGGTGCAGAAAGGATATGTTGGGATCAGACTTCACCAAACCTCTAACTCATGCACTATCAGGACTAGATACCTCCCATTCATGCTTCAGATATTAAAATCAATCCACTAAATTACTCAAACCCCGATTCCTCGGATGGCAAGAGCCTAAATCCACTAATAGACCCTAATTCCTTAGGTGGCCTAGATTAATGAATTTGCATTAAGATTAGGGATTACGCGATTACTAATAAACCTAGTTCCATTCCTAGATACAAGGCTTACTAGGTGATTAAATTCAATTCCGGTTATGATACGAACGTCACCATTGTATACCAAAACACAAATCAAGTCATGGGGGTGCTAGCCACAACAAGCATTAAGTACAGAAAAATAACCACTAATATGAAGACATGAACACAGATTAATCAGTCAAGATAAATACATGATAGTAAGTTTGATTACATCTAATCCCAACAAACGGGATTTAACTATTCATAAACAGAGAAAACCAAACCAGAGAAATAGGAGAAGAGGAGAGGAGAGGCTCCATGTGAGCTTTCCTTCTTCTTCAAAGCAACCCCTCTTGGCTCCCTTCTAGGGTTGAAACCCTAGCCCAGCTGCAGCCTCCAAATGCCTTCAAATGCCTCCCCCTGGACCCAAAAACTCCTCCAGTTCTGGCTGCTGCGTTCTTATTTATAGGTCTGCTGCGCGTCACGGCCGTGATGGCCATCACGGGCAGGCCGCGACGCGTTCTGGAGTGGGCGTATTTGCAACTTTTGAGCTCTCGCGAGGCGAGCCATGGTTCGCGGGGCGAACCAGAAAGATGACATTCTGCTGGAACAGTCAGCTCTCAGGGTCGCGAGGCGAATCCAGTCTCGCGGGGCGAATCACCAGAATTCTGCTTGGCTCAATTTCTTCTCTTTTCAGGCTCTTTTTCATCCAAGCTCCATCAAGGCCAATTCTGAGCATTTTTACATTAATTCCTGCAAAACAACACCAAGAAACCGCTTCACCCGTTCCAAGGGAAAAACTAATAAAAACCAAATAAAGAATGCCTAATCTATATGAAAAATGCATGCAAAAGTGTACAGAAAACATGATGTAAAATCACACTATCAAATCACCCCAAGCTTATTCAATTGCTTGTCCTCAAGCAATCACTAAGGCCAGAAGAATAAACAGAACATGGATAGTGAACTAAGAACCCGAGTAAATGATCCAAGTAATAGGCAATTCAAACAATTCAGCAAGAGACAATCAATTCAAGTCCAATTAGAGGCTTAGGTTCTCTAAATTCATATTCTCACTGATTCGGACACTCTTTCTTACCTGAAGCTCACCCCAAGCTTGTTCATTTGCTTGGCTCTCTTTCTACCTCACTCAAGTGTTTAGGGGAATAAGACAATTCGCTCAATTATCCTCAAGGAATGGATCCTACCATAGGCTTGACTATCAACAAAATCTCTACTTTATTAATGAAAACAATTAAGAATCAAGAGGTCTTTTACTTGGTTGTAACGTGGCCATGGGATTAATCGTTAGGTGGGGAAATCAAGAAAAGGACATTTCAAAAGGCTACACAAAACATTAAGCATTGCAAATCATGACACCTTCTAAAATACCTTCTTGGGTTTTCGATTTATTTTTCCACCTTTCTTTTCTTTCTTTTTCTTTTTTTATTTCTCATTTCTTTTTGTCATCCCCTTCTATATATATTTTATTTTTGTTTTTCTTTTGTTTTTCTTTTATTTGGAGAAGGGAAAATTTTCAGCTCAAGAGAAATTTTTTTCTGATTCTTTCATCCCATACTTTCTTCAACTACCCTTTTACCATTTTGTAATACTTTAGAAGGTATCTTACCAAACATCATTCAACAATATATTTCAAGGTACCAAGAAAAGTATTTCTATTCTTTCAGGCTCAAAATTGGGCAACTAAGGGGTAGCATTTCATCATTCAAAGCTCAGAAGGCCATAAAAAATACCTATTGCCTCAATCATTTTCAAAAATGTTTTCAAAAATTTTTAAGCTTTAAAATGGTTTTAAGTCAAGTTCTAGAGAAAACAAACCAAGAGGAATAACACTCTAACACAAAGAATGGGGTAAAATTTTGTGAGTACCCCTTTGGCTCAAAATCTCACATTTTAGTAGTTCAACCATCAATGAGCAACACAAATCTATAGAACCATATGCTAATTATCAACCATCCAAGATTATCTCAAACATTTTCATTTGCAGCCATATCACAAGAATGAAAAAAATTGGGTTCAAAAATTCACTATCTCAATTTAATAGGCACTTAGTTCTCACAATTGGATGCAAAATCTAAACAAGGGCAATCTAATTGTGTGATCATGCAAAACTATCATGCAAAACTATATGAATGCAACATGAAAAATGCAAATGCAAAATACCCCTACCCCAAGCTTAAGAATTTACATTGTCCCCAATGTAAACAATCAAGTTGGAAAGAGGAGAAAAATTGGAACGACTTACCGAGGCGGTAGCGGGTGCTGGTTCAAATGTTTTTTGCTTTGTTTCTCCCTGCCCCTTTTTGCTTCTCCTTCCTTATTATCCTGAAAACACTTAACAAATTTATTAATAGAAGAAAACTCTTGATCTTCTCAAATTATTCAAGAGTTTAAAAGTCAAAAACAAAAGGAAAAAGGAAAAGAAAAATTGGGTTGCCTCCCAATAAGCACTTCTTTAACGTCACTAGCTTGACTTATTGAAAAGCATCCACCTGGATCCCATAACTTGTGGTATAAGGACCAAGGGGTGCTCAAGATGTGAGATCCTTCTCCCGGATCAAATGGTATTTGGAGTGGAGATTGTAGCAGTAGTATGACTTTATCCTCAACTCCACCCAGCCATGGTGTGAAAACTCCCTTGACCTCTACAATTATGAACTCACTTCCTCTCGGGTCAAGTGGAATTTTCAAGAGGAAGTTTGCCAGACAAGTGGAAGGGGCTAACTTACCAGTGTCCACACATGCATGCAAGCCAACATATTTATTTAATGCAGTAAATTCAGCAAGCATGGTGGAGGGAGTACTTTCCAAATGCCCTTCCTTCTCACTTGTTCCTCCCCAAGGGTGCATGAAAGGTAATTCCTCTTCTTGTGACTCGTTCACCATCACCACTTCATCTTCAATTTGATCCATTCCCACAACCAAATTTTGATCAAATTCTGCTTCATGTGGCTCTATGGGAATCATACATGGTGGTGGAGGTGGTAGATACGAGCAAAAGATTTCCCAATCCTCCTCGGAGATATTATACATAAGCCTACCCGTCACACTATCAACCTGTGCTGGAGTAATATGATTCAGCAAATCCATGCAGTCTCCCAAACACCAGTCGTCCTCCAAGGTGTGACTTGAGGCTTCCTCATCAGGTGGATAATAGTGATTGTCCATGAATTTCGTCCACCTGACACAACCAAAACTCAAAACAAAAAGATCAAATATATACAGAAAAATAAAAGATAAAAATGTCTAAATTAGTTATCTCCTTTGTTACTACTGATATTGGCAAAGCCGATCCCCGGCAACGGCGCCAAAAACTTGTTGGACGAATCTGGGCAAGTATACCCAGTCGTGCAAGTAATACGGTGGTAAGACCGGTTATCGTATCCACGGGGATTGGATGTCAACTACCAACTCACAAGCTCAGCAACTATCTAGACTAAACTATTTATCAAGAGAAAGTAAATCAAACAAAAGAAAAGAAATAAAATCTTTTGGTCTTTTTGGAGTTTTATCGAACACTTGGAAGGCAACAGAAACGTGACTAAAGTTGTCAGGGTTAGACTACACTAATCCTCCCTTAATTGCAATGAAATGGCTTCTAACACAAGTCCTAATTCAATAATGACAATCAAGTCTTTTCTAAAATACTCAAGCCTAATGTCTTAGGTGCAATGAGCCTAAAACCCCAAATTAAACCCTAATGTCTTAGGTGGATTAACCTGAGATTTTGCATTAAGTCAAGACTTATAAGATTGCAAGCAGCCAACACCTATGTATAGATTCTTGAACTACTTGGCATATGATTCATGAGCATGCCTTAACATCAATCTGTCAATTGTCTATCAAAGCAACATATCATTCCTATGGGTAGCTAAGCCAAGGAAAGCATTAAGCACAGAATCACATACTCATAAAGAAATAGAGACTTGCATTAAAACAACCAAATCAAATACAAACAAGTTTAGAAAAGCTACATCTAACCCCAACAACAAGGGATTTAACTACTCATGAAAAATGAGAATACAAAAGAGAAGGAGAGAAGGGATGAAGAACACTCATAGAAGGATCCTCCAATCTTCTTCCATTCCCAGAGCAAGGAAAACATCCCCTACTAGGGTTGAAACCCTAGTCCAGCCGCAGCTCCAAGTGCCTCCTCCAAGAGCTCTTCAATCTTCAAAAACTCCACCTTTCTGCCCTAACACAGCAACTTATACCAATCAGTTCTGCGCGCGTTCACGAGGCGAGACATGTCTCGCGAGGCGAATGTTAAAAATTTGCTGTTTCAGAGAAATGAACTCTCGCGAGGCGAGAGTTTCTCGCGACGCGAAACCGAAAGGTTCTTCTCAAATACGCCCGTGAGGAGCATCTGGGCCTGGGCGTGATGGATTCTGATCCCCAGACTCGCGAGGCGAGCCATGGTTCGCGGGGCGAACCAGAAAGATGACATTCTGCTGGAACAGTCAGCTCTCAGGGTCGCGAGGCGAATCCAGTCTCGCAGGGCGAATCACCAGAATTCTGCTTGGCTCAATTTCTTCTCTTTTCAGGCTCTTTTTCATCCAAGCTCCATCAAGGCTAATTCTGAGCATTTTTACATTAATTCCTGCAAAACAACACCAAGAAACCGCTTCACCCGTTCCAAGGGAAAAACTAATAAAAACCAAATAAAGAATGCCTAATCTATATGAAAAATGCATGCAAAAGTGTACAGAAAACATGATGTAAAATCACACTATCAAATTGCTCTCTACGCGTTCTCATATTTTGAAAATGTTGAATGATTTTTTCATTTTCAACACAATAAAAATATCCCTCTCTATGTAGGTAACTAAACAATCATTCAACCATTGATTAGGTAGAAGTTTGACGTTTGGATCCATAGGAGTGTCAACTGGCTTGGCAATCAATAGTCCAGTTTCTTCAAGAATATCCATAGCATATTTCCTTTGTGAAATGACTATACCATCCTTAGATTGAGCTACCTCAATACCAAGAAATAACGGAGCTTACCAAGGTCCTTAGTCTGAAACTGATGAGAGAGATGTTGTTTCACTTGCAGTATGCCATGCTGATCACTACCAGTTATGACAATATCATCCACATAAACAATCGGATAAATGCATCCGTGGGCCGAATGACGATAGAATACAAAGTGGTCAGCTTCGCTGCGAACCATACCAAAATGTTGCACTACAGTACTGAATCTACTTAACCAAGCCCGATGAGACTGTTTAAGACCATAAAGTGGCCTGCGAAGCCAACAGACCATGGTAGATGACTCCCCCTGAGCCAAAAACCCAGGTGGTTGCTCCATATAGACTTCTTCAAGATCACCATGTAAGAAGGCATTCTTAATGTCAAGTTGATGAAGAGGCCAGTGACGAATTGCAACAATGGAGAGGAGAAGCCGAACAGAGGCCATTTTGGCCACAGGAGAGAAAGTATCACCATAATCAAGCCCAAATATCTGAGTGTAGCCTTTGGCCACCAAACGGGTCTTAAACCGATCAATCTTACCATCAGGACCCACCTTCATGGTATAAAACCAGCGACAACCAACTAAAGACTTCCCAGGAGGTAGAGGGACCAATTCCCAGGTACCACTGCTTTGAAGAACACACATCTCATCAATCATCGCTTTCCGCCATTCAGGGTGAGATAAAGCTTCACCTGGATAGTTAGGAATAGAGACAGACGACAAAGAAGAAAGACAAGCATAATGCAAAGGAGAAAGACGATGATAACTCAAAGCAATATAATGGGGAGACCGGTTATGAGTAGATCATATACCTTTACGGAGAGCAATTGGAAGGTCTAGTTCAGGCGGCGGGGCTGGATCCGGGGAAGGAGTTGGTGCCGGGGAAGAATCAAACTTGGCCTCAGGAGTAGGATGAGCAGCAGGTGGAGCGGCAAGAGGATGCACCAAGGTGGATGGTGGGCGATGATGATAAGTCTGCAGCGGCCGAGCAGCTGGGGGATCCACAGGCAAAGTTATCGGTGGGACAGACTCCAGAGGTACAATAGCCGAAGGAAGAGGAACGACTATAGAAAGCTGCTCGGGAGGTGAGGGAGTCGACTCAAGCTGCTCAGGAGACGAGGGAGTCGACTCAAAGTAAGGGACATACTCGAAAAAGGTAACATCGGCCGATATAAGGTAGCGTCGAAGAGTAGGAGAAAAGCAACGATACCCTTTTTGGGTCCGATGATAACCAAGGAAGACACACTTGAGTGATCGATCCGAAAGTTTGTCAAGACCAGGAGCGAGGTTGTGGACAAAACATGTGGACCCGAAAATACGTGGCGAAAGTGAATGAAGAGGAATATGGGGGAAAAAGGACCGAGTCAGGTACTTGATCATCAAGGACAGAGGAGGGCGTGCGGTTTATAAGATAGCAAGCTGTCATAACAGCATCCCCCCAAAATCGAAATGGAACATCGCCATGAAGAAGAAGGGTCCGAGTGGTTTCAATGAGGTGCCGATTTTTACGTTCGGCAACCCCATTTTGTTGAGGTGTATGAGAACATGACGTTTGGTGAAGAATGCCATTAGAAGCCATAAAAGTTTGAAATTGTTTGGACAAATATTCTCGGGCATTATCACTACATAAAGAGCGAATTGAGACACCAAACCGAGTTTTAATCTCCTGATAAAACTGCTGAAAAATTGAAAATAATTCAGACCTGTTTTTCATTAAAAATAACCACGTACACCTTGAAAAATCATCAATAAACGTAACAAATTATTTGAACCCATAAATAGAAACAGTACGAGAAGGACCCCATACATCTGAGTGAACTACATCAAAAGGAGACGGAGCTCGTTTATTGACTCGAACAGGAAACTGACTATGAGTGTGTTTTCCTAGTTGACAGGACTCACAATGCAAACTAGATAACTTGGAGAGGCTTGGCACCAATTTTTGGAGTTTGGGGAGACCAGGATGACCCAACTGAGCATGTATGGTAAGATGGGAATCTGTGGCAGAGCAAACCTGAGAGGGGGTGGAGAGTTGGTAAAGGCCATAAGACTCACATCAGGTGCCAATCGTCCGTCCCGAACTCTGGTCTTGCAGGATAACGGTGTCTTTAGTAAAGGTAATCAAACAATCATGAGAATGGGTTAAACGACTAATAGAGAGTAAATTAAAAGGACACCCAGGGACATAAAGGACATAATCAACTGACAGGGAAGGAAGTGGATGGGCAGTTCCAATACCTTGTGATTTGGTTTGAGAACCATTAGCTAAAGTGACAATAGGTAAATAACACTCTCTAGAAATAGAGGAGAAAAGACCTTTATCACCAAAGATATGGTCAGATGCACCAGAGTCAAGAACCCAAGGACCAAGAGAGGGTGATTGAGATATGCAAGCAGATGAATTGTCGGTATGTGCAAACAAAGCAGTGGATCTGAAGGATTGTCGATGCTCAAACCACTTGAGAAAATCTTCATAATTAGCCGGATATACCTTAGGAAGACTCATGGTCTTAGGAAGATTTGTGGAAGCAGAGGAAGCCATAAATCAGTAACAAAATGTCCAAAACGACGACAACGCAATACCTGAAAAACCCAAAACGGTGCGCGTGCACAGTGCGTCAGTAGCAAAAGTGCTCGAATTGGCCTGGGAGTGGTGGCGTTCGAATCATCGAAGAGAGACGAACACCGCACTAAAAAGATCGTCCAGAACGGAGTCTCCACGCGCCGCCACACGCCGAAGGAAGTGCTGCGCGTGCGAGCGCGTTTGAAGGCAACCGATGGTGAGGTCTGGCCAACTGGACAGATCGACGGTCGACGAGTCTGGTGGTGGGGTCGCCTGCCAGGAAAGACTAATGATGGCGGTGTACGATGGTTGACAGCGGCTGACGGTACCAGAATGACTGATAAACGGTGACGTCACGGCAGCGAAAAAGGGGCAAATCGGAATAGGAACGCAGTTTGCCAAGAAAATTTCTCACCGAAGAACAGTGGCTCCATCGGGTAAACACTGTTTTAGGGTTGCCTCTGTCTGTCTCTAGATACCATGTTAAATGAGAGAAAACAAAGGCATGGAGATGGTGAAACCGTATGTCTCATCTACACAACGGAGTCCGATTTATATAGATTTAATGAAATAAGTACACAATGAATATAGGATATTCTATTACTATTTACAAGATATGATATGATATGCCTAAACCTATACATTAATGACAAAGATTATAATCATGTTTTCAACATCTAGGATTTAAGCTTGCTACACAAAGAAGCAACTCACTGTTCACCTCATTGAATCTATTGTTAAGCTCTTGAAGTTGTCTATCAATCACTTGATAAAATAACTCAACTTGGAAGTGATGCAAATTTAAAACATTTTGAACTTTACGTTTTGATCTTTCCTTGTGTAATGAGTGCATCATCCATATTTAGAATGCCAGTATCTTTCTTCTCACAAAATAATGATACTTCATTTAACAAATCATCCCAACCATCATCTCTCATTCTTTGCAATCTATCGTTGCACACTCTAACTAATGTCATAGGATTTACAATATCTTGATCAGTTCTTTGTAGTGCTTGAGACAATTCAATAGTAATTCCCAATATATTCCTCATCAAGTGCAATTTGAAAATAAATTCAAAAGACTGCATATCTTTCAATAAACAACATGTTTCAATTTGTTGATCCGAGTTTATGCGATTTTCCTCAACAAACTCAAGCACATAAATCACCGATGAAAACAAAGAGATCAAACTAAGTAACATACCATAATGTAAGCCCCATCTAGTATCTCCAGCACCTTTCAATGTACTTTCTTGATTAAAGCCACAACCACTATAAATTTCTCCGCTCTTTAATGCTTCAGTAAGTTTTAGGATTTGACTTTCTCTAAGAATCTCTCGACATTTACACAAAGCTCTAACAACATTAGATAGATTGTTAACCAAACTAAAAAACCTACCAACATCAACTTGTTTTTCGGCAACTGTCACAAGTGCCAATTGTAGTTAGTGAGCAAAGCAATGAACAAAGAATGCACATTTATTTTCTTTCAAGATCAAACTTTTGAGACTATTGAACTCACCTTGCATATTACTAGCCCCATCATATCTTTGTCCACGCACTCTAGACAAGCTTAAACTATATTTTGCAAACAATGAATCCAATGCTAATCTTAAAGATATAGAACTTGTATTTGAAACATGAACAACACCAATCAATTGTTGCAGTCAAATGAATCCTATATTCCCTTTTGATCAACTATGATTGTTTGCTAATAGCAACTTCAATATGTTGATTTTGATTCATTAATGCTTGACATTTTCTCCAAGCTTGATTGTGAGCACTATTAGAGCCTCCAACATGGGTTTTCAACCTATCCTTTTTTTTCCAATTTGAAAAACCCTCATTCAAAAAAGCATCACCACCTTTTTGTTCTCCAATATCATATCTCATGAGATAACAACATAAACAAAATACGGCATCTTTTGATACACTATATTCCAACCAATTTCCAAATTCTAGGAACCAATCAGGATTGCACTTCTGATGCAGAGTCCCAATTTGTCATTGTAGGAAATCAAGCTCTCTTGGTTGACAAGGTCCTTTTTGCAAATAAGCTCTTCGGGTGTTATCTCGATCATTAGGATGATAACATGATATTTTTTCCTTTCTCCCGGATCAGCAGGAACAATTCTGATGGGTCTGGTGGATTTTCACTTTCTTGAGACTCTGTTGTTGATTTCCTTTTGAAATATTTCTCCATTTATATCACACTAAAAGAATATAAAGCTAATTAGAGACTTAATAACTAATTTAGTTTAAAATAAAACCCTAAATTTCTAAACTCTACACACAATAATATTTAAACTAATAAAGCAAAAATAAAGTGATAGAAATCAGAAGTAGGACTCAAAAAAATAGAAGCAAAAATAGAGCATGAACAACACAAAACACTAAACATTGAATGCAATAGTCAATAGGAGAATCATAAAAAAAAATCCAAAATAGTAAGAGAAATAGAAAATTTAACATTGTAAGATTGAAAATCGTTGAAACCTTGTTGGTAGCTATCTCACTTGTCTCGTCCCTTGCCTCTTTCCCAGCTTCCCTCTTTTACGTTTTCTTTTGAGTCTCTGTGTTGGATTTCTCTACTTTTGCCTATTGTTAATACTGGCTTGCAAAAGTTCAAGTTGCCTTTGTGAAGATTTTGCCATTATGTGACTGACTCTGAGTTCCATTCAGTGACCATAAGTCTAAGTCCATGTCCATGAGTGTGTATGTGTTAGTGATCGATAGATAAAAGAGTGGGAGAGAGAAATATGTGTAGGACTAGTAGTGACTGATGGATATTGCCATATTGAGATTATAAGTAAAAAAAAAAGTGAGTGGGTAGGGATTTTATAGTATAAATTTATTCTCTCTTTTATCTCTTATGATTTTCTATGTTAAAAAAAATTATTTAATGGGGGCAACACCTATTTTTTTGTGGGGTCAATTTTTTTTTTTATTAAAGATACCCATGTAAAAAAAAATTGCTTTGTGGGGGCAATTGTCCCCACCCTCTATAACGTGGATACGCTGTTGTGAATAACTGTACTGAACCTTTTTCCCTCTGTTTAATTGAACCAGCTCCATGCTCTAAACTTTATCATCTCTAAAGTTTGTGCAACATCTTGTATTTCCTGATTAAATATCATCCCATTTCTGGATAACCAAATTGATCAAACAGTTGAAAACCATAGGATCATCCAAAACCGTTTAAAAAGTTTTCCCCTAACCATTCCCCTATGTTGTATAAAGTGGTCCTTTCCTTCTGCAGTCATTGCAAGAGCGAAACCAGCCCATAACCTTGGAAACATATTACACAATGCTGCACTTCCTATCCAAAATTCAGTCCAAAAGCTGATATTTTTGCCATCCCCCACATTCTTGAATATCTATTTGTAAACCAGTGTTGTGGCACAGAATTACCTCGTTGAATGCTACACAAATCTCACCACCATAATGAAGAAGAGGAAGAGTTAACTGGGTTGCTGTGCAGGTTGTTCATATTACCTAAATTGTCCAGTCCATACCTAAAATGCAAGACATCAAACCATAGAACTTCCTCTTCATTAACCATCATCCAAAGCCATTTTCCCAACAAGGACAAATTGAAAAGATGAATATCTTTTATACCCAGACCGCCACTACTTCTTGGTTTGCAAACCTCACTCCATTTTACATGAGCTATCTTCTTTCTATCATAATTCTCGCCCCACAAAAAATTTCTTTGTATAGATACTATCTTTTTCACCACTGTCTTTGGAGCCTTCATAAATGATAAAAATAAATAGGCAAATTAGAAAGTACCGAGTTGATTAGAACAATTCTTCCACCAAGGGATAAGTTCCTTCTTTTCCACGTCGACAATCTCTTCTTTAGTTTGTCTACCATAGGTTTCCAAGTTGCTACACATCTAGGATTACCACATTTCGGAATGCCAAAGTAACTGAAAGGTAAAAACCTTATTTTGCAATTTAGAAAACCGACAGCTGACTCCTGAAATAGACAACTATAAACACAAGAAGGGGGGTTGAATTGTGTTTATCAGAATTTAAGCAAAGTTGAAATCTTTTCGCAAACAAAAAGGCTAGATTTGGACGAGTGGAAGAATATAGGATGGACGGGTGACTTTTTTAAGCACACCACTTGATAGACGTAAGAAAACTAAGGCAATTAAAGAGTTTAAGGGAAGAGAGGTTGACACGGTTATTTATCCTGGTTCACTCTTCAAAACAAAGAGCTACGTCCAGTCCTTGGCAGCATCAAGATTTATCCACTATAACATATAAGGTTACAGACTCAAGTATTATTTGCACACCTAGCCTCTTCAGGCTCAATACAAGTATTATTTTCACACCTAGCCTCTTCAGGCTCACTCTGGTTTATTTTGAGAGATTGGGTTTGTAATAAATACAATTTATCATAGGCAGATCTTTCACTAACACTCAGAGAGTGGTTTAAATGTAAGGCTTAGGAAAGTCTGCGTAATAACTTCAAAATGATTGAAGAATACAAAATAAAAGAATGAAGAAATTAATGCAGAGTAATGACGTTTTAATGCAATGTGTATTCTCTTGTTCTTCATCTTCAATGACTTCTGTATTTATGGTCTCCAAGCATTTAGGATCCGTTAGAGACATCTCCTCAGATGTTGGCTTCAAGCAGAACTTCATTAATTGCAATAGAGTCGTTCTGGGCAGTCATTAATGCAATAGAGTCGTTATGGGCAGCCATTAATGCAATAGAGTCGTTGGTTGTGCTCTAACATGAAGGATCATGGCTTTATTCATCGTGCTACAGCCATATCAAAGTTGTGTAGAAAGCTTTTTGTACTTTACCGAGTACACTTCCCTTTTTGTGTAAGGACCAGAGGTACTAGGGAATAAAGCACGTTGGAAGCATTCTTTAACCGGTCTTTGGTTCTGATTATCCAAGGTTGCTTGAGAGAGTAGCTTCTGAATTTTCTTGATAATCGTGAAACTGAGTAGGAGAGAAGGCTTCAAGTCTCTTTCTGGTTCTTGAACTAAGATTATGATAATCCTTAAAGAATTCGCGTTCATAAGATAAGTGCTTCCATCTTGAAAATAATCACGTCAATCTAGTCATTTGAGTTTTCATTCGGGCTAGTAGACGAGATCTATATTAAGGACTCAGCAAGTCCAAAGACTAGTGGACAAGCGCTTCTATCACCTTTAGTGGACGAGCACTTCTATTACTCTAGTGGACGAGAGCTTCTGTTACTCTGGTAGACGAGAGCCTTTGTTACTTTAATGGACGAGAGTATGATAAGCCTTCGGCTTATCTAGTTTTATAACTAGATGGACTGTGGTTTTTGTGCAAATTATTCGAGTTCAATCTCGTTTTCGCCCAAATTTGGCCTTGTTTTATTCCTAAGTAGACTTTTACTCGTTCTAGGTATTTTTAGTAGTTTTTAGTCTATTTTGAATAGAATTACGCTTTTTGTGTCTTTTTATTGTTTCAGGTTAGAAGTGAAGCTCCGGGAGTCAAGGAAAGTCAAGAAGCAGAGGAAAAAGCACTTCTGGAGATGCTCGCCTCGCGAGTGGATGCTCGCCTCGCGAGCCTGAACATCAGATAAAGCAGGAACAATCATCACTCTGACTCGCCCCGCGAACCGTATGCTCGCCTCGCGAATCATGAAGACCTGGAAGTCAGAGACCATCACGGCCTAGCCGTGATGAAGGTCACAGCCTAGAATTGAAGTCTCGCCCCGCGAAATGTATCTCGCCACGCGAGAGTTAGAAGACCAAGGAAGACAGAGACCATCACGGCCTAGCAGTGATGAAGGTCACTACTGTGATGATTGAAATTGGAAGACTCGCCCGCGAATACACTCTCGCCTCGCGAGAATCCAATATTGAATGCGCGCCTAATCTAACATTCGCCACGCGAATTATTTCTCGCCCCGCGAGCGGGAAAGATTCAGAATCCTTATTTAAAGGCTGTTTCGAGAGGAGTTTTAGGAGAGCTTTGGATCCAGATCCGAATCCTAGTTTTTTCCACTGTAGAGTAGCGTTTAGGCCAGATTTCTTTTCTCTTTGGAGCTGCGTCTCCCTTTTTCTTTTTCTTATTTTGATATGGAGATTATGTCCGATTGTTTGTCTATGAGCATGAGGAACTAATCCTCTCGTCTGAGGGAGCAATGAAACCGCCCATGGCGGTGTAGATTCGATGTGATGTATGTCTTTCTCCCTTGTCTCAATTTATGTTTTCCAATTCTGATTTGCTTGCGTTGATCATATGTGTTGCGTGATTGACTAGTTAAACGTGTTGAGACTGAGAGGCGATTCGCGTTTTAGAACTTGAATTGGGATCACTAATCGAATATTACACGAGAGTGGGTAGGAGATTAGTGCAACCTTATAGGGAACAAGAATTAATAGAATTCGAGATTAGGATTATGAGACCTAGTAAGTAATTAATCCAATCATCGAATACGTCCTATTGAGCACGAAAGTGGATATAGGAGAATTTGGGGGTCCCGGTTGACATCGTAATTGAACTTAGGGAGGAATTCATCATCACTTGGGTATGCATGTTGGGTAGGTGGATTTGTGACCTTGGACATTTTAATTTCAGATTTTTAGTTAATTATTTTATTAGATTTGTTAATTTAGATTTCAATCTTATTTTCTCTTCAATCTCAACCACTTTCTGTAACTTGACCAAACGTATCGGATTTCCCGTGGATTAGTCGAATTGGTAGTCCAATCCCTGAGTTCGACCTCGGTAATTACTTACCGTGTTTATTTTATTACTTGCGACGACCCGGTACACTTGCCGGTGAATTCATCAAGTTTTTGGCGCCGTTGCCGGGGATTGACACAACCAATTTTCCTAATTTTAGGGAATTTGATTATTTGGTTAAGTTATTTTTATTTTTATTTTTATTTTTACTTATTTTTAATTTTATTTACTATTATATCTCTCTCTACTTCTTTGATTCCACTTTGTCTTGCCTTGTTTTGTATGCGAGGTACACGAAGGAATGCTTCCGGGTTGCGAATATTGTAATGGAGACCATGACACTTGGAGCTGTCCTTTCTACTACTCTCAAGAATATGTGGACTCATGCCATAATTTCTATGACAGCGTGCCCCAGGACAACTATCAGAGTTCGAATCAGTATTGGGGTTATATGAGTAGAGACCATCCGGATTTCACTTGGAGTAATGATGGCGGTGGTCTAGCCTGGCAGCCACAACCTCAACAAAATTGGCAACAACAACCTCAACAGAATTGGCAGCCACAACCTTGGGAGTTGGCTCTTGAGAGGACAAATGCGGCAATTGATAAGATGGCCCAACAGCAACAAACTTGGGAGTTACGTCTTGAGAGGGTAAATGCAGCATTTGAGAAGGCGAATCCGACAGTAGAGAAGTTGGGTCAGCTCGTAGAACAACAAAATGAGCATCTCACAGGCACTTTCCCATGTGATACCAAGAACAACCCTAAGGACCAATGCGAAGCCATAACAACTAGAAGCGATAGGGTGTGGGAATCTGACTGGGATGCAACTAGTTCTCAGGAAGTTGAGGAAGAACTACCACATGTTGAAGAAGAGCAACCCGAGGATCAAGAGGAGTTGATAAGTGACATGGCCCCGGAACAACCACATGTTGAGGAAGAGCAACCTGAGGAAGAGGAATTGACAAGTAACAAGGCACCAGAGCAAGGGAGTAGAGAACAAAATGCAAATAAGGTGGGAGAGGAGTTCACCATGCCTGCCAAGCAACCTGAAATTATTGCATTAGATAACTATGTTGGCTTGCATGCATGTGTGGACACCGATAAGTTAGACCCTCCAACTTGTCTGGCACACTTCCTCGTGAAAACACCATTTGACCCGAGAGGAAGTGAGTTCATAATTGAAGAGGTCAATGGAGTTTTCACACACGGGCTTGGTGGAAGTATGGATAGAGTCGTATTGCTCCTGCGAGGGCCACTTCACAAACCATGGGATCCGGGTGGAAGATCTCACATGATGAGTGTCTCTTGGCCCTTGTCTCACAGGCTATGGGATCCAGGTGGATGCTTCTTAATAAGTCAAGCTCGGGACGTTAAACAAGCGCTACTTGGGAGGCAACCTAAGCTAGGTATCCTTTATTTTTAGTTCTATCATTTTCATTTAAAAAAAAAAGAAAAAAAAAAGCTTGATTCGCCACGCGAATCCACATTGGCCGCGCGAGACAGAAGCCCTGAATCTCTGGGGTTGCTCACTTTTCTGTATCGCGTCGCGAGGTATACTGTCGCCTCGCGATTCTGGGCATCATCATCTGTTGGAATTCCAGATTCGCCTCGCGAGATACTACTCGCCTCGCTATTCTGGAAAGTGTGGAAACGGTGTTTCCAGATTCGCCTCGCAAGTGATCTCTCGCCTCGCGAATCTGCAATTAAGGTTTTAATTCGCAGGAGTTCTTCCAGGATGCTACGCAACAGAAGGGAGACCATGAGACCAATTGGATGAGGAGGCAACCATGGAAACTTGATCAGGGAGTATCCTCTCCTCTCCTCTCCTCACTTTTGTTTTGTTTTTGTTTTTGCTTTTGTTTGTCACTCTTGAATAATTTGAGAAGATCAAGAGTTTTTGTATGAATGTTGTGTCGGCAAGCTTGTTGGAATTTAATTAAATTGAGCATAGATTGATTGCATGAATTATATTGACCATCGATGATTTCCCCCTAGGATCTGCAAATAGAAAGTTGATCCCCACTTGAAAAATTGAAAAATTGAAAACTGAACTTTGAGAATTTTATTGTGATTACTTGATTTATGATAAGTTTGGGGTGAGGGGGTGCACACACTAGGAATTGTATCTCGGTCAAACAATTTGCAAAATGTCCAGGTGAGGATTTGAGCCTCAAACTCTGTTTTTGAATGTGTGAATCACTGTTAAGTTGCACTTTCCCGAATTTGCTTGAATCTCTATATGGTTTGCATGTTTATGTGTTGCATCAAATGATTTAGGCAATTTTCTTTGAATAACTACTTGGCCTAAAAAGGACCATCCCTAATGCATGTTCCCTAGTTAGCCACATTGAGCCTAATTGACCTATTGTTTCTTGATGACCCTATATTACAAGCCAAAATCTGAAAAACCATGTTAACCCAATCTTAGGATTAGGAGAGCATGGAAGCGTAGCAAGAGAATGGTTGTGAGGAACTAAGTTTGGGGTGGCTACAAGGTGATGTGTCATATTGGGGGTGAGAAAAAGAAAAATAAAGGTTGATGAAAAAAAAAAAATTGCCAAAAGAAAAGGGGCAAAACAGAAAAAAAAAAAATAGCAAGGAAAAGGTTATAGTCACCCGAGGCAAAAAGAAAAATGGAAAAAGGAATTTGAGTGGAATATGTGTCAAATGCTCATGCTCTCTTAGTTCCTAGGGACTTAAGCCGAGTATCCTTGAATATCCTACCCTCAGCCAGGCCCCATTTCAACCTTTAAAAGACCTTCTGATGTTGCATGCATGTTTTCGTGGGAACCATTTTTGAGATGAAAATCAAATTCATGGGAAGTGCCCTTGATATGTGAAATTGAGGGAAAAGTTGATAGCCTAGACGAATTTGAGCGAATGAGTGAATTTTTACATACCCTTGTGAGGAAGGCAATTGTTTGAAATTGGTGATCTTCCTTTTGTGTGTGACCCTGATCCTCAACTTAGATTAATGATTGCATGAATGATGAAGTTCTCAATTGTTTAAAGTAAATGAATGTGGGGATTACGTTGATGTAGAGGGGAAATCATTGGAGAAAAACTGTTTTGTTATGATTGCATGAAATTTGTGCGAAATCGATTGATTCCTTTAGGCTTGCCAAGTCTTGAGTCCTTTTTGAGTTTTAGCTTGCTTGGGGACAAGCAAGGTTTAAGTTTGGGGTGTTTTGATGAGCCTTCGGCTTATCTAGTTTTATAACTAGATGGACTGTGGTTTTTGTGCAAATTATTCGAGTTCAATCTCGTTATCGCCCAAATTTGGCCTTATTTTATTCCTAAGTAGACTTTTACTCGTTCTAGGTATTTTTAGTAGTTTTTAGTCTATTTTGAATAGAATTACGCTTTTTGTGTCTTTTTATTGTTTCAGGTTAGAAGTGAAGCTCCGGGAGTCAAGGAAAGTCAAGAAGCAGAGGAAAAAGCACTTCTGGAGATGCTCACCTCGCGAGTGGATGCTCGCCTTGCGAGCCTGAACATCAGATAAAGCAGGAACAATCATCACTCTGGCTCGCCCCGCGAACCGTATGCTCGCCTCGCGAATCATGAAGACCTGGAAGTCAGAGACCATCACGGCCTAGCCGTGATGAAGGTCACAGCCTAGAATTGAAGTCTCGCCCCGCGAAAAGAATCTCGCCCCGCGAGAGTTTGAAGACCCTGGAAGACAGAGACCATCACGGCCTAGCCGTGATGAAGGTCACGGCTGTGACAGATTGAAATTGGAAGACTCGCCCCGCGAATACACTCTCGCCTCGCGAGAATCCAAAATTGAATGCGCGCCAAAACTAAAATTCGCCTCGCGAATGATTGCTCGCCCCGCGAGCGGGAAAGATTCAGAATCCTTATTTAAAGGCTGTTTCAGAGGAGTTTTAGGAGAGCTTTGGATCCAGATCCGAATCCTAGTTTTTTCCACTGTAGAGTAGCGTTTAGGCCAGATTTCTTTTCTCTTTGGAGCTGCGTCTCCCTTTTTCTTTTTCTTATTTTGATATGGAGATTATGTCCGATTGTTTGTCTATGAGCATGAGGAACTAATCCCCTCGTCTGAGGGAGCAATGAAACCGCCCATGGCGGTGTAGATTCGATGTGATGTATGTCTTTCTCCCTTGTCTCAATTTATGTTTTCCAATTCTGATTTGCTTGCGTTGATCATATGTGTTGCGTGATTGACTAGTTAAACGTGTTGAGGCTGAGAGGCGATTCGCGTTTTAGAACTTGAATTGGGATCACTAATCGAATATTACACGAGAGTGGGTAGGAGATTAGTGCAACCTTATAGGGAACAAGAATTAATAGAATTCGAGATTAGGATTATGAGACCTAGTAAGTAATTAATCCAATCATCGAATACGTCCTATTGAGCACGAAAGTGGATATAGGAGAATTTGGGGGTCCCGGTTGACATCGTAATTGAACTTAGGGAGGAATTCATCATCACTTGGGTATGCATGTTGGGTAGGTGGATTTGTGACCTTGGACATTTTAATTTCAGATTTTTAGTTAATTATTTTATTAGATTTGTTAATTTAGATTTCAATCTTATTTTCTCTTCAATCTCAACCACTTTCTGTAACTTGACCAAACGTATCGGATTTCCCGTGGATTAGTCGAATTGGTAGCCCAATCCCTGAGTTCGACCTCGGTAATTACTTACCGTGTTTATTTTATTACTTGCGATGACCCGGTACACTTGCCGGTGAATTCATCAGAGTCTCAGTTTCTCTAGTGGACGAGAGTCTCGGTTACTCTACTGGACGAGAGTCTCAGTTACTCTAGTGGACGAGAGTCTCAGTTACTACTGGACGAAAGTCTCAATTACTCTGGTAGACGCGAGTCTCAGTTACTCTGGTGGACGAGAGTCTCAGTTACTCTGGTGGACGAGAGTCTCAGTTACTCTGGTGGACGAGAGTCTCTTGCCTCGTCATTGGATGGATACATTCTGACCTTAATGGACAAGCTCCTTATGCCACGCCATTGGATGAGCCATTCCGACTTTAATGGACGAGCTCCAATTGCCACGTCATTTGACGGACCATTCTGATACCTTAGTGGATGCGCTATTCTGATACTTTATTGGACGTGCTGTTCTGATACTTTAATGGACGAGCTCCAAGTGCCACGTCATTGGACGAGCCATTCTGATACCTTAGTGGACGCGCTATTCTGATACTTTATTGGACGCGTTGTTCTGATACTTTAATGGACGAGCTCCAAGTGCCATGTCATTGGACGAGCCATTCTGATACCGTAGTGGATGCGCTATTCTGATACTTTGATGGACGCGCTATTCTGATACTTTAATGGACGAGCTCCAAGTGCCACTTCAGTGGATGCTGGCTTTCACTTGCGTTTTGGACGTGCGCTTCAAACACTTGCGATGGACGTGAGCCTCAATCACTACAGTGTTGGACGGATGATTCTCTTATTTAATCTGCAAACTCGATAGATAGGTTAGCAACCAATATGAAGGTTAATTAAATCATTAACCAATGTTTAGTTTTCAGCAAAACTTAGGGAAATGTACATCATACATTTTAGAGACTTAACAATCTCCCCCTTTTTGATGATGACAAACATTGAGATGATTTAATGAACCTCATAAAATATCAACAAAGAAAATAGCATATATCAGATAGGTTGAAATTTTCTTAAGCGGACAGGTTATATCATATTCATTCTCCCATTCTTATTTCTATCACAAATATCAATTTCTTCTTATTTCTATCACAAATCTCAATTTCTCCTATTCTCCCCCTTTTGTTAACATCAAAAAGAGTTATCAAATTTTATTTATGTAACGTGTTAAGAAAATCATAGTAATGCAGCAAGCATATTAGACATACTCCACTTAAACTATTGTATCATTACTCCCCCTGAACTAATGCTTAGTTGAAAGAACATGTATATAGGAGTAATGACAGATTTAGCATAGACAACTTAACAATTCAGACATGTCATTCAACAATGCAATGCATGTTTAGATTATCTCTAATAAATAAAAACCTTTCTTCTGCGAGGGGTTTAGTGAAAATATCATCCCATTGATTTTCAGTTTTAATAAACTTAATATCAAAGATGCCTTTCTGAACGTAATCCCTAATGAAATGATGTTTGATTTCAATATGCTTAGCCTTAGAATGCTGAATTGGATTTTTAGTTAAGCATATAGCACTGGAATTATCACACCATACAGAAAAATTATGTTCATAAATAGAGTAATCCTCAAGTTGATGTTTTACCCATAAGAGTTGAGAGCAGCAACTAGCAGCAGAGATGTATTCTGCTTCAGCAGTAGACAAGGCAATGGTTGTCTGCCTCTTGCTTGACCATGAGACTAAACTTGCTCCAATGAAGTGACATCCTCCACTGGTACTTTTTCTTTCTATTCTGCCTTCAGCAAAGTCGGCATCACAATATCCCACTAACATGTATTCTTTTGATCTTAAATACAGCAAACCAAGATTAGTAGTTTCAAGCAAATATCTAAATATTCTTTTTACAGCCTTAAAATGAGATTATGTAGGATCAGATTGGAATCTAGCACACATACAGACACTAAATTGAATGTCAGGTCTGCTTGAAGTTAAGTACAGTAGAGAGCCAATCATACCTCTGTAGACAGTTTGATCTACCTTTTTACCTTCATCATCTTTGCTTAGTTTTGCATTGGGTTGCATAGGGGTTTTCATGAGCTTTGCATTTTCCATTTTGTATTTGTTGAGTATCTCCTTGGTATATTTTTGTTGATGAATGTAAATTCCATCACTTGTCTGCTTGATTTGTAATCAAAGGAAGAACTTTAATTCTCCCATCATGCTCATCTCAAATTCAAATTGCATTAGATTTGAAAATTCCTTGCACAGCTTTTCATTAGTTGCTCCAAAAATAATATCATCAACATATATTTGAACTATAATAAAGTTCTCTTTAGAGCATTTTTTGAACAGAGTAGTGTCTACTTGTCCTCTAGTAAAACCATTATGCATGAGAAAAGAACTGAGTCTATCAATATCCTCAAAACTAGGGGGTTGTTTAACATACACTTCTTCTTCAATTATACCATTTAGAAAAGCACTTTTTACATCAATTTGAAACAGGGTAATTTGGTGTTGTGCAGCATATGACATTAAGATACGTATGGCTTCTATTCTAGCTACAGGTGCAAAGGTTTCATTATAATCAATACCTTCTTGTTGGTTATAGCCTTGATCTACTAACCTTGCTTTATTTCTGACAACTTTACCATCTTCATCTAATTTGTTTCTGAAGACCCATCTTGTTCTAATAACTGACTTGTTTTTAGGCTTAGATACAAGAGTCCAGACATCATTTCTGGTGAACTGGTTAAGTTCTTCTTGCATAGCAAGAATCCAGCTTTCATCCTCAAGAACTTCTTCAATGCGTTTAGGTTCCAAATCTGAAATAAAGGTCACATTGCTTGATTCTCTTAATGTGGATATGGTTCTTACTCCTTCAGAAGAATTTCCAATAATAAGATCCTTAGGATGATGAGTGTTGAACTTCCAATCCCTTTTGAGATCATCATGAAGATCTTGACTTGTCTGCTGACTCGTCTGCTCCACTTGTCTTTCAGCCTCAGGCACAGGTTCTGTTTTGGTTAGATCGGGTTGTTGACTTTCTGACTTGTTTATATCAAGACCTGCAAGATCATCTTCTAGATCTGATAGTTCTTTATCAGTCTTTAATCCATCATTGAATTTAACATGAACAGATTCTTCAATAATACAAGTTCTTGAATTGTATACTTTAAAAGCCTTAGACTTTTCAGAATATCCTACGAAAATACCTTTATCTACCTTAGAATCAAGCTTTCCAAGATTATATTTGGTATTCAGAATAAAACATTCACATCCAAAAGCATGAAAATAAGATATGATGGGGCTTTTTCCTTTCCACAATTCATAAGGAGTCCTTTTTAGAAAAGGCCTAATAAGTATTTTTTTTTTGTACATAACAAGTAGTGTTTACAGCTTCTGCCCAGAAGTACTTAGGGAGATTATTTTCATTGAGCATAGATCTAGCCATCTCTTGCAGAGATCTGTTCTTTCTCCCAACCACTCCATTTTGCTATGGAGATCTAAGTGCAGAGAAATTGTGAGAGATTCCATTCTCCTCACAGAACTGTCTAAACTGCTCATTTTCAAATTCTCCCCCATGATCACTTCTAAGGGTAGAAATACAGAAACCCTGCTCATTTTGTACTCTTTGGCAGAATATTGAGAAAGCCTTAAAAGACTCATCCTTGTGTGTTAGGAAGAGTACCCTTGTGTATCTAGAATAGTCATCAACTATGACAAATCCATATTTTCTTCCAGCCAGGCTGGCAACACTAACTGGTCCAAACAGATCCATATGTAACAACTGAAGAGGTCTAGAGGTTGATATTTGGTTTTTAGATTTGAAACTTGATTTTATCTGTTTACCTCTCTGACATGCATCACATAAGACATCTTTCTTAAAACTAATATTAGGTAATCCTCTCACGAGATTATTCTTTTTTAATTCAGAAATTAGTTTCATACTAGCATGTCCTAGTTTCTTATGCCATAACCATCTCTCATCCTATTGAGACATTAGACAGGTTACACTTTGATCTGAGAGATCAGACAGTTCAATCTTATAAAGATTTTGTTGCCTTTTAGCTGAGAAGAAGGTTTTGCCACTACAGTCTTTAACTATACATACATCCTTGGTAAAGGAAACATCAAAACCACTATCACATAATTGACTTATGCTAAGCAAATTGTGTCTTATTCCTTTAACCATAAGAACATTAGATATAGAGGGAAGAGGGGGTTTACCACCAGTAGTACCAATTCCTATAACTTTCCCTTTCTGATTTCCTCCGAAGGCAACGTGTCCTCCTTTATTAAGTTGGAGGTCTAGGAACATAGACCTTTCTCCTGTCATATGACGCGAGCAGCCACTGTCCAGGTACCAACAGTGGTGTTTTCTTTGTCCTGTTGAGGACATCTGCAACAAAAATTATTTGATCTTTAGGTACCCATATTTTTCTGGGTCCTTTTATGTTAGTTCTAGGAGTCTGTGAAGACTTCCTTCTCTTCTTATGGATACACTTAGACATAACATGCCCAGTTTTTCCACAGAAGTTACAAATAGGTGTTGATTTGGTTACAGTTGACTTAACAGATACTGTAGGAACTTTAGTTGATACTTTATGAGGTGTCTGATGGACATATCCAATACCTTCTTTGTTAAGAGAGTGCTTTTGAATGCCAAGTAGCTTAGTCAGACTGTCTCTACAATTAACAAATTTGGCAAGATCAGAAGTGAGCTCTTCCACTTTCTGTTGAAGTTTTTCAACTTCTTCAGATGGTGATGTTTCACTTAAGATCTTAGCTTCATTAGACTTTTCAGTCTTCAGCTCACTGTTCTCTTTAGCCAGCTTCTCACACTCTTGATATTTTTGTTTGTGCTCACTGGTGAGCTTTACATACTCTCTCTTGAGGGATTTTAAGGCTTTAGATAAGCTGTTGGATTCCTCCAACAACTCCTCATAGGCATCAAGTAATTCCTCATAGTCAGGATGTACCTCATCATCAGAGTCTGAGTCAGTGTTGGCCATCAAACATAGATTGGCTTCTTCCTCTGTTTCTTCATCAGAAGATGTTGACTCCAGATCCTCCCAAGTAGCCATCATTCCTTTCTTCTTCTTCTTGAATAATTTCTTAAAAGGGGCCTTCTTGAGTTGAAGACATTCAGCCTTGAAGTGACCGGGCTTCTTGCACTCATAGCAAACAATTGGACTTTTGTCTGTTGAGGTGGATTCTTTGAAGTTCTTGTCCTTGTTAAACCTTCTGAATGGCCTATCCCTCTTGAACTTCTTTTTTTTGTAGGAGAAGCTTTATCTTCCTGGTCAGGAGAGACAACTCTTCATCACTCTCAGAATCCTCGAGTTCTGATAGGTCAGCATCACTGGATGACCCATCTGCCTTCAGAGCCTTGGAAACTTTTGCTGACTTTTGATCAGCTTTCAGAGCAATTGACTTGCCCTTCTTTGGTTCAACTTCATCTCCAAGTTCTTTCTTATGAACAGTGAGTGTTCCGAGAAGTTAATCCATAATCAAGATAGTGAGATCCTTGGCTTGGGAGATAGCAGTGACCAAAGGTCTCCACTGTTTAGGTAGACTTCTCAGAATCTTTCCAACCTTCTCAGCATTGGTATAGACTTTGCCAAGAGATTTCAAACTGTTGATTACAGTTTGGAATCTTCCTATCATCTGAGCAACAGACTCACCTTCCTCCATGATGAACAGTTCATACTTTCTGACAAGTATGACAATCTTTGATTCTTTGACTTTAGCTGTTCCTTCATGAGTGACAGCCAAAGTGTCCCATGTTTCCTTCGCAGAGTCACAAGCACAAACCTTCTCAAACTCCTCCGGACTGAGAGCACAGATGATGTTATATCTGCTTTTGTGGTTAAGCTCCCATTTTGTCTTTTCAGCACCAGTCCACTGAGCTTTTGGTTTGTCAGTGTTATCATCATTTTTGGGAATGAATGGACCATCTGTGATGACATCCCAAAGATCAGAGTTTGTGGATAGAATAAACCACTGAAATCTATCTTTCCAGTAGTTGTAATTTTCTCCATTGAAGTAAGGAGGTCTAGTTAGGGAGGCTCCTTCAGTCTGATGACTTCCACTTGTACTAGCTCCAGCCGTCATGTCTATTCTTCAGGACCTTTTACCTCTACACTGTTAGATGCTCAACCCAAAGGCTGAGCTCTGATACCAACTGAAATAGACAACTATAAACGCAAGAAGGGGGTTGAATTGTGTTTATCAGAATTTAAGCAAAGTTGAAATCTTTTCGCAAACAAAAAGGATAGATTTGGACGAGTGGAAGAATAAAGGATGGACGGGTGACTTTTGCAAGCACACCACTTGATAGACGTAAGAAAACTAAGGCAATTAAATAGTTTAAGGGAAGAGAGGTTGACATGGTTATTTATCCTGGTTCACTCTTCAAAACAAAGAACTACCTCCAGTCATTGGCAGCACCAAGATTTATCCACTATAACTGATAAGGTTACAGACTCAAGTATTATTTGCACACCTAGCCTCTTCAGGCTCAAGAGAAGTATTATTTTCAGACCTAGCCTCTTCAGGCTCAAGACAAGTATTATTTTCACACCTAGCCTCTTCAGGCTCACTCTAGTTTGTTTTGAGAGATTGGGTTTGTAATAAATACAATTTCTCATTGACAGATCTTCCACTAACACTCAGAGAGTGGTTTAAATGTAAGGCTTAGGAAAGTCTGTGTAATAACTTCAAAATGATTGAAGAATACAGAATAAAAGAATGAAGAAATTAATGCAGAGTAATGGTGTTTTAATGCAATGTGTATTCTCTTGTTCTTCATCTTCAATGACTTCTGTATTTATGGTCTTCAAGCATTTAGGATCCGTTAGAGACATCTCCTCAGATGTTGGCTTCAAGCAGAACTTCATTAATTGCAATAGAGTCGTTCTAGGCAGTCATTAATGCAATAGAGTCATTCTGGGCAGCCATTAATGCAATAGAGTCGTTGGTTGTACTCTAACATGAAGGATCATGGCTTTATTCATCGTGCTACAGCCATATCAAAGTTGTGTAGAAAGCTTTTTGTACTTTATTGAGTACACTTCCCTTTTTGTGTAAGGACCAGAGGTACTAGGGAATAAAGCACGTTGGAAGCATTCTTTAACTGGTCTTTGGTTCTGATTATTGATCCGCTGTCGCACACGGGTCAAAAACGAGTGTTTGGAAGAAATACTGTAGTTAGGGAACGACAACTCGAGTATCGTCTCTCAAGGACTCTTGGATTATTATTAACCTACAAATCGATTTTTTTTTTTGGGGGGGGTGGATTAGAATTAAGATTCGATTAAGAAAACAGTGCAATTAAGTGATTATCAATAAGCTAGAATGATTAATCTACTGTTTCGGTTTCCCAACTATCATTGATTCAAATAATTCCCATGCCCTAAGAGGATTCTAATCCCTTTTCGATTGTAGCAACAATTAAACAAGAGCAATTGACACTACGAGATATATGTTCCTAATTTCCGAATTAAGCAGACGGATTGAAGCTCTCGTGAATTAAGCAAACACGATCAAATACACGCGAATTAAGCAAACGCGATCAAGGTATAGGAACATAGAATCATCAAAATTAATCAATACTTGTTCTATATAACTTGAATTAAGCAAACAAGGCATATAGCATAATATTGAAAGAGATGAGCAATTTGATTGAGAATTATGGAACCTCAAGTGTCGGCGGAAACCGATTACAACAGACTAATCCCTGGTGATTAGTTCTCCATCACAAACGTAATAAAAACTTCTGAAAATAATTCATAAAATAGTGAAAACTGTCTCCTTTTCTGTCTGCCCTGGTGCCTTCTTATAGATCAGGATTCGCGTCAAGGCCGTGACGTGTTCTGCCAAGGGCGCGCATTCAAATTCTAGTCTGTCACGGCCGTGATCAATTCTGTCCATGGGTGCTGATATGTCACGGCCATGACCTCCATCACGGTTAGGCCGTGATGCTCTCTAATCTTTAGGGTCTTCTCATCACGCCCGTGATGGGTATCACGGCTGGGCCGTGATGCTTTCTGGTCTTCATGGGTAGCTCATCACGGCCGTGACCAATGTCATGGCCTGGGCGTGATGGCTTCTGCTTTAAGTGTCCTTCTCGTTTTGCTCTTCTCATTAACCTGAAAATATGAAATAGCAGTAAATTCTTTATTTGACTCAAAATTAACTAAAATATCCTAAAACTACTTAAGAGACTCAAAATGTTGCTAGAGGACAATTAAATCCAAATTTGGGTAAAAACGAGATTAAACTCGAATAATTAGTACAAAAACCATGGTCTTACTAGTTATAAAACTAGACGAGCCAGAGGCTTATCAATTATCCAAGGTTGTTTGAGAGAGTAGCTTCTGACTTTTCTTGATAATCGTGAAACTGAGTAGGAGAGAAGGCTTCAAGTCTCTTTTTGGTTCTTGAACTAAGATTCTGAAAATCCTTAAAGAATTCGCGTTCATAAGATAAGTGCTTCCATCTTGAAAATAATCACGTCTATCTAGTCATTTGAGTTTTCATTCGGGCTAGTAGCTGAGCTCCATATTAAGGACTCAGCAAGTCCAAAGACTAGTGGACGAGCGCTTCTGTTACTTTTAGTGGACGAGCACTTCTGTTACTCTAGTGGACGAGAGCTTCTGTTACTCTGGTGGACAAGAGCCTTTGTTACTTTAGTGGACGAGAGTCTCAATTACTCTAGTGGACGAGAGTCTCAGTTACTCTAGTGGGCGAGAGTCTCAGTTACTCTACTGGACGAGAGTCTCAGTTACTCTAGTGGACGAGAGTCTCAGTTACTCTAGTGGATGAGAGTCTCAGTTACTATCGTGGACGAGAGTCTCAGTTACTCTGGTGGACGAGAGTCTCTTGCCACGTCATTGGACGGATACGTTCTGACCTTAATGGATGAGCTCCTTATGCCACGTCATTGGACGAGCCATTCTGACCTTAATGGACGAGCTCCAATTGCCACATCATTGGACGGACCATTCTGATACCTTAGTGGATGCGCTATTCTGATACTTTATTGGACGCGCTGTTCTGATACTTTAATGGACGAGCTCCAAGTGCCACGTCATTGGACAGGCCATTATGATACCTTAGTGGACGCGCTATTCTGATACTTTATTGGATGCGCTGTTCTGATACTTTAATGGACAAGATCCAAGTGCCACGTCATTGGACGAGCCATTCTGATACCTTAGTGGACGCGCTATTCTGATACTTTGATGGACACGCTATTCTGATACTTTAATGGACGAGCTCCAAGTGCCACTTCAATGGACGCTAGCTTTCACCTGCGTTTTGGACGTGCGCTTCAAACATTTGCGATGGATGTGAGCCTCAATCACTACAGTGTCGGACGGATGATTCTCTTATTTAATCTGCGCACTCGATAGATAGGTTAAGAACCAATATGAAGGTTAATTAAATCATTAACCAATGTTTAGTTTTCATCAAAACTTAGGGAAATGCACATCAGACATTTTAGAGACTTAACAACTCCATCAACTGGTCATCCACGTTTACTCCAATGATACTGCTCTTCAAGAAGTAACCTTCAACCCCAAGGCTAACTCGAAGCACTTGAGGACAGCCTTCAGAACCCATACATTTTCCACCGACGCCTCCCCAACCAGCAATGAATCATCAACATACTGAAGATGCGAAACCACCACCTCTTCATCTCCAAACACAAAGCCCTTGTACAAACCCACCGAGACCGCCTTTGAGACTAATCCACTTAAACCCTCTGCCAAGATTAAGAATAAAAAAGGAGCTAGAGGGTCCCCTTGTTTGAGCCCTCTCTTCAAAATGAACTCATTAGTGGGACAGTCGTTGACTAGAACAGATGCTGAGATGGAAATTCAAACCTTTATCCATTGCGTCCATTTATCACAAAACCCGAGCCTCTTAAGCATATACTCTAGGAAAGCCCAACTAACGGAATCATATGCTTTTTCGAAATTGATATTGCAAATGAGACACTCCTTTTTCCTCTTCGCATAATTGATGATCTCATTAATCACCACAACCCCGTATAGGATTTCTCTATTCGAAAGGAAAGCCGACTGCATTCTGGAAATCACCTTCAGGAGGGCTCATTTCAGTCTCTTGGACAACACTTTAGCCAGAATTTTGTACAAACTTCCTACCAACGAAATTGGACAAAAATCATTGATTGAATGGGCAGAGTCTGTCTTTGGTATTAAAGCAATGACAGAACTTAGTGAACCTTTTGGTAACTTTGCATTTGCGTGGAACTCTTTGACAAAACAACAAACCTCCACCTTAAAAATATCCCAAAATGTCTTCAAAAACCTGAAATTGAACCCGTCCGGTCCGGGGCTTTTATCCCCATCACAATCCCAAACCGCTGCCTTTATTTCTTCATCAGTGAATTAATTGTTATAAGTTTCAAATTATCACCATCACTGAGCCGACTGAACTGCATTACATCTAGTGTTGGTCTTTCCCACGAAGATTCTGAGAACTGCTTGGTGAAATGATCAAGTATTTCCTGTCTGATTGTTTCATTTTACACATGTCAGCCCCTACCTGTTTGTAGTGCCTGAATGTTATTTGCCCTTCTTCTTGCGTTAATGCATGCGTGGAAGTAGCCGGAGTTCTCGTCCCCCTCCCTCACCTATCTTGATCTTGATTTTTGCACAAGAAAATTTTCCTTCATTGAAACTTTCTCCCACAATTCTGTAAACAAGCTCTTCCTTCTACAGATTTCCGCATCATCCAGGGCCACGGTTTCTGCCTTAATGTCCAGCAATCGAATTTCATCCCCCTAGACTTGACATCTTGTTGTCTAAATTTCCATACTCCTCCTTATTCCATCTAACAAGTAAGCTCTTTAACCTTTTCAGCTTTTCTTTCAACTTGAAGGCAGCCCAACCCTCCACTATAGTATCTTCCCAAAACACCTGAACCATCTCACTGAAACCTCTCCGTTGTAACCAGCAATTATTGAAGCGAAATGACTTCGGTGTCCAGTGTGAACACCTATTTTTGTCCATCTTTTATTATAACATAACACTTCAAGGAGACTAATAATAATAAAAAGAAAAAATGAAGAAAGTAGGGGACTCATAGCTAATTTACTGTTAGTCCCGTCCATCATATGGGACTTGCTGTCGGACGGAGAAGCCTCGTCCATCTCATTTGTACTTGCTGTTGGACGGGGAAGCCCCGTCCATCACATTTGTACTTGCTGTGGACGGGGAAGCCCCGTCCATCACGTTTGTACTTGCTGTGGACGGGGAAGCCCCGTCCATCACATTTGCACTTGCTGTTGGACGGGGAAGTCCCGTCCATCACATTTGTACTTACTATGGACGGGGAAGTCCCGTCCATCACATGGGATTGACTGTTGGACGGGGAAATCCCGTCCATCACATTTGTACTTACTATGGACGGGGAAGTCCCGTCTATCACATGGGACCTACTGTTAGACAAGGACGTCCCGTCCATCACATTTTCACTTGCTGTTGGATGGGGAAGTCCCGTCCATCACATTTGTACTTGCTGTGGACGGGGAAGCCCCGTCCATCACATGGGATTTACTGTTAGACGGGGAAGTCCCGTCCATCACATTTGTACTTGCTGTGGACGGGGAGGCCCCGTCCATCACATGGGACTTGCTGTTGGACGAGGAAGTCCCGTCCATCACACTGCTTTTGCCACATGGACGGGGCGGCCCCATCCAGCCCACTGCATTTGCTGTTGGACGGGGTAATCCCGTCCATTGCTTTGCACTTGCTGATGGACGGGGTGGTCCGATCCATTACTTTGCACTTGCTGATGGACGGGGTGGTCCCGTCCATTGCTTTGCACTTGCTGTTGGCCCCGTCCAATCCACTGCATTGCTAGTGGACGGGGTGGTCCCGTTCAGTCATTACACATGCTGGGGGACGGGGTGGTCCCATCCAATCCTGTCCCTTTTATTTCTGTTGGACGAGGTGGTCCGTCCAGTGTATATCTACTTTTGCAAATCTAAGTTCCTGTTGGGACGAAGAGATTTCGTCCACTGCAATTTTATTTTTAGGCTGAAGTCTAAAGAATAAAGAAAGAAGAAGGAGAAGATAAGGAAGAAAGGACAAATAAAACAACGAGAAAAAGACAATCAACAAAAAGGAAAAGAAATTGGGTTATGTCTCCCACCTACTTTACATATCAGATACGACCCCTTGCACCTCCTCTGCCCATTGGTCCTTCTTCTTCCTCATATCCTCCCTCGTTCTAACCTAGCAGCCCTACTCCTAACCATAAAAAGCCATCATACACATCAGACAAAACCCCCCATCTCCTTCCCTTTTCAAACACGCAACCTTCACGATAAATCACCTCTTTTTTGCTACTCACGCCACCCCATTTGGACACACGCTATTTCTGCTTAGAACCCCCCTTGCACCTCCTCTACCCATTGGTCCTTCTTCTTCCTCATCTCCTCCCTCGTTCTAACCTAGCAGCCCTACTCCTAACCCTAAAAAGCCATCATAATCATCAGACAAAACCCCCCATCTCCTTATCTTTTCAAGCGTACAACCCTCACATCAAATCACCTCCTTTTCACTGCTCACGCCGCCCCCATCTGAACACGCGCCATTGCTGCTCAGAACCGCCCAAGCCTTGGACTTCGTACAAACCGACCTTGAAGCCAATGGAGAAGAAGCAAGAAGCGCTCTCCTCCGTCTATAAAGGGAGGGGGGAGAAGACATTTCAAAAGGAGGGAGAACATTTTTCTTAAGAGGAAACGAAAAATCAGAGAGGAGATAGAGAGGAAAGATACAAATAAAAGAGAAAAAGAGAGAGAGATTTTTATCTAACGTTTTATTTGGGAGGAAGAGAGAATAGAGATATGAGTTTCCTTTTTCTCTTCCCTGTTATTAGAGTAGTTAAGAAGGAAGAGCTGAAGGGGTCAGCAAGATTGAATGTAAATCTTGAAACCTTACCACTGGGAGTAAACAAAATCATTCTTATTCTGCTCCCATTTGGATATCTTTGCTCTTTTCGTTGATATTATTAATAAATTTCTCTTGACATTCTTATTTCTCTATGCTTATTTGTGTTTGCAGGTTTTTCTTGCCTTCTCTTTTTATTTTTACTTTTAAGTGTTACAGGTTTGTATGCCCCCTTCACACACATCACTATCACATATTACACACACACTTAGCTCTATACCCGAGTGATCCGCTGTCGCACACGGGTCAAAAAGAACGAGTGGTTTAAAAACTGCAGTTAGGGCACGACAACTCGAGTATCGTATCTCAAGGACTCTTAGATTGTTATTAACCTCTGAATCAATTTGGGGGGGGGGGGGGGGGTTTATATTCAGCGAGAGAAAAATTAATTAAGAAAAACAGTGCGATTAGTTGATTATCAATAAGTTGAAACGATTAATCTGCTGTTTCGGTTTCCCAACTATCATTGATTCACATAAATTCCAAGCCCTAAGCGGATTCTAATCCCTTTTCGATTGTAGCGGCAGTTAGACAAGCGCAATCGACACTACGAGATACATGTTCCTATTTCCGAATTAAACAAACGGAATGAAGCGCTCGTGAATTAAGCAAACACGATCAACACACGCGAATTAAGCAAACGCAATCAAGGTATAGGAACATGGAATCATCGAAATAAATCAATACTTATCCTATACAACCTGAATTAAGCAAACAAGGCATACGGCATAGTATTGAAACAGACAAGCAAATTGATCGGGAATTATGGAACCTCAAGTGTTGGCGGAAACCGATTACAACAGACTAATCCCTGGTGATTAGTTCTCCATCACAAAATATGATACAAACCCTTGAAAAGTATTGTAAAACAGTGAAAATTGGATGTCATTTGCGTCTGCCGTGGTGCCTTTTATAAATCAGGATTCGCGTCACGGCCGTGATGGCCATCACGGCCAGGCCGTGACGCATTCTGCCAAGGGTGCACATTCAAATTCCAGTCTGTCACGGCCGTGATGCTTTCTGACTTTGGGTGCTGATCTGTCACGGTCGTGACCTCCATCACAGCTGGGCTGTGATCAATTCTGTTCTTCAGGGTTCTCTCATCACGCCCGTGATGGGTATCACGGCTGGGCCGTGATGCTTTGACTTCCAGGGTCTTCTTATAACGCCCGTGATGGTCATCTCGGCTGGGCCGTGATGCTCTCTGATCTTCATGGGTGGCTCATCACGGCCGTGACCAGTGTCACGGCCTGGCCGTGATGGCTTCTGCTTCAAGAGTCCTTCCCTTTTTGCTCTTCTTATTAACCTGAAAACATGAAATATCAGTAAATGCTTTATTTGACTCAAAATTAACTAAAATGTCCTAAACTACTTAAGAAACTCAAAATTTTGCTTGAGGACAATTAAATCCAAATTTGGGCGAAAACGAGATTAAACTCGAGTAATTAGTGCAAAAGCCATGGTCTTACTAGTTATAAAACTAGTCGAGCCAGAGGCTTATCACCGAGCTTGCTCAAAAACCCAAGGATTAGGCGGTGCTCTGATATTGTTATTGAAGAGGTATGGTACCTCCCTGATACTTGTCAGTTCACCACTCAGATTGTACATGAGATCATGGAATAGTCATATTAAGAGGGTTTATCCCTACTTGTGGCTAGATTCAAGAATCATATCCTTATGAGGGTAATCTGGGGACCATGACTTTTAGAGATCTAGACCCGTCCCAACTTTCACTAATAGAGCAGACCTAGTGGCTAACCTGTTTAGAGTCCTACTCTTAGGGCATGTCCATCCTTAGGTTTTACCTGGCTTAGGGCAAAAAGGGGCGTACTTTTCTTTCCTCTCTCTATCATCATAAGCATAATTTGTCATGCATGCTCATCGTGTATATTCACAAAACTAGGGGCATCACATTGCTGCCCCAAACCTGAATGACATATTCAAATATTATTGCACACCTAATAGGCGTTATGTCATAATGAAGGTAATACACACCCATCAGGGTTTTCAACCCCATTGGGTCCATGCAACATGAATCATGCAAGATATATTTGTTTCACTATACTCATTTTTTTGTTGTGTCTCTTTGTTGGACGATTTTGGTATTCACCTTATAGGAAGAACATGGAAAAGTTTAGTTCAGAGAAGAATACTAGCAATGTGAGTTGTTCCCAAAAAAATATCAAGATCGATGTGACACTCAATGACGTGAAGAGATTATGTGAACTCAGCCAGCAAATGCCAGAAAAAGCACGCTCAGACTTTGTCAGTAAATATGGTAGAATATTGGACCTGTTGCGTGTTCCAGTGGAAGCTCCTGCTCTGAGTGCATTGGCCCAATATTGGAACTCAACTTTGAGATGTTTTGAATTGCCCAACTTGGACATCACTCCAACCATGGAAGAGTATGCTTATATGATAAGACTGTCAATTCAAAAGAAGACTCACTTCTACATGTATTATGGCCAACATGTAACAGATCTGAAAATAGCAAGTCTATTGGAGCTTCAACTGGAACAGATAGAGAAAACGGAAAAAGGAACCACCAAAGGGTTGAAGAGGCGATTTTTGGAAGTGTATCTCAACAAGATGGGACAACAACAACGATGGGTTACTTTCAACAAAGTACTAGCCCTCATGATATATGGGTTGGTGCTCTTTCCTTTTGTACTAGATATGATTGATAAGTCGGCCATGGATGTTTTCTATAGGGTCGAAGAATATGGTGTAAACCCGATCCCTGCTATCTTAGATGAAACCTTCCTCTCCCTACAGGTTTGTCATCAGAATCAACAAGGGAAATTGCGATGTTGTGCGTCAATATTGTATGTCTGGATCATGACTCACTTGTACGCACGTGATAAAATTGGTAGGACAGATGACCCGCTGAAAGGATTCACTCGCATGAGACTAAAGCCACATAAGCTATATGAGTGGAAACAAGAGTTTGATCAGATCGACTCGCAGTCATTTAGTTGGATGTGTCCATGGTATAATGGAGATTCAGTTGTATTCAACTGTGGAAGTTTGTCAAATGTTCCATTGATGGGTCCTAGAGGTTGTGTATCATACTCACCAACTTTGGTAATGCGTCAACTCAAGTGGACACATGATGAACCCCCCAAAGAGTTGCTCGATGGGATATTCTTCCTATACCGAGAAGGTGAAGGCATCAAGAGTCAAACGATAGCAGTAAGGTCAACATGGAATGATATTCATATAAAAGGACCGGAGGAATTAGGAAGGCGAGTCATAGCTCACACAAAAAGATATGAAGTATGGAGAAAAGCAAGAAGAGGTTTTCCTCCAAGACCTGCATCCCCTCTCCATAAGGAAAATAACCCTCTAACCAAAGATCAAATGTTGAAAGAGATCGAAGTTTTAAAAGCTCAAATGAGGATTTTTTATGAGAAAGACCACGCTGCCGAAGTAACCATTATCACGCTCCGAAGACAAGTGCAGAAGATGAGTTTACAAATTGAGCATTTGAAGGATGAGTGCGCTGATGGCCATGAAGCCCCGAATTGGGTAAAAAGGGCAAGAAAAGACAAAGAAAAAGAAATTCAGGAGCTTCTAGCAAAAACAGGATGTCAAGAGAAGATGCTTGTCAAACTTCAGAAAAGGAATGAAGAGCTCGAGACAAATATAGGGGTTCACATTGAAACAATACATGTACTAGAAGAGAGGGTTGAATCCCTGCGTGAATCCTTGGCCCAAACAGAAGTGTACTCTGACCGAGGATGGGGCGAAGCAGTCAAGTATCGCGAGCTATTAGCAGAAGCCAACATGAGAGAAAATTGGCTCAGAAACAAGATAAAAGACTCTGAAAAGATTGAAGCTCAACGTCACGCGGAATGGGTAAAAGGATGGAAATTAGTGGTGAAGGATGTAATGGATGAAAAGGAAACATGGAAGAGAAAATACGAGGATGTGATGGATAAGCTTCAATATCACGCTTCCCAGCTGGTGGAACGGTTTGAAGAGGCATCCGTCCACATTCGTAAGAACCATTTCCTTCAGCTATCACCGAAGGTGATCGAGTTCTTCAATCATTTTGGGAAACTTGCCAGAGGATTCAGGAAAAAGAAGATGAGGCTCTTAACATAGAACTTTGTAGACCTCGAAGAAAGATGGAAACCATCAATGTGCTTCTTTGATCAAAGACTCATGATTTGTATCGAAATATTTATAATGAAATGGAAGTCTTCATCCATGACTGTCGAGCATTTTTTAGATGATATCTATCGAGGAGTGCATTCTCCCCTAGATACGTCATCAACTATATTTTTACCCTAAAAACGACATGTTTTCTGTGTAAAAATAAGGACGTTGCTAGTACGGGTGTGGTCTATCGAGGAGTAGATTCTCCCTTGGACTTGACACCAACTGCATTCAAACTAGAGGGAACCATACCACTAGATTTGATTGCAGGATGAGTTTTCTTGCTATTGGTGTATACGATAGTCTTCCTGAGAATACCCTCACAATCGAATAAAGGATGATAACTTGCACATGCATGCATGCACACACACAAATTTTGGATTGACTAATGAGTTTTTCTTATTTTCTTCGCAGAGTCGCATCCTTCTGAGGATTCAGGAACCATTGCGCGACCTAGGAAAGATAATACCAACCAAACCCGAGTTCACGATACCAGATCTCGGACCAGGATGGCTGCCAATGCGTCTGAGGAAGGAAGAAATCTAAGTTCAGAGATAGATGATGTGAGGGGAAGAATGAGCGAGATGGCTGAAACCCAAGCAATATTAGAAGCCATATTACAATATATGAGGGAATCTCTCAGCATGCTCAGCGCGAACAGAGAGGCAATTGAACCTGGTAGGCACCGAATTTCCTCTGTGATAACACCACCGACGTTTTCAAATGTTAGCACGGGTCTCATTCAGGGAGTGTCTGGACCCGACTAGACACATCACGCGGCACCAATAACACTTCCCATTGGAGAAGGATACCCTCCTTTTGAAAATGCATATCATGAAGTCCCGGGCTACACCGCGCCAACGTGGGAGCAACCACATGTGTCTACTCATAGCCAGTCAGCGGGAGTCCAGGCTGGTAAGGATATGATGAGAGATGAATGGATGGAGAAAATGGAAGAACGGATAAAAGCAATAAAAGGCCCGAGCACCTACGGCCCTCTCCAGATAGAAGAACTCTGTCCCGCCACGGATATCGTGATCCCCAAGGATTTCAAGATCCTTGACTTCTCCAAATATGATGGGAGTGGGAACCCACAATTTCACCTCATTAGTTACGCCACCAAGATGACAATCTGGTCCAAGGATGACAAATTCCTTATCAGCTTTTTCCATGAAAGTTTGACTGGCCTCGCCTTAGAATGGTACCTTCAATTGGACCATTCCAAGATCTCGCGGTGGACGGAATTGGCTGACTTATTTATGGACCAGTACAAATTTAACCTGGATGCAGCCCCGAGTCGTGAACAATTGACTACACTGCAGAAAAGAAGTGAGGATCCCTTCAAGCAATATGCCCAAAGGTGGAGGAGTTTGGCTGCACAAGTTCAGCCCCCGTTGATCTTATCTGAAATGTGCTCATACTTTCTAGGAACCCTCGGAGCACCTTTTATAGGGGCCATGGCTGGGGCCGCCTACAAAGATTTCTCTGACTTGATCGCCACCGGTGAAAGGATTGAGTTTTTGGCAACAGATGGAAAGCTCCCCATGAATGATGGTGAAGGAAGTGCATCCCGAAAGGGATTTCAACCAAAGAATAAGGAAGTTGAGGCGAATTATGTACAACACCAACGTAATTTTAATCCTCAGTACCAAGCACCCTATAACCCTAACCAACATATCCCATACCAGACACAAACCCCGCTTTACCCATCCTCACAAACCAACACTTACCCGCAAAACCAAATCAGCAATATTCATACCCCCCAACCATATAACCTTGCCCGCCCATCATACACCCGTTATCCGTCTGCACCCCCACGAAACCGCCCAAACTATCCTCCGCCTCGCCCAAACTTCCCAAACCAAGGACGTTTCCAAAGTCCGAATCTGCCACCCTTCCCGAAATTGTCCATCTCCAATGCGGATTTATTCCAACATTTGTTTGATCGCCACTTGATTGCGGGAAACCCTGTACGTCCCTTAGAACCACCATTTCCTGCTTGGTACAATCCAAATCAGACTTGTAAGTATCATATGGATGTCACAGGGCATTCTATTGAGGATTGCGAGGCTTTTAAGACAGCAATAAGAAAATTGATTGCTTGTGGGAGTCTAGGATTCGAAGAAGAGGTCGGGCCTAATATCATTAAGAATCCAATCCCGGATCATAATGGTGGAAATTGAGTAAACAATTTAGAGGTAACAGGGTCCCCAATAAGGAAGGTGCTGGAACTACGAGTACCAATGCAGAAGATTTTCGAAGAACTGAAGAAGGTGGGATACCACATTGTTGCACCAGTGAAGATTCCAAGATAAGAAAGGGGGCATGCCAAGGATCTAAGGTGTGACTATCATCATGGGAAAGTGGGGCACGATATCGAAACTTCTTGGGATTTCAAAGTCTAGGTTCAGAGGTTACTCACCTTGGGGGTGATTCAAGCCAGACGAGGTGCTGCAGAGGAAGTCAATGTAGTCGAAAAAGTTGTACTTCGAGTACCACCCATGAACAAACCTTCAGACCCAGAAAAAGTCATCATAAGGGTGAGCAAGCCAACTCCTTTTGCCTATGCTGATACACGTGTTGTACCATGGAATTATGAACAGAAAGTTGAACTAACTGGAGCTACGGGGGAGACCTCGAAGGCCCAAGTTACGAATATTGTGAGAATTGGAGGCATTACATGGAGTGGACGGTGCTACACCCCTACTAAAGGAAAAATGATGAAGGAAACCGAAGAAGAGAAAACTATGGATGAGAGAGAAGGGAAAGAAGAAGAAGAGTTTCTGAAGATCATGAAGCAAAGTGAATATGATGTGGTAGAACAGTTGAAGAAAACTCCGGCAAGTATATCTCTCTTGTCGCTTGTCTTGACATCAGAATTGCATCGCAAGGCATTATTGAAGGTGTTGAATGATGCGTATGTCAAACCTGACGTCACTCCGAAAAATGTGGTAAATATGGTGGACCCAATCAGGAATGTCAACATGGTTACTTTCTAGGAAGATGAAGTGGCCTCGAAATCCCGCAGTAGCACTAAAGCCTTACACATCACCCTAAAGTGTAAGAGGTTTGTGATTTCAAAGGTGCTTGTAGATGGTGGTTTGGCATTGAATGTGGTTCCAATGACCACACTCAAGCAGCTGAATATAAGCGTGGTGGATTTGACACCACAAGAAATGATTGTGCTCGCCTTTGATGGGACAGCAAGAGGAATCTTAGGAGAGATAACTCTGTCCCTTGAAATAGGGCCTAGTTCTTTCCCTGTCCTCTTTCAGGTCATGGAAATCCAATCAGCTTACACCATGCTTCTGGGGAGGCCTTGGATTCATGAAGCAGGAGTGGTTCCGTCGACTTTACATCAGTGTTTGAAGTATATCCAAGATGGATCCGTTATTACTGTCCGTGGTGAAGAGGAAATCATGCTGACAAAGCCCACCACAGATGACCTTGAAGATGGAAGATGGAAGATGACTCACTGCGTAGTTTTGAGGTATTGGAGTCAGAGAACAAGAAAAGGGAGCCCCCAATGAAGAATGTGAATGAAGTAGTAGTCCGCATCATGGAAAAGAAAGGGTATCAAAGAGGAAAAGGCCTAGGGCCTCAGCTGCAAGGGATCTCTCAGCCAATTGAAGCGGCTATGAGAGCAGGAAGACACGGATTGGGGTATCAGCCCAACCTGACAGAAGGGATGAAATTCATGACTCTTGAGAACAAGGAAGAAGAAGAGCACGAGAAAAATATCTTCCCCTTCTGACAGAGACTTTCCCAGTAGCTGTTGAAGTTATCAGTCCTACAAAGTCATTTTCCCCTCACTTAACTATCAGCACACTTGAAGAGGAGCTGGACGAGAACCATGTCATCTATCTCCCTGCTTGCAATGAAGTTCTCAACAATTGGCAATCGGAACCATCTGTTGATGTTATTTCCATAAAGTAATTATCTTATTATACAAATTATGAACTGATGTTTACTTTCTTTGAGCGATGAATGAAAATGTAACACTCTGTCTGGTGTTTTCCTTTTGGTTCCATCGTTTCTTTTCTCTCTCTTTCATTTATTTGTTTTGTCTAAGCTTTTTTGTCATAAATGAGATCCTTGCCTATACTTCTCCTATTCCTGACTTTTTCTTCCAGGAATACTTCTTCCACTAAAGATTTACCTCGGGAAAGGAACTTTGAAAACTCATTTATCGATTCCCTCGCGGCCGCTGATGAATATGACCTTGAATCCGATGAGGAAGAAGAAGACATTGAAGGATTCATAAAAGCGATGAAACAGTCAGAGGAAGGGATGAGCTCGAATGATGAGGTTGCAGAAGTGATCAATATGGGAACCGAGGAAGACAAGAAGGAGTTGAAAATAGTGGATAACCCAGAGCGAGAAGAAATGGTTGCACTATTCAAAGAGTATCTGAATGTTTTTGCATGGTCCTACAGAGATATGCCAAGTTTAGATCCTGAGATAGCATCACATAAAATTCCCTTATACACAGATGTGGCTCCAAAGAAGCAAAAATTAAAGAGAATGCACCCTTAGATGTCGCTAAAGATCAAGGAAGAAATGACCAAGCAGTTGGAGGCTGGCTTTCTGGAAGTAGCTAGACACCCGGAATGGGAAGCTAATATTGTTCCAGTACCAAAGAAGGATGGAGGGGTCAGAATGTGCGTGGACTACCGAGACCTGAATAAAGCCAGTCCAAAGGATGATTTCCCCCTACCTCATATTGATGTCCTTGTAGACAGTACAGCCAGAAGTCATAGGTTTTCTTTCATGGACGGGTATTCTGGGTACAATCTGATCCTCATGGACAATAACGATAAAGAAAAGACAACTTTTATCACCCCTTGGGGAACTTTTTGTTACAAAGTGATGCCTTTTGGATTAAAAAATGCTGGGGCCACTTACCAACGTGCTATGGTAGCATTGTTCCATGATATGGTGCATAAGGAGGTAGAGGTATATGTTGATGATATAGTGGCTAAGTCCAAGGAAGGAGAAAGTCATGTGGCAGTTTTGATAAAGTTGTTCGAGTGGCTAAGAAAGTACAAGTTGCGCCTCAACCCTGCAAAATGTACTTTCGGTGCATCCGCAGGGAATTTACTTGGCTCTGTTGTCAGTAGAGAAGGAATAAAAGTGGACCCTAACAAGGTGGAAGCAATACGTGACATGCCAGCACCTAAGAGCGAGCGAGAAGTAAGAGGTTTTCTTGGAAGATTGAACTATATTGCGTGCTTCATTGCAAATCTGACTAGCACATGCGAGCCAATCTTCAAACTCCTCAGGAAGAATAATCCAGGAAGATGGGATGATGACTGTCAAGAAGCCTTTGATAAAATAAAGGCATATCTACTGAATCCCCCAGTGTTAGTACCACCTACCCAAGGTCGTCCATTATTACTCTATCTCACCATACTGCCAACCTCAATGGGGGCAATGCTGGGACAACAAGATGAATATGGCAGGAAGGAGCAGGCAATTTACTATCTGAGTAAGAAGTTTAATGCCTGTGAGGCTCGTTATACGACAATCGAGAAGGCTTGTTGCTCACTAGTATGGACCTCCAGAAAACTCAGACAGTACATGTTATATCACATCACTTGGCTAATTTCTCGAATGGATCCTTTAAAGGATATCTTCGAAAGTCCTCATATCTCCTTAAGGGTTTCGAAGTGGCAAGTGATATTGTCAGAATTTGACATCAAATATGTAAGTCAAAAGTCCATCAAAGGAAGTGTGATTGTTGACCATTTAGCAGAGAATCCTCTTGAGGATGGGTGGCCTGTCAATTCCGAGTTCCTAGATGGAGAAATAATGTCCCTCGAGGAAGATGAGGAACAGGAAGATGTGTGGAAAATGTATTTTGATGGAGCAGTCAATATGCATGGCAGCGGTATAGGGGCAGTGGTTATCTCACCAAATGGGAAGCAATACCCGATGGCCGTAAAACTGAAATTCGAATGTACAAATAATATTGCAGAATACGAGGCATGTGATGGCGGATTGCAAATGGCACTTAAACTGGGTATAAGTCAGCTGAAAGTCTTCGGGGATTCTGCTTTAATCATTTACCAAGTCAATGGTGAATGGCAGACCAAGGACTCCAAGTTGATTCCGTATCAGAAATACTTGTCTCAATTGATTGCAAAGTTTGACGAGCTTACTTTCTCGTATTTAAGTCGAGACAAGAATCGATTTGCTGATGCTTTAGCCACACTAGCTGCCATGACCAAGCTGGATATCCATATCAATGTCCAACCCATCCAAATTAGAGTGCAAGATGAACCGGCGTACTGTGCTCATGTGGAAGGAGAACCTGATGGTAAGCCTTGGTATCATGATATCAAGTGATATATTTAGACCAAGGAATACCCGGTAGAGGTGAGCGAAGTAAATAAAAAGACCATCCGAAGACTGGCTATGGCCTTTTTCTTAAACAAGGAAGTCTTGTACAAAAGAGGATATGATGGTACCCTACTCAGATGTGTGGATGCTCGCGAAGCTAAATGGATCATGATCGAAGTTCATGAAGGAATTTGTGGGACTCATGACAATGGTCACATGATGGCTAGGAAGATCTTGAGAAGTGGCTATTATTGGTCTACTATGGAGTCAGATTGTATGGAGCATGTTCGTAAATGCCAAAAATGTCAGATGTATGCAGACCGGGTTAATGCACCTGCATTTCCACTGCACAGTTTAGCATCCCCATGGCCTTTTTCGATGTGGGGAATAGATGTCATTGGTCCCATTAATCCCAAGGCTTCCCATGGTCATCGTTTCATTTTGGTGGCGATAGACTATTTCACTAAATGGGTAGAAGCTGCTTCATATGCCAGCATAACTCAAAGAGTGTTTCTCAAATTCCTCAAGAAGGACATCGTCTGTAGACATGGGATCCCAGAGAGGATAATCACAGATAATGCTGCTAATCTTAATGGTACCGAGATTCAAAAGTTTTGCGATGGTTTGAAAGTCAAACACCACAATTCGACTCCTTATAGACCTCAAATGAATGGTGTAGTTGAAGCAGCAAACAAAAATGTCAAGAAGATCGTTGCCAATATGGTTGTAAACTATAAGGACTGGCACGAAATGCTGTCATATGCTCTACATGCTTATCGGACTAATGTACTATCGAGCACTGGGGCAACCCCTTTCTCTCTGGTGTACGGGATGGAGGCCGTCTCACCCATCGAAGTAGAACTTCCTTCGCTATGAGTCTTGATGGAAGCAGATTTAGAAGAATCTGAGTGGGTGAAAACTCGATATGAGCGTTTGAACATGATAGAAGAGAAAAGACTGACAGCTATCTGTCACGGGAAATTGTATCAAAGAATAATGGCAAGAGCTTTCAATAAAAAGGTTCGTCCTAGAAAATTCTGCGTGGGAGACCTGGTTTTAAAGAAAATCCTCCCTAGTCAGGAGGATGCCCGAGGAAAATGGGCACCAAATTATGAAGGTCCTTATATTGTCAAACAAGCATTCTCAGGAGGAGCTTTGATTCTACAAAACATGGATGGAGAAGAGTTACCAAGGCCAGTAAACTCTGACACTGTGAAAAAGTTCTATGCTTGAAGGCTCGCTAGGTTGAAAACCCAAAAGGGCATCCTAGGCAAAAGTTAGGGCAAAAGAACGATGAAATCCAAATAAAATAAAAGGCCCGCTAGGTTGAAAACCCGAAAGGGCGGCCTAGGCAAAAGTTAGGGCAAGGCCCGCTAGGTTGAAAACCCGAAAGGGCAAAATTTAGGGCAAGGCCCGCTAGGTTGAAAACCCGAAAGGGCAACCTAGGTAAAAGTTAGGGCAAATGCAGCCTAGGAGAAGGATGTGGTCCAACATTTCTGCAAGCACTCACCATACTGGGGCCATTTGTCCAACTGAGTATACTGGGGCAAAATTGTTAAGGAATGATCGAAGAAGGTGTGTTTGAAGATTCAGAAACATAAGCCAAGATCTGTGTCATCAAAAGGCTGAGGGGAATCAATTAAATGAAAATCAAAGGACCAACACTGGGGCAAATTTTATGTGATTTTAGTAATTTCCTTTGCTTATCTTTGTTTTGTAACTTTGTTCTCATTATTGTCTCTTAACAACCTAAATTCTCATATTAAGGGATGAGGTTTTCTTCCACACTCCCCTGTCGTGTTCACTCTCATGTCTCAATAAAAGTAAATATAAGATTAATGGTATGATTTGATAACTCTAATGGTAGCACCAATGAATGGTTTAAACCAAGAGGGCTCAATACATCAGATTCAGTGGAAGAGGTAGCATGCACTGGACGACAAAAGAATGATGCAAATAAGCTTGAAAGAACAAACATAACATCCGGAGTTTATCGGATTCTTGGGTGACCAACGTTGTTAAAAGAATGAGTGATGCCTCATCCCAGAGTGACCGGTGAACAAGGGTTTGGTTGGTCGAAGTATTTTCAGGGAGCAATTGGTTCCGTTGTCCTCAAAAGGAAGGGATTCTCATTTGTTTCAGGTCACTGATAGTTTATTTTCGAGCTGAGGCTCACCGCACCTTTATTTTCGAGCTCTAAGACTCATTGCATGTTTACTTTCTGTTGGACGAGGAGGTTCCGTCCATTGCATGTTTATTTTCTGTTGGACGAGGAGGTTCTGTCTATTGCATTTAATTTTCTGTTGGACGAAGAGGTTCTGTCCACTGCATGCTTTTTTCGAGCTCTGAGGCTCACTGAATTTTTATTCTCGAGCTCTGAGGCTCACAACAAGTTTATTTTCGAGCTGAGGCTCACTGCAATTTTATTTTTTTTCAAGCTCTGAGGCTCACTGCAAGTTTATTTTCGAGCTCTGAGGCTCACTGCATTTCTTTATTCTCGAGCTCTGAGGCTCACTGCAAGTTTATTTTTGAGCTCTGAGGTTCACTGCAATTTTATTTTCGAGCTCTGAGGCTCGCTGCAAGTTTATTTTCGAGCTCTGAGGCTCATTGCAAGTTTATTTTCGAGCTCTGAGGCTCGCTGCACTTTTTATTCTCGAGCTCTCAGGTTCATTGCAAGTTTATTTTCGAGCTTTGAGGCTCGCTGCATATTTACTTTCCTGTTGGACGAGGAGGTTCCGTCCACTGCATCTTTACTTTCGAGCTCTGAGGCTCACTGCATTTCTTTATTCTCGAGCTCTGAGGCTCACTGCAAGTTTATTTTCGAGCTGAGGCTCGCTGCAAGTTTATTTTCGAGCTCTGAGGCTCATTGCAAGTTTATTTTTGAGCTCTGAGGCTCGCTGCACTTTTTATTCTAGAGCTCTGAGGCTCGTTGCAAGTTTATTTTCGATCTCTGAAGCTCGTTGCATATTTACTTTCCTGATGGACGAGTAGGTTCCGTCCACTGCGTCTTTACTTTCGAGCCCTGAGACTCACCGCAATTTCATTTCCAAACTGTAAGGTTTTCTTCTGAGCTCCTCATGCTTTTCGGACAAAATATGTGTTCATTTTCTTTACTTGTTAATTACTACAATACATGAGAAGTCATGACTAATCATGTCTTCTAGTATGCAGCAAGTAAAGAGGGGCAACTGTGAACACCCATTTTTGTTCGTCTTTTATTATAACATTACACTTCAAGAAGACTAATGATAATAAAAAGAAAAAATGAAGAAAGTAGGGGACTCATAGCTAATTTGCTGTTGGTCCCGTCCATCATATGGGACTTGCTGTCGGACGGGGAAGTCCCGTCCATCGTATTTGTACTTGCTGTTGGATGGAGAAGCCCCGTCCATCACATTTGTACTTGTTGTTGGACGGGGAAGTCCCGTCCATCACATTTGTACTTGCTATTGGACAGAGAAACCCCTTCCATCACATTTGTACTTGCTGAGGACGGGGAAGCCCCGTCCATCACATTTGCACTTGCTGTTGGACGGGGAAGTCCCGTCCATCACATTTGTACTTACTATGGACGGGGAAGTCCCGTCCATCACATGGGACTGACTGTTGGACGGAGAAGTCCCGTCCATCACATTTGTACTTACTATGGACGGGGAAGTCCCGTCCATCACATTTGTACTTGCTGTGGACGGGGAAGCCCCATCCATCACATGAGACTTATTGTTAGACGAGGAAGTCCCGTCCATTACATTTGTACTTGCTGTGGACGGGGAGGTCCCGTCCATCACATGGGACTTGCTGTTGGACGGGGAACTCCCGTCCATCACATTTACACCTGCTATGGACAGGGAAGTCCCGTCCATCACATGGGACTTGCTGTGGATGGGGAAGTCCCGTTCATCACACTGCTTTTGCCAAATGGACAGGGTGGCCCCGTCCAGTCCACTGCATTTGCTGATGGACGGGGTGGTCCCGTTCATTGCTTTGCACTTGCTGATGGACGGGGTGGTCCCGTCCATTGCTTTGCACTTGTTGTTGGCCCCGTCCAGTCCACTGCACTTGCCACTGGACGGGGTGGTCCCGTCCAGTCCTGTCCCTTTTATTTATGTTGGACGAGGTGGTTCCGTCCACTTCAATTATTTTAATTTCTGTTGGACTAGGAGGTCCGTCCAGTGTATATCTACTTTTGCATATCTCAGTTCCTGTTGGGACGAAGAGATTCCGTCCACTGCAATTTTATTTTCAGGCTGGAGGCTAAAGAATAAAGAAAGAAGAAGGAGAAGATAAGGAAGAAAGGATGAAGAAAACAAGGAGAAAAAGACAATCAACAAAAAGGAAAGGAAATTGGGTTATGTCTCCCACCTACTTTACATATCAGATAAGACCCTTTGCACCTCCTCTACCCATTGGTCCTTCTTCTTCCTTATCTCTTCCCTCGTTCTAACCTAGTAGCCCTACTCCCACTACAAAAAAAAGGTTGTTTAGCGACCGAAAATAGTGACCGAATTCTTCGGTTGCTCTTTGCGACCGAAATGGCGACCGATTGTAGGATCTACATGAAAGACTGATCAGAGATAATACTGCGACCGAAATAGCGACCGAAATAGAGCGTAGCAGGGTTATCGGTCGCTATTTCCGTCGCTAAACAAATGAACTTAAAAGTCAGAAATTTTATGTCTTCTTAGCGACCGAATTAAATGCAACGGTTAAATTTTATTTACATTTGCGACCGATATTAATTCGGTCACTAAACAGCGCGCAACAAAAATTAAAACTGCGCGTGTTAGCGACCGATTTAAAACTCCGTCGCTAAATTTATGAATTCAAATTTCAAATTAACTCATCCCGCGACCGAATTTAGCGACCATTTTTTATTTAAGTACCCGGCGACCGATTTAGCGACCGATTATTTCGGTCGCCAAATTATAAATCCCTAAAATCGTGAAATCTTTCCCTTCTTCCTCATTTCTGCCCTCTCTTCCACCCTCACCCCTTTTCTCTTCTCTCCCTCGCGTCCGCCAGTCACCGTCGCCACCACCGCACAGTGCGCACCGCCACCACCGCCATCTCCGGTAAGCCGCCGTCCTCCTCCTCCTCTTCTTCCATCTTTTCCCTCTTCCTCTCCTCTCTTCCTTTCCCCTTTTCCTGCCCTGTTTTTAATTCCCCCCCCCCCCCTCCATTTCAGTGCTCTGCTTTTAACTCCGGCCACCAACGCGCAGCCCTCCGGTCACCACGCGCAGAGCTCCTCCTACCCTCTTCTCTCCTCATTTTGTGCATTCCCTGCTCTGGCTTGAGGTAACCATGGACTCTCTATGTATCATTTTTTATTTTGCTTCATTGTTTCATTTCAAAAATTTTGTGGATTGTATGTATTTCATTGCTTGCTTTATTGCTTACTACTGAGAAGAGCTACTTGTGTATTTCATGTGAGTTGTGAGTTGTGATGATCATTTGTTTTCATGTGTCATTATTTAATCACTCCTATTAGGATTAGGAAGCTCTCATAGAGAAAGCACGAGAAATCTGTTTTTGTAACTTTTTTTGAATGCATTGAAATATCAAAAGTCAAGACTCGTGGAGATTAGAATTGATGTTTACTTGAGCCACTGAATGCCATTGCTGCCTGTGAGACTGTAAAACATAAACAGGTTTTGGTTTTTTGTTGATTATTGACGTACCAATTTAACGGGAAAATTTAATCTGAGAACCCTTCTGGTTTACTTCTTGTTGAATTAGTCGTGGAAATTACCTTCCATTTCAAAGATCTTAGTCTTTGATTTAGATTCGATTCTCGCTTTGTGAAATGCATCTAAATTGGTTAGTGAGGATGTGTGCTATGGATTTTCAATTTGTTTTGTGCTAGGTGTCTAAAATTTCAAACATGGATAGTTCATGGCTATAGTTCAAACAAATGACCAATACTGAGGCAGTTGTTTGAAGACCATTCTAGTTTAACATGTCCAAGAACAAGATTGTCCCCTGTGTTAATGATGTGTTTTCTATTAAATATGGAACTTGTAATTTCTGGTCTGTTTATCTTTCCATATCTTGGCTGAATTTATGTCTTTGACGGTTGTTCATTGTTCTCATTATATTGCCTCGTGGAATATCTCACAACAGATATGATCTATAGCCTCCGTGATGCAAATTGTTTACTTCTTGTGAATAATTTCATATTGTATTGTACGTGTATGCATTCTGGTTGTATTGTATTTTGATTCGTTTGGAATCCATGAATTTGTTGGTTCTTGTCTGAATCTGTTTCAAAAATTTCAAAAGAGGGTTTTAGGGATTTCAAGTTCTTGTTCACTTCTTTGTAAACAAAAAAATATTCTTTGTTGGAGTATGAAATGATCTAAAAACATTATTGTAGCCTGTAATTCCAAGAGAGCTTTTCACTCATTTTGAATCGGATTCATTTGGTAATTCTACTTATCTCTTTTATGTTTGATGGTGTAAATTTATTGAAGGCTGGTACTTATATCCGAGCATGTTCACATTAGAAAGCAGCTCTGTACACAATATTATCAAAGCAACTCTGGTTTTCTACTCATTTGTTTCACTAGGAAATGGAGCTTTCCAGAAATAGTTGTTGATGACCATCCTTACTAGGTTATCTAGGCACTTTCGGTAGGAAAAGTCCTCTCTATGACCATCCTTCAAAACGACGTAAAAGCATCTGCTTTCCTGAAAACTACTATGTTTGCTAATCTGTAACGTTACATGTGAAGTTGCATTTCTTTGTTCTATTTTAACATGCTAGTATGCTACATGGATCTTTCCATCTTTTCTTATTATCACTTGATGAAGTTTAGACATATGACTTGTTTTCCTTATCGTTTTATCAGAAAATGGATCCGACTAAATGTTTTGAGACAACCATCCATATAGACCAGGTACAGTATCTCATCAACTTAAGAATAACGATCGGATTCACGTAATGATGGTTAAGGCATAAACTAATCATTTACTAAATTGTTCTTGTGTATTTACTGGATTTGATTTCAATCCCGCGATCATTCTACCATCGTTGGGGACAACAAATACCGCGTGTTGTGACTATTGAAGACAAAAGCGGAAATCTGTTCAATGGGAATATAGTAATCCATGAGGATCGCCCATATTTTGCAACAGATACAAATGGTATCAGGGAGTTGTATTTGTTGTCCACTGGTGCATTGGCAAAGTTTAAGTACCTTGGGGGTTCTCGCTTCTACATGTTCATCCCTTTGGAAGATTGATGAGTTTTGATATTTTGATTAGTACTTATTGACTGTGGTGTATTTTTATGTTTTGATCGTTAATTAGTACTTATTAAACTTTTTTTTATAAACCATTATTAAACTTGCGTTAATTAATGTATATGTTTTCTTGATCATATTGACTGTGGTGTTTTGGATCATTAGTACATCATATTTACGTTTTCTTTTTATTTTAAAAAAATATTGGTGTATTTTGTTTATATCAGAAATTAAAAATCAATGGGGTAATAGTTGAAAAACAATATTTGGTCGACAGGATTAAGTTACAGGAAAATTAAAAAAAAAAAAGAAAATACAAATTTGCGACCGAAATAGCGACCGAATATCGGTCACCAAATTAGGCGAGCTGGGCATGCGACCAACTATACGGCGACCGAAATATATAATTTTGCGACCGAAATATCGGTGCCGAGATCTCTGACGAAAATATAAGTTCGGTCGCTAAATTTTTAGCGACCAGGGTTTCTGCTACCCCCTTATTTCGGTCGCTAATTCGATCGCTATACAGTATAGCAACCGAATTATCAAGTTTAGCGACCGAAATATTCGGTCGCTAAATAGGTTTTTGTTTGTAGTGTCCTAACCCTAAAAAGCCATCATACACATCAGACAAAACCCTCCATCTCCTTCTCTTTTCAAACACGCAACCTTCATGATAAATCACCTCCTTTATGCTACTCACGCCGCCCCATCTGGACACACGCTATTTCTGCTCAGAACCCCCTTGCACCTCCTCTACCCATTGGTCCTTCTTCTTCCTCATCTCCTCCCTCGTTCTAACCTAGCAGCCCTACTCCTAACCCTAAAAAGCCATCATACACATCAGACAAAACCCCCCATCTCCTTCTCTTTTCAAGAGTGCAACCCTCACATCAAATCACCCCCTTTTCACTGCTCACGCCGCCCCCATCTGAACACACGCCATTGCTGCTCAGAACCGCCCAAGCCTTGGACTTCGTACAAACCGACCTTGAAGCCAATTGAGAAGAAGCAAGAAGCCCTCTCCTCCGTTGTGAACACCTAATTTTGTCCGGATATTTTATCCTTTTAATTAATATTTACAAAATTAAAAATGGAAAATAAAAATAAAATAAAAAATAATACATCTGAAAGTCAAATAAAAAAAAGAAAAGAAGATTTCTTGAGTCCTCCATGTCAGTGTGCAATGTCCAATAGCTCTTATCACCAATACCCTGCTTTTTCTTCAATTTTGGTCATTCCCCCTCAGCCTTCCTCTTAACCCAACATACTCCCAAGCCTTCTTGAATGAAGCAACACTCAGATGGGGGCTGCTCAAGAGCCAGGTGCAATCACAAAATCTCCCCCAAAGCTCAAGTAATCAATCTCCATTTTTAGTTAATTTTCAGAACTTGGGGAAAAGCATCTGCCTAGATCAGAGGAAGAAGAAACATAAATGGGAATGGAAAGGGACCTGAGCATGGTAACCTCTGCAACACTCAAGCTTGCAAGGTCCCAATGACATTGAGAAGAGTTCATCTTCTTCTATAAAAAGGACCCAACAGAGACAACAGGGACAGAGGGAGAAAAATCGGAAAGAGGGGGAAAAACACACAAAAAAACCTGAAGGAGGGAGACAGCAAAAAAAATACTCTGATACCAAGAGGAAAAGATCGAAAAAAAAAACATCTTTCTTTCCTTCTTTCGTTCTCTGTTTCTCCCTGCATCATCTCCTTCCTCTCATTCTTCATCTTCTTCAACGGAACCTGCAACAACAAAACAAAAAAACCGAAAAGAGCCACACCCAAACCAGAACCACTTCACATCTCCTTCCTCCTTCACTCAACCGCACGCCACCGTCCCCGGGTGGACTTCCCCCCGTGCGGCGCAGGGGAAGACGCCGCACCACACGGATCGAGGCCACCACACCGGATCCGTCCTCCTCGTGTCATCCTCGCCGCCACAAGCTCCGCCCCTGTCCACGCCAGGTTCCGCCACCCACCGCTCCAGATCCGGCCAGAACCACGAGCCGCCGCTGGCTAGGCTGCCTCCACGCCGCGCTCCTCCTCGCCTGTCGTAGATCCGTGCCGCGCCCGTCCGCCCGCACCATCCCTTCATCGCCCGCGACGCTGCTTCGTGTTGGGTACTCTGGTTCGAGATGGCCATTAATCTTCATTTTTGCTTGTCTCGCTTGATCTTCATTTCATTTTGTCTGTGTTTATTTCATGTTGCATGATGGGCTTGGGGAGGGCACATATCTCGCTGCAACGTGGGCCTTGAAACATTGTTTTGTTTGGATGCTATTCTGTGTTGTGTGTTTACTACTAGTCCAAAAATCTCTTTTAAAAAAATATTTCAATCATTGTTTTAAATAAAAATTCTACTCAAAAATTTTGAAATAAAAGTTTCTTTGGAGTTTACGTAATAATCTACGACATTGATGTATGATTTTCTCATCCTCAAGTGTCGTATGAATTGTAAGGGTTCATCGTATAGCTCCGCTATCTTTAATCCTGTGCAAAGGTGAATTCTTTTTTGTATAAAATAATAAATGCTTTCAATTTACTCCTTTCTATCAAAATTTTATTCAAAAATAAAAAATAAAAATCTCTTTTTAATTCACGCAACAATCTAAATCGAAAAATAATTGTGGGATTGCTTTGTGAGAGGTTTCACACTCAATTCCTTAGGTGCGAGATAGCTCTGTGGACGTATTTGTCATGTTTTACCTCGTTTAGGAGTTTTTGACATAAAAAATATTAAATAAATAAAAAACGAAAATACATAAAAACCTTTTAAAATAAAATCAAAACAAAATCAAATCTTTTTATCAAAAATTAAAACCAACCAATCAAATTTTTCAAAAGAACTACGTGGCTTTGAGTTTCCCATCGCACCCGGAATACGTAGGAGCAAGATAAATCATCTTGTCGGGCCAAAACTAAATTTTCCTTTTTTTTATCTCCTTTTTATATTAAAATAATTAATCAAAAAATTAAAATTTTCTATTTTTAGGGATGCTCTATGGACACGGTGCCATGTTCAGTCCCTTAGATTTGAGGTTCCCCTGTGGACTCATGTGCCATGTTCAACCTCATTTAGTTTTTATAAACAATAATTTTAAAAAAACGTAAAAAATTAATAAAATATTTAAAATATTAAAAATAAAAGAATAATTCTTTCTTGTAAATAATTTTTGGGGTAAAATAAATATTTAAGAGGTTATTAAAATGATTTTTGCACAATTAACTTGAGGTACCGTTTTTAAACGGGCGACGTAGGGTGCTAATACCTTCCCTACTCGTAACCGACTCCCGAACTCATCTCTCTCTTTTTTAGACCAGTTTTCCTTAAAATAAATGGTTTTCCCAATGTTTTTCCCAAATAAAATATTGGTGGCGACTCCTCTGTTTTTTATCCATCTTTCTGCGGCCCCCGGACGGGACGGTCGCGACAGCTGGCGACTCCACTGGGGAAGGCTTTGAGAGTCAGGCCTATCATAGTTGGTTGTGCAAATTTTATTTTATTTTATTTTATTTTATTTTTTATTTTTTTTTTCTTTCCTCTTCTTTTAAAAAAAAATGGTTTTTTTTTTTTTTTTTTTTAATGCTTCCATAACTGCTTTTGTATATTCTTGCAACCTTAGGGTAGAGAACTTTTGTATTTGTGTTGTTTGTTCCCTTTTGCAGGCTTGGGGTAGTTTTATTTTAGTAGGTTTTTGTGAAGGTTTGTGTGCTCCCATCACACACATCACTATCACAACTTGCACACACTTTTGGCTCTATACCCGAGCTTGCTCAAAACTCAAGGATTAGGCGGTGTCTCGACATTGTCATTGAAGAGGTCTCGTACCTCCCTGACATTTGTTGATTCACCACTCAGGTTGTACCCGATATCATGGGATGGTCATATTGAGAGGGTTTATCCCTACTTGTGACTAGATTCATGAATCGGATCCTTATCTTTCGAGATAGGGGCAATCTGGGAACCATGGCTTTTAGAAGTCTAGACCCTACCTAATTTTCACTGATAGAGCAAACTTAGTAGCCAACCTATTTAGAGTCATTACCTCAGGTTTTTCCAACCCTAAGTTTTACCCAATTTAGGACAAAGGGAGCATACTTTTTCTCTCTCTCCATTTTTTTGGCATCATAAACATAAATTGTCATGCACATACATATTTATTATGAAGTTTAAAAAAAAAAAAAAAAAAAAAAGGAAAAGGGGGCGACACATCGTCGCTCCAAGCCCGAATGACATGTTCGAATATTATTGCACTTCTAATAAGCGGCGTGTCATAGTGAAGGTAGTGCATTGACAGCATACCCGACATAGGGTTCCCAACCCTACTGGGGTTCATGCAACATGAAGCATGTAGGGCATTTTTTCGTGTGTTTTATTTCTAATTTTTTCTTTATTTGTGTTTCTTGACAGGAAGACCTTAGTATTAATCTTATAGCAAAGAATGGAAGGAACAAGCGTCGGAAAGAGTACTAGCAATGCAAGCAGTTCCAAGAAGAGCATCAAGATCGACGTGACACTCAATGATGTTCAGAGCTTATGGGAAATTAGTCAACAAATGTCAGAAAAGGCACGTTCGAACTTTAACAACAAGTATGGGAGGATACTAGATCTATTACGTATTCCGGTGGATGCCCCCGCTCTAAGTGCATTCGCTCAGTATTGGAACTCAACTTTGAGATGTTTTGAATTGCCTGACCTAGATGTAACTCCCACCATAGAGGAGTATGCTTACATGCTGAGACTGCCTATCCAAAAGGAATCACGTGTCTATTTGTGGCAGATGGGAAGATAGCAAGTCTGTTGGAACTTAAACCGGAACAATTGGATAAAGTGGAAAAAGGAAACACTACGGGCTTGAAGAGGCGATTCTTGGAAGGTTATCTTAGGGAGTTGGCTCAACAACAACGATGGGTTCTTTTTAATAGGTTGTTGGCTCTCCTCATCTACGGACTGGTGCTTTTTCCCTTTATTCCGGATGTGATTGATCGATCAGCCATGGACGTCTTCTACAGAGTTGAGGAATATGGGGTGAATTTAGTCCCTGCTATCCTAGCTGAGACTTTTCTCTCACTACAAGTTTGTCATCAGAATCAACAAGGAAAGTTGCGGTGCTGTGCACCAATGTTATATGTTTGGATTATGACTCACTTGTATGCTGGAAACAAAATTGATAGAACGGATGACCCGTTGAAAGGATTCATTCGCATGCCGCTAAAGTCACGCAAACTATATGAATGGAAACAAGAGTTTGATCAGGTCGACTCACGTTCATTTAGATGGATGTGCCCATGGTACAATGGGGATTCCGTTATATTCGGTTGTGGAGGTTTCTCGAATGTCCCATTGATGGGACCCAGGAGGATGTGTGTCATATTCACCAGCTCTAGTAATGTGCCAACTCGGTGGGACACAAGATGAACCCCAAAAAGAGCTGCTTGGGTGGAGCATATTTCCTATATCAAGAATGTGAAAGCATCAAGAGTCGACAATGGCAATAAGGTCAACATGGAACAATATTCACATAAAAGGGCGTGATGAGTTAGGAAGGCGGATCATAGCTCGAACAAAAAGATATGAAGCATGGAGAGAGGCAAGAAGGGGGTGTCCTTCAAAACCGAACCCCCACCCAAGGTCCGAAAACAATCCTCTTCTGAGAAGATCAAATGCTGGAAAAAATTGAAATTCTAAAAGCTCAGATGGGGGTTTTGGATGAAAAGAACCAAGTTGCAGAAGTAACTATCATCAAGCTCCAAAGCCAGGTGCAAAAACTGAATTTACAGATCGAGAATTTGAGAAGTGAATGTGCCGATTCCTACGAAGCCCCAAGTCGCATGAAAAGGGCAAGAAAAGAGAAAGAAGCAGTGATCCAAGAGTTGCAAGCAAAGGTGGAGTGTCAAGAAAACACGCTAGTCAGAATTCTAAAGAAGAAAGAAGAGCTTGAGTGGGACGTAGGGGTTCATGTTGAAACAATACAGATACTAAAGGAGAGAGTTGGATCTCTACAAGAATCCTTGGCCCGCATCGAACTTTACTCGATCGAGGATGGAACGAAGCTGCCAGATATCGTCAATTATTAATAGAAGCTAATGAAAGGGAAAATTGGCTCAGGGACCAAAATGCAAGAAAATGAAAGAGGAGAAGCTCAACGTCACGCGAGAATGGGTAAAGGGATGGAAATTGGTTGTAAGGGATGTGATCTATGAAAGGGAAGCATGGAGAAGAAAATATGAAGACATGATTGGTAGAATTCAATATCATACTTCCCAGTTGGTGGATCGATTTGAAGAAGTATCAATTCAGGTCTACAAGAACCCTTTCCTCCAAATACCACCGGAGGTGACCGAGTTCTTCAAGCATTTTGGGAAGCTCGCAAAGGGATTCAGGGAAAAAGAAGATGAAGCTCTTGGCATAGTATTTTGAGGTCCCCAAAGATGGGTTAGAAATATGAAAACTCTCGATGTATTGTTTTTCTAGTTGACCAAAGACTCATGTTTGTATTGCAACATCCATCCAATGAAATAGAAGTTTTCATCAATTTTTTGTGGAATGCTCTCTCTTTTCCAGATGATATCTGTCGAGGAGTGAATTCTCCCTTAGATACTTCATCAACTATATTTTTACCCTAAAAACGATGTGTTTTCCGCGTAAAAATATGGGTATCATCAAACAATGACATTGCTAGTACAAGATGTGGTCTATCGAGGAGTGAATTCTCCCTTGGACTCGACATCAACTGCAGTCAAGCTAGAGAGAATTATACCACTAGATTTGATTGCGGGATGAGTATTCTTGCTATAAGTATATGCGACTGGCCTTCCTATCAAAAATGAAGTTTAATTAGTTTATGCTCTTTCTTTTGATTTTATTCATTTATTCTTTCTTTTATTAAATAAAAACAGTGTGGTTTTTTGAACAATTGCTCCAAGACACCCTTATCGCACTCGATCACGAGGCAAGAGCCATGGCGGATGAACTAGAAGAAGTTCAAGTGATCGGGGATGAAGTCGAGTCAAATCAAAGATCGAGATGGCTAAGATGATGGAGATCCTACAAGAAATGCAAAAGGAGAAGAACACAGAGGAGAACCCTCCAGCCTCGAACGAAGGACAGCCAGCCACACCTCTCATCCCGCCTGCGGTTTTCTCGGATTCCTATTCAAGGCTTCAACCAACCAGGGGCCATGATGCCTCTCAACCCAACTCATTTTCCATTTGACTCGAACAATCCCCCATACGGTTTGCCTCGTGGGTTTGTACCACCAACAGCCCCTCACCACAAGATGGTATTCGAACTCCGAACACATCACTCAAGCACAAATCCCCACCAATACCGCCGAAATACCGCAAGCACGAATGTCAACTCTGAGATGGTAACACCCCGATAGTGACACCTCATCTGTCAATCCAAGGCCCCCACAATACACCCTACATTATGGACCCCGAGGGGCTCAAATGATGCCAAACTTTGGTTCCTCCTCCATGCCATATTCATTTCCCCATAATATGTACTGAGAAGCTCCAGTGAATCGGTCGGGGGAGATTCCCGATCTAAAGAAAAGCTGGAAGTACTAGAGGAAAGATTGCGGGCCATTGAAGGGGTAAATAGTTATGGTCTTGGGATGCCTCGTAACTCGTCCTGTGCCAAATGTTGTAATTCCGCCAAATTTAAGGTGCCTGATTTTGACAAATACCGGGAACCACTTGTCCCAAGAACCATTTGACCATGTATGTTAGGAAGATGGCGTCACATGCCCGAGATGATAAACTCTTGATTCACTTCTTCCAAGACAGCTTTGACCGGGCAGCTTCAAATTGGTATATGCATCTCGAGCGGGCACACATCCGATCCTTCAAAGATCTAGCAGATGCATTCCTGAAGCAGTACAAGTACAATGTTGACATGGCTCCCGATAGGATGCAACTCCAAAATATGTCAAAAAGGGATGTAGAGACTTTCAAAGAATACGCGCAACGATGGAGGGAACTGGCTGCTCAGGTGGAGCCTCCCTTAGCTGAGAAGGAAATCGTAGCAATGTTCATTGATACACTCCAGTCGCCTTTCTATGATAGGATGATTGGGAGTGTGTCATCAAATTTTTCTGACATGGTCATCATCGGCGAGAGAATTGAAAGTGGAATGAGGAATGGCAAGATCGTTGAGACTTCAGTAGGGAACGGCCCAAAGAAAACCCCATTCGTGAAAAAGAAGGAAGGAGAGGCACATGCAGTAACCTTGGAACAGAAGAAACCGAACCAATGGAGACCAAACCAAACACCCGCCTTCCACGCCCAATACGCCCCATATTACCAACCACCTCCATATCACCAAGCCAACCAGCCATACATCGCTGCAACCTCGCAATTTCTAAACCCTCAACAAATGGCTCCCTACCGACCATCATACCCTTCTCAGCCTCAAACACACCCCACCATGCCACCTCAAATCGTCCAGCCTCTAAATCCAAACCCAAACACCAGCCAAGCAAGACCACCATATAACCCGGAAAGAAAGCCAGTGCGTTTTGACCCAATACCCATGACCTACACCGAACTATTCCGCCAACTTGTGAGCAAATCTGTGCTAACTCCTATCCCGACAAGACCACTAGACCCTCCTTATCCAAAGTGGTATGACCCAAATGCTCAATGTGAATATCACGATGGGGCCACAGGACATTCCACCGAGAGTTGTAGAGCTTTGAAGTTTAAGGTCCAAGACCTTATTAATGCCAAATGGTTGAGCTTTCAGAAGGATGCTCCAAATGTGGCACAGGGTCCTATGCCAAATCATGGGAGTTCGGGGGTCAATGCCATTGAGAGCTTCTTGGAACATACTCTAAAGAGTAAAGTGGCCGATGTTAGGACTCCTATGAGAGTTGTTTTTAGAGAGATGTGCAAATGTGGATTGATCCAAATCCCGGCCACGGAAGAAAAAGCTCTCGATGGAGAGATAAGGTGTGACTTTGATGGAAACATGGGGCATTCGATTGAAAACTGTTCAGAGTTTCGGCAAGTCGTGCAGCAGTTAATGGATATGAAGATTATCTTAATTGGTTGTGGATCAAATGAATGTGCCATTAATATGGTTGCTGAATCTACAACTTCCCCAACCCCAATTAAGATAACCCCTTTTACTGTTGTGGTTAATTCTCGGCCAGTTCCTGAGCAAGTCACTCCGAAACCAGTGGTGATATACTATACCGAGAAGAAACCTTTGCCGGTTCCAAGTGGGCCAACACCGATCGTCATCCGAGTTCCAAGTCCTTTCCCTTACAAGGACACCAAAGCGGTACCATGGAAGTATGAGATGCAGGTCCAACCCAATCCTTCCAACGGGACTACTGTGGTCACCAACATTTCAGGAATTGGCGGAATGACTAGGAGTGGTCGCATTTACACTCCAGAGGTATTGCGAAAAGGGGAAATAGAAAAGGAAGGAAAGGATCACAAAGGGAAAGAGAAGGTGGAAGAAATCCTAGATGACAAGGAAGCAAACGGGGGTGAGAATAAAAAGGGTGTATCTGATGAGGAGGTAGGTGAATTCTTGAAGTTCATCAAGCAGAGTGAATATAGGGTTGTGGATCAGTTAAATCGGACTCCGGCTCGGATATCTCTTTTGTCTCTATTGATGAACTCAGAGCCACACAGAAGAGTACTGATGAAGGTGTTGAATCAAGCGCATGTCTCCCATGACATCACGGTTGATAAGCTCGATAACATCGTAGGTAACATAGTTGCTGATAATTATGTCACTTTCACCGATGATGAAATACCAGCCGAAGGTATGGGGCACAACAAGGCCTTGCACATTTCTGTGAAGTGCCAAGACCATGTCATGGCCAGGGTTCTCATTGATAATGGCTCTTCTTTGAATGTAATGCCAAAGTCAACGCTGGCAAAGTTGCCTTTCGATGGAACTCATATGAAGCCAAGCACAATGATTGTAAGAGCTTTCGACGGCACCCGAAGGGAAGTCATGGGAGAAATTGAGTTGCCCATTCAGATTGGCCCATGCACCTTTGAAGTACTTTTCCAAGTAATGGACATCACACCAACATACAGTTGTCTCCTAGGGCGACCATGGATCCATTCGTCTGGAGCTGTACCTTCCACATTGCACCAGAAGGTGAAGTTCATTGTTGATTGTAAGCTGATAATTGTCTCTGGAGAGGAGGATCTGTTAGTAAGCAAGCCATCAACAACCCCTTATATTGAAGCTGCCGAGGAAGCTCTCGAGACCGCCTTCCAATCACTTGAAATTGCCAATGCCACTTATGTTGGGGAGGGAGCTCCACTCTTGAAACCTCGGTCATCCAAAGCATCCATCATGATGGCCAAGGTTATGCTTGAAGGAGGATACCGACCTGGAAGCGGTTTGGGGAAAAACAGCCAAGGCGTTGCTGACATTCTCATGCTCACTGAGAACAAGGATAGGTTTGGATTGGGATACAAACCCACCGGGGCCGACAAGATGAGAGTTATAGAAGAGAAGAAAAGAAAGAGGTTGGCTCCTACTGGAAAATCGTGGAATGCGAGGCTGAAAGGGTTCCCATCTCGTGACATTCGGCGGAGCTTCCGGCGTAGGGTTTGCATTCTGGACCAAGCAGCAGCTATTGAAGATGATTATCCCGCCGATCGTGGTATCAATCTGGTGTATCCATGCTCTCCTGGATACAGAGCTCAACAATTGGGAGATCATTGAGTTCCCCAAGACCATAGGGTCCTTTTCAAAGTAATTCTGTAATGCTTATCCTTTAGCTCTGCCCAAGGCTTTAGGAGTTTTGTTGTAATGGGCTTACTTGTTTCTGTTTCAAAGATGACTTATCAATAAATGCATGCATTCAAGATCTTTGTCTTGTTATCTTTTTTACTTTCGTTTTTGTTCACCATCCCTCACTAATAAATGCGGTCTCTCGCCTTTAACCTTTATTCATTCATCTTTCCCGATAATTACCAAAATGCAGATCTAAAAGTGACTCTCTTGAAAACGACAGTGTTAGTAACCCATCATACAATTTTGACTAGTCCGTTGATCATGCTGAGGAGGTTGTTGATGATGACGGGGAAGTTCCCCTTGAACTTTTGAGATTGGTAGAACAAGAAGCCAGGAAATCCGCCCCATGAAGAGCCGAGTGAACTAATCAATTTGGGAACCAAAGATGATATAAAAGAGGTCAAGATTGGCCTTTCCCTGAAAGAAAAGGAGCGGAACAGATTGATCGGGTTGTTGACGGATTATAAAGATGTCTTCGCATGGTCATACCAAGACATGCCAGGGTTAGACCCAGTGTAGCAGGTAACACAAATTGCCATTAAAGCCGGAGTGTCCTCCAATAAAGCGAGGCTACGAAGGATGAAAGCGGAAATGTCCTTAAAGATCAAGGATGAGGTCAAGAAACAACTGGATGCAGGTTTCCTAGAAGTTGTAAAGTACCCTCAATGGGTTGCTAACATCGCTCCTCGTTCCCAAGAAAGATGGAAAAGTTCGAATGTGTGTTGACTATCGAGATCTCAATAGAGCTAGCCCAAAAGATGACTTTCCTTTGCCTCACATTGATGTTCTTGTAGATAATACTGCTCAACATGCATTATTCTCTTTCATGGATGGTTTCTCGGGATATAATCGGATCAAGATGGCACCCGAGGATATGGATAAAACTACATTTGTCACTAAGTGGGGAACCTTTACCTATAAGGATATGCCCTAAGGCTAGAAAAATGCTGTGGCAACATAACATAGGGCAATGGTGGCTTTATTCCAAGATATGATGCATAAGGAGATAGAAGTTTACGTAGATGACATGATCGCCAAGTCCAGATCCGAAGATGACCATGTTGATAATCTGCAAAAACTCTTTGAGCGGTTAAGAAAGTTTAAGCTCCGATCAATCCATCCAAATGCACTTTTGGAGTGAAATCAGGAAAGCTTCTGGGGTTCATCGTTAGTCAAAGAGGAATAGAGGTTGATCCTGAAAAGGTTCGAGCAATCATCGACATGCCAGCACCTCGAACGGAGAAGGAAGTTCGTGGGTTTTTAGGAAGATTGAACTACATTGCCCTTGCCCATCTCCCAACTAACCGCGACATGTGAACCAATCTTTAAATTGCTGCGCAAAAATCAAGCCGTGACATGGAATGAAGATTGTCAAAACGCCTTTGAGAAGATCAAACAATACCTACAAGAGCCTCCAGTTTTGGTTCCCCCAGTGCCGGGAAGACCTCTCATCATGTATTTGACTGTGCTAGATGGATCTATGGGTTGCGTCGGGGGGCAGCATGATGAGCCGGGAAGAAAGGAACATGCCATCTATTATCTAAGCAAGAAGTTCACCAGTTGTGAAGCCAACTACTCACTGCTAGAACGCACTTGCTGTGCTTTAGCATGGGCGGCTCGCCGTTTGAGGCATTACATGTTGTGTTATACTACCTGGTTGGTGTCCAAAATGGATCCAATCAAGTATATCTTTGATAAGCCTGCTCGACCGAAGAATTGCTCACCGGGCAAGTCCTGCTATCAGAATATGACATTGCCTATGTCACCCAAAAAGCAATAAAAGGGAGTGCTCTTGCAGAATATCTAGCCAATCAGCCGGTAGAAGATTATGGATCGATGCAATGTGATTTTCCAGATGAAGATATAATGGCTCTGTTTGATCGCGAGCAATCACCAAAAAGAAAAATGGGCCTTGTTATTTGACTGAGCTTCTAACGCATTGGGGCACGGAATCGGGCAATTTTAATCTCACCAGAAAATGATTATTTCCACATCATGCGAGGCTCTGCTGATTGTACAAACAATATAGCCGAATACGAAGCTTGTGCACTAGGGATTTTGGCAGCAATAGAGGCAAAAGCAAGGATACTGAGGTATATGGGGACTCTGCACTAGTCATCCACCTAGGTTAAGAGGGAATGGGAAACCCGAGATGCCAAGTTAATTCCGTACCATGATTACATCAAAGGTTTGATTGAGCAGTTTGACGAAGTCACGTTTCATCATATTCCCGAGAAGATAACCGGTTAGGCGACGCTACTGCCTACCTTGTCCTCAATGTTCAAAGTAAGTGACCAGAGGAACCTACCACTCATCAAAATGGAAAGTCGTGGTCATCCCGCATATTGTCAAGTGATAGAGGAAGAGTCTCGATCAAAAACCGTGGTACCATGACATCAAATGTTTCATCCAAAGAAGGGAATACCCTCCCGGCGCTTAGAAAATGACAAAAGAACTCTAAGAAGACTTGCAATGGGTTTCTATTTAGATGGAGATATTCTCTACAAAAGAAACCATGACATGGTGTTGTTGAGGTGCGTTGACGCAAAAGAAGCTAAACTGATAGTTGAGGAGGTACATGAAGGACCTTTTGGAACACACGCGAGCTGGCCATGCAATGGCCAGGAAAATCTTGAGGACTGGCCAATATTGGTGACAATGGAGGTTGATTGCTTTAATTATGCGAAGAAGTGCCACAAGTGTCAAATATACGCCGATAAGGTTCATGCGCCGCCACTCCTTTGAATGTCATGTCGGCACCTGGCCGTTCTCAATGTGGGGAATGGATGTGATCGGCCCGCCGAACCAAAAGCTTCAAATGGACATCGCTTCATTCTTGTTGCCATCGATTATTTCACCAAGTGGGTTGAGGCTGCATCTTATCCCAATGTGACCCGGAATGTCGTGGATCGGATTTGTCAAAAGAGAGCTAATTTGTCGTTATGGGTTGCCGAGTGAGATTATCACCGATAATGCGACCAATTTGAACAATAGGATGATGAAGGAGATGTGCGAAAATTTCAAGATAAAGCATCATAATTCCTCTCCGTATCGCCCAAAGATGAACGAGGCAAAGGAGGCCGCTAATAAAAATATCAAGAAGATTGTCCAAAAGATGGTGGTGACGTATAAGGATTGGCACGAGATGTTACCTTTGCTTTACACGGCTATCGTACCTCTATTCGCACCTCGACAGGGGCAACGCCATATTCTTTAGTTTATGGGATGGAGGCAAAGTTCTCCCAATTGAAGTAGAGATCCCCCATTAAGAGTACCGAGAGAAGCAATTAGAAGAAGCCGAGTGGGTCCAGGATCGATTAGACCAATTGAACCTCATTGAAGAGAAGAGATTAGGGCGTTGTGTCACGCCAATTATACCGTAAAAGGTTGATGAGAGCTTATGAGAAGAAGGTACGCCCACGACGCTTTCGGGAGGGTGACCTGGTGCTTAAAAAGATTCTACCAATCCAAAAGGATCATCGAGGGAAATGGACTCGAACTATGAAGGACCTTACGTTGTGAAAAGGCCTTCTCCGGAGGAGCTTTAATTCTCACCAGGATGGATGGGGAAGACCTCCCGCTCCTCGTAAACCCTGGATGCAGTAAAAAAGTATTATGCTTGAACACACTTCCCAAGAAGAAGAAGAAAAGAAAAGAAAAATGAAAAATGAAAAGAGAAAAGGCTCGCTAGACCGAAAATCGAAAAGACAGTCTAGGCAAAAGTTAGAGCAACCCGCTAGACCAAAACCTCGAAAAGGCGGTCTAGGCAAAAGTTAGGGGTTCAAAAAATAAAATAAAAAATGTAACAATGGAAGTGTCGTCAAGCCGATGAACTGGGCAGTCCGTAAGTTGGATATATGAAGATCAGGGGCAGACAACATCTCTCAAGCCAATTAATGAGCAATCAAGATTGTATGAGGGATACTAAAATTAGTCATTGACAGAGACATCACTTGAGGAGATGTGAATCTACTCCGCAACGCTTTTGCAACTTATGCTTTGTACACCTTTTTTCAATCCAAATATAATGACATTGACTTCCTTTACTTTATTTCGCTACCTTGGTCCTTTCCTCTTAACTTTTGTCATTTATGTGTGTGCATTCATCCCGATAAGTATATACTCAAACGTGAAACAAGTAATGTTTTTTTAAGCAATTAGAATTCCTTAGAAAGCCTCAAAAGGTCTTGGGGGCATGACGCTTCCCTATAAAGGGCATCAAGAAAGGAAGGAATACCGAGACTCAACCATGGAGATAATTATCATCAAGAACATCTAATCATCGTGGGATAAAAGTGCAAGATATCTCTCCCGGATAAGATGGGCCTTGTTTTAGTTCATCCTCAAGACTGATCGTGGATCGATGCCTTTAGGGGATCAAGGATCCAATAATGAAAGAAATAGCAAAGAAGAAATAATCTATCATCAATCTTTTGCATCATGCCCAAAATTAATAAGGGTTCTCATGATCATCATTCTTTTTGTAAATTGAAAACTAGTTATTTGAGTTTTCGCATTGTCATTTCATCGATGAGCAAAATCTACATTCATATATTGCATTTGTCTACATGGCCTCACAAGCTTTTAATCTATCCATTTGAGAGTCCGACGGAAATCCACCCCGTAGGCTTTTTTATCTTTCTCGTTCGAGCTTCTCACGGCAATCAACCCCGTAAGCTCTTTTATCTTTCAGTACGAGCTTCTGACGGGCAATCCACCCTGTAAGCTCTATTATCTTTCAGTTCGAGCTTCACGGCAATCCACCCCGTAGGCTCTTTTTATCTTCGGTTCGAGCTTCTGACGGCAATCCACCCCGTAAGCTCTTTTTATCTTTCAATTCGAGCTTCTGACGGCAATCCACCCCGTAGGCTCTTTTTATCTTCGTTCGAGCTTCTCACGGCAATCCTCCCAGTAGGCTCTTTTGTCTTTCAGTTCGAGATTCTGTAGGGCAATCCACCCAGTAGGCTCTTTTATCTTACAGTTCGAGCTTCTGACGGGCAATCCACCCCATAGGCTCTTTTATCTTTCGATTCGAGCTTCGACGGGCAATCCACCCCGTAGGCTCTTTTTATCTTGTCAAGATGGCTTCGACGGGCAATCCACCCCGTAAGCTCTTTTTATCTTTCATTTAGAGCTTCTAACGGGCAATCCACCCCGTAGGCTCTTTTATCTTTTAGTTTGAGCTTCTAACGGGCAATCCACCCCGTAGGCTCTTTTTATCTTCAGTTCGAGCTTCTGACGGGCAATCCACCCCGTAAGCTCTTTTATCTTTCAATTCGAGCTTCTGACGGGCAATCCACCCCATAGGCTCTTTTATCTTCAGTTCGAGCTTCTCACGGGCAATCCACCCCGTAGGCTCTTTTATCTTTCAGTTCGAGCTTCTAACGGGCAATCCACCCCGAAGGCTCTTTTATCTTCAGTTCGAGCTTCTGACGGGCAATCCACCCCGTAAGCTCTCTTATCTTTCAGTTCGAGCTTCTAACGGGCAATCCACCCCGTAGGCTCTTTTATCTTTCAGTTCGAGCTTCTGACGGGCAATCCATCCCGTAGGCTCTTTTTATCTTCAAGATGAGCTTCCCTCCTAAGCTCTTTTATCTTTCATTTCGAGCTTCTAACTTCTAACGGGCAATCCACCCCGTAGGCTCTTTATCTTTCAGTTTGAGCTTCTCACGGGCAATCCAACCTGTAAGCTCTTTTATCTTTATGTTCGAGTTTCTGACGGGCAATCCAACCCGTGAGCTTTTTATGTGTAAACCCAATGGGCAATCCAATCCACTGGTCCTTTACAGGAAATCATTCTGTAGTCACATGTCTTTTTGTTTGTCAGTGTACCCCGAACAAAATTGGAGTTCATGTCTTTACTCGTTTCTTATAGCGATAATATGTTAACTACGGTTACACCTAGTATCTACTAAGAAACAAGTAAAGAGGGGCAGCTGTGAACACCTAATTTTGTCCGGATATTTTATCCTTTTAATTAATATTTACAAAATTAAAAATGGAAAATAAAAATAAAATAAAAAATAATACATCTGAAAGTCAAATAAAAAAAAGAAAAGAAGATTTCTTGAGTCCTCCATGTCGAAGGGCAATGTCCAATAGCTCTTATCACCAATACCCTCGCTTTTTCTTCAATTTTGGTCATTCCCCCTCACCTTCCTCTTAACCCAACATACTCCCAAGCCTTCTTGAATGAAGCAACACTCGGATGGGGGCTGCTCAAGAGCCAGCAGAATCACAAAATCTCCCCCAAAGCTCAAGTAATCAATCTCCATTTTTAGTTAATTTTCGGAACTTGGGGAAAAGCATCCGCCTAGATCGGAGGAAGAAGAAACATAAATGGGAATGGAAAGGGACCTGAGCATGGTAACCTCTGCAACACTCAAGCTTGCAAGGTCCCAATGACATTGAGAAGAGTTCATCTTCTTCTATAAAAAGGACCCAACAGAGACAACAGGGACAGAGGGAGAAAAATCGGAAAGAGGGGGAAAAACACACAAAAAAACCTGAAGGAGGGAGACAGCAAAAAAAATACTCTGATACCAAGAGGAAAAGATCGAAAAAAAAAAAAACATCTTTCTTTCCTTCTTTCGTTCTCTGTTTCTCCCTGCATCATCTCCTTCCTCTCATTCTTCATCTTCTTCAACAGAACCTGCAACAACAAAACAAAAAACCGAAAAGAGCCACACCCAAACCAGAACCACTTCACATCTCCTTCCTCCTTCACTCAACCGCACGCCACCGTCCCCCGGGTGGACTTCCGTGCCAGCCGTGCGACGAGGGGAAGACGCCGCACCACACGGATCCGAGGCCACCACACCGATCCGTCCTCCTCGTGGTCATCCTCGCGCCACAAGCTCCGCCCCGCCCACGCCAGTTCCAGCCCACCCAGCCCGCTCCAGATCCGGCCGAACCACGAGCCGCCGCGGCTAAGGCCTCCACGCCGCGCTCCTCCCTCCGCCGTCCGAGATCCGTGCGCAGCCTGCCGCCCGCACCATCCCTTCACCGCCCCGTGACGCCGCTTTCGTGTTGGGTACTCGGTTCGGGATGGCCATTAATCTTCATTTTTGCTTGTCCGCCCGATCTTCATTTCCCGTTCGTGTTTATTTCATGTTGCATGATGGGCTTGGGGAGGGGCACATATCTCGCTGCAACGTGGGCCTTGAAACATTGTTTTGTTTGGATGCTATTCTGTGTTGTGTGTTTACTACTAGTCCAAAAATCTCTTTTAAAAAAATATTTCAATCATTGTTTTAAATAAAAATTCTACTCAAAAAATTTTGAAATAAAAGTTTCTTTGGAGTTTACGTAATAATCTACGACATTGATGTATGATTTTCTCATCCTCAAGTGTCGTATGAATTGTAAGGGTTCATCGTATAGCTCCGCTATCTTTAATCCTGTGCAAAGGTGAATTCTTTTTTGTATAAAATAATAAATGCTTTCAATTTACTCCTTTCTATCAAAATTTTATTCAAAAATAAAAAAATAAAAATCTCTTTTTAATTCACACAACAATCTAAATCGAAAAATAATTGTGGGATTGCTTTGTGAGAGGTTTCACACTCAATTCCTTAGGTGCGAGATAGCTCTGTGGACGTATTTGCCATGTTCTACCTCGTTTAGGAGTTTTTGACATAAAAAAAATATTAAATAAATAAAAAACGAAAATACATAAAAACCTTTTAAAATAAAATCAAAACAAAATCAAATCTTTTTATCAAAAATTAAAACCAACCAATCAAATTTTTCAAAAGAACTACGTGGCTTTGAGTTTCCCATCGCAACCGGGAATACGTAGGAGCAAGATAAATCATCTTGTCGGGCCAAAACTAAATTTTCCTTTTTTTTTATCTCCTTTTTATATTAAAATAATTAATCAAAAAATTAAAATTTTCTATTTTTAGGGATGCTCTATGGACACGGTGCCATGTTCAGTCCCTTAGATTTGAGGTTGCCCTGTGGACTCATGTGCCATGTTCAACCTCATTTAGTTTTTATAAACAATAATTTTAAAAAAAACGTAAAAAATTAATAAAATATTTAAAATATTAAAAATAAAAGAATAATTCTTTCTTGTAAATAATTTTTGGGGTAAAATAAATATTTAAGAGGTTATTAAAATGATTTTTGCACAATTAACTTGAGGTACCGTTTTTAAACCAAGCGACGTAGGGTGCTAATACCTTCCCTACTCGTAACCGACTCCCGAACTCATCTCTCTTTTTTAGACCAGTTTTCCT